>JAQLOL010000007.1:10482141-10500706 GCA_029783665.1 Naso thynnoides | reverse complement strand
GCGCTTTTCTGACATTTCATGGAATAAATGATTAATCAATTAATCGTAAAAATAAAGGGCAGATTAATCGATAATGAAAATAATCGCTAGTTGCAGCCCTACTTGTAAGCAACAAATCGTTTGTAGTATTTCTGCTGACTGATACAGGATAGTAATCTCCAATCTCCTTGCTCGTGGTCTCATTTGCTGATGTTTCATAGACTGCTTCATAACCAGCTACGAGTTCCTCGTAGGGACTTAAATCTCCTCACAATGCGAAGTATGCCAGTGTGGGCTCTATCTAAGTGTAAAGGTTATTACTGACCGAGACTGCATAATCAAACTTTGGCTGTGTTGCTTGCAGATAGCAGAAAAGTTAGCTCCAGTATCGTTTTCCTTTGAGTGGTCCCTGCTGTTGTCATGGTCGCACAATGAACCGCAGTGGTAAGTTGAAAAAAGTTCCACCATCATCCACTTATGAGGCAGCCACTGCTGTCATGTTTACTTTCAGTTAGCAACCACTTGCTGACTGAAAGTGTCTTTATCTGGACAGGATAGGGTTAGGGATGACACAGCTCAGTAATGCCACTGGGTGTCTGCAGAACAGAAATCGCCTGATAATCCCTTTTATGTTGGTTTCAGTATTGCAAAAGACAGCTTATACATTCTCACTGACGTATTTTCAACCAATAAAGTATAAAACAGTAATTTGATCTTTGCTACACATCATTTACTTAATCTAGCCTTTTCAAAAAACTCATTTATTGAGTGTAGAAAATGGCTGCCTGATGGATTTAAGGCCAAAACACAGGACATGGCTTGAGTCATCCATATTTGTACCCACACACACTTAACTCTGCCCCCTTTATGCACCTCTATCTCTGGGGTGCTGAAAGCAGAGATTTTGGTTCCATCATCACAGGCTGAGTGGCTGCAGACAGGAAGAACCGACCCATCTGCTGAAGTAGTTTGCTGCTGTTGCTGAGGACGTTCGTGTTTTTGAGTGCTGTTTTTGTTATTTAACATTAATAACAGCCTGCTTTTCAATTCAGTCCAGTTCAGCTCAGTTCAATGTGTTCGTTATTGACATGAAAAAAGGCCTATGTGTATATACACACACAGGGTGAGCATAAAATCATGTCAACAAGTACAATGTCATGCAATATGCCACAATACATCTCTTTGTAAAACGTATGATGTTGATAGTCTGTCTCCAAGGTAACTTTTGAGGTCAAAATCTGCTTTTGTATAGCATTGCACTGGGCTATATATTTCCCCACTAGCTTAGTTGCCCAACTGACTGACTGAAATCTTCAGGTTAATATACACAATGTTAGACACAAGCAAATTTCAAGTTTATCTCTGTAGAATACATGTAACTGGGGATACAACACATGACTTTAACAATCCTAACATATTATGAAAACACTGGGAGTATGCAGTAACCAACAGTCTTCAGATTTTTTTGTGACAACCTAAAAACTGGGGATCATACAACACCTGCAAGAGTAAACAGATGAACCCTCCAGTCCAGAAGGTGGCGATAAGGCACTTAAAATCTGGTTTGCCAACCGCAATTGAATTACAGAAGGAGAAGATGAAGAGTAAACAAACATGATATGCGTTAAGGGGTGGGAATCAGCAGAGGCCGCACCATATGATATCATAACGATACCTAAGTCGCAATACAATATTATCATGACATTGTGACATCTTTGCTATTGCAACATACTGTGTTTTTTCACCTTTTTCAGCTGCAAATCATTTTCCCAAAGTAAAACTTTGTCATCTGTTTCATTTAATGAGACAAAGTTTTCAGTCCGGTTATCTTCCTGCAATAATTTTCATTGCATTTTTTATTACCTCATCAGAGAGTGAGTGCTTAGCACCGTCTAGTGGACTGGTCTGTATTATTTTATTAATTAAAATATTGACTTTGTATTTGCAACATTTAGACCAGATGCAACGTACATATGTATTTGCTTTTAGGACCAGATGAGGCACACGTGCTTCTCCTTTCAAACCCTGATGCGAGGTGTACATTAATGACATTATGATAACATCAAATACTTTTGTTTACTGATGTTTTAAAAATGTTTATGCACTTGCCACAAGGTTAATCTTTCAAATAATTTTCATGTCATTTCCTTTAGAGGCTCAGAACTTAGTGAACATTTCAGAAAAACCCTCAGATGTTAAGGGGTTGTTTTCATAGGTTTTAAATGGCTTTTTCAGAAGGTGCCTTAATGGGTTAAGAATTTAGGTAACAAAATATTATATTACTTTGTATCTATGAATTGATAAAATATCGTTACAAAATATTGCGATATTAAGCTGTATCGATTTTTTTGCCCCACACTTAATGAGCACCACCTTCTGCGCCAAGAGAAAAGTAAAAAAAAAAGAGAACTGCAGAGGGAGTCGGAGGTTTGTGAATCACACAGCTTTTGGTAACGTTACATATGGTATCCTGCCAATGATCCCACCTCCTCTGTGTTCATTGGCTACTGACGGTACACATTTGTTGTTGGGTTGGTTTCCAGTGTACACAACCGGAATGCATCGAATCCGCTCAGAAAAATCAAACATGCCTAATACGCTCTGATTCGTATCGGAAGGTGTCTGTTCTCCTCACACACTTGTCGATTTGACTCTGCACCACTCATACACTTGCAGATTTCTGTGCCAACTTGCCATGCCAGTGATGGCTGGCACAACTTGGCACGACTGTGATTCCAATGTAAAATCCTTTCTAAAATCGCGTTGTTTCCCCAGCTTAACTCTAAAGTAAGACAAGTAGAGTTTAGAACAGCCACGCTACATACCCCAACACCACAATACATGTGGTATGTACACACATACATGAACTTCAAAGGAAGCAGAAATTATAGCTTGCATACTAACTGGGGCCTGGCACACTCTCCTTGGCTCTCCTTCATCTGAAATAAATACACCCACAAATACAAAACAGGCCAATACAAAACCAATGAAACACATGTTTTCATCACAGTCAAAAGTCATTGTTTTTCCTTTCGTTTCTGAAGCAGAGTTGCATTTAAAAAAATAGAAAATCAGGTGAATTCTCGTATGATTGTTGCAGACACAACCTTTTTGTCTAGCAAGAATTCCAGCCTCAAACATGCACCCTTTTTTTAATTTATGAATTCAGGAAGGGTTAACAGATTTGTGCACATAAAAATGCACATGTGCATATATATCATTCATATATGTATTAATGTTACACTTGGATAAACGTTAAGATAGCCACATGTGTGGATGAGAAGATGTTCCTGTGAAGGTATGCTTTCCTCTCAGTGCCAAGCCTGCATGTTGAAGACCAGATAACAGCTGTGAGGGTTCAAAATGTTAACATCTACACTCTCACAGTCTCTCTCCCCGTCACTCTGCTACAAAACATTAGGCTACTATCTCGTTTCGGTTCTTAAAATTTGATGGAGTGATTGTTCCACTTTGGGCCTTGTCAGATAGGAGGCAAATATGGGCATCAAATTTCTAAGGATCGTCACAATATATTTCTCCCTGGAGGCAAAGTTAAACAAAACCATTCCACGGATTCCTTGGCTGTGAGTATTATCTCCTGTTTGGACCACCGAGTGCAAAAAGGGGGCAACCTGCAAGCTTTTAAAGATGAGGTCCTCGAAGCATTTGGAGCTGCACAAAATGTTTTTGACGTGTCAAGCAAAAAAACCCTTAACAACTGAGAGGACGGTATGTTTTTTGGTGCGGCGGGTTTATAAAGTACATCTGCTTTCTTTGTTTAGAGAGAAATGTTCTCTCTCATCTTTTTCTTCCGCTATAAATCAGAGACCACAATGGCACAGAGAATAAAAGTCAGGGACAGCAAAAGCTCTGTTGAACATCTCACCAGCAAAAGCAAAGTCTGTGTTTATGCTCTCATACATTTGTTTGTGCTGACTCCCTGTCTGTCTGTCAGTCAGCCTCAGCTATCCATCATTTAAAATGTCTTTATTTTCAAAACAGTTGAGGGAGAAGGGGGAAAAGTATGTTCTTGTTAGTATAAATGATTAAATTCATCCTCCTTGTTAACTAAATGTTTCAGAGAAACTGCGGTGGATATAATCAATTTACCTTCCGTCATCCTTCCTCTGACTTTGAACAGATTGCCCACTGCCTGATTGGTATTAAAACTGTGGAAAGATTGGGTAAGCTATTATTTGGTAGTTTCTCTCTTCCCCACTCTCTCTCACACACGATGCTGGTTTCAGTGTAGTCTCTCTTACAACTATTTTCAATAACCAAGTCTGTTCCAAACACACACACAAAGAGCCAGCTGGATGAGGCCCACCCCGCAGCCTGATCTTGTTAGCGGTGCGGTGGAGAGCACAGCCACACCTCCGAAAGAAATGAAAGAAAAGATGGGACAGAGAGAGAGCAGTGCTCCGGGTTCGACCCCTCATCTCTCTCACGTTATCCTGAGGCGTGGACCGGGGGGCTGCGGTTGTTTCGCCTGCCTGATGCCCAGCCGTGATGCTTTGAGGATTCCCCCTATGATCAGAGTCAGTCATTTTGCAACATGTGTGGGCACAAACAGATGCACACTTGGATGAATCAACACAGAGTTGCTGTCTGATTCAGTGATGTCTTAATCAGTCAACATTAGAACAGCTTGTGAGTGAAAAACAGAAAGTACAACACAAACCCTCATGCTTGAGTGAATAAATAGGTTGTTTGTCACTGATTTCCAAAACAATCCCCGTATGAGTGTTTTTCTGATCTGGTGCCTCCATCAACAATGAAGGAAGACATTTTTTCCAAAACAACACAGGTACAAGTCTTTTCTCATCAGTCACTCCTGTGAACAGAATTGATCAGGACAAGGTTAAGGCAACTGAAACTACTGGGTTGAGGTCAGTGATGGAAATTCATTAAGTATATTTACTCAAGTACTGTACTTAAGTACAGATTTAAGGTACTTGTACTTGGGGTTTTTTCAGTTTATACAGGTTTGTACTTGTACTCCATAACATCTCAGGGACAAATACTTTTTACTTCACTACATTTGTCTGACAGCTTTAGCTATTAATTACTTTTCCTGATCACAAGTTTTCACGGCCTTCCTGTCCAGTGAAAATCATGTCTTCAAATTTTATGATTTTGCATTTAAAATTCTCCCAACCCTCTTGGATTAGCAGCAATCTGTGTCGTCACATAGCTGAAAACAAGTGGTTTTTATGGAAATTATTAAGTAAGTAAAATACTGACAGAGGCAGTTTCACTACACTTTAACTACTTTTATATCCATACTTCAAGTACATTTTGCTGATGAAATTAAGTGAGGTTTGAATGCATGATTTTTACCCATGGTCGAGTATTCTTACAGTGTAGTATTGGTACTTCTAAAGAAATAAGGGCACTAAATACTTCATCCACCACTGGCTGAGGTAAAGCAGCTGTTGTTATGATTTAAAGAAATCTGCATTGCATGCTGGTAGATGACAGGATGCAAACTTCCATGTTTTTTGTCAAAGTCCAGCCCTCTGTATCATTAACATAACATACACTGACAAAGTATGTCAAATGTCAAAACATCATGTGTTTTCATGTGAAACTTCAAGCGGCAGTGCCACAAAAATACATTTATTCTCTTTCTTGCCGAGAGTTAGATGAGACGTGGAGGCCCACACACATGCTGGCATGTTCGTGTGTCGTGCCTCTGACTGAAGAGTTTTGCACTCAACATTCATCCATTGTAGCTTCTTCTGTCCGTGAGGTAGGCATGGTGTCTGTGCTTCAGGTGTCAAATGATGCAACCTTAAAAGGCAGCATAATATGTTGTCAGTAAAAGGTGGTTTGTTTGAGACCTGTAGCAAAACAGATTGAACTCAAATACTTGCTGAGATCTCAGAATATAGTAACATTGCTAAAAATACTTCAGACGGGTTAAGAAACATGAGAAGATCCTACAGATTGTAAGAAAAGGCAACAGTTCAGCCAGATCAGCTATTTGGAAATAAAACTGAGAGAATGTAGTGTCTTTTTGTATCTCCACATCACAAACGAAATCCATGTGTGTTTCATTATAAATCTAAAAAAAAAAAAAGTCAGTGTGGAAACTTGATGTATACATGCATGTGTAACCATAGACCTGATGGCTGCAGCTGCATCACTAAAACTATGGTTTTTCTTCAAGATGCAATAACAACCTTACAATTTTGTTCCTGCTTTTGCCTCTGAGAGCAAACAGTCATTATTTGCGTGACCACAAGAGGACGCTTGTCAGAGAAAGGTAAACAAGGTGTTTGAACAAAACAACATTTGCTGTCGTTTTGTTCAGGCCAGGAGAGTCTCAAGGCACATGTGTAACTACAATTTACGGAAATCTGATTTAAATTAGGCTGCACTAATGCATGCAGGTTACAGTGGAACATATTGCCTGGGAGGGGGGTAGAGCACGATGGAGGTAGAGTGTGTAAATGTGTGTGTGTGTGTGTGTGTGTGTGTGTGTAAGGGGGTGGGTGGGGGCTGAGCTCACAGCTGGGAGAATGGTGTGCTAACCCTGCCAAAGCCTCAGCACATGACTCCCACCACTTGTCAAAATCACCATGTGTGCAATAATGTGATTACAGTCTGGTTACTATTATGATTTAAAACAACAGCTTGTGCAGAATGGAAGAAACGTACTGCCCCACATAATGTGTGTGTGTGTGTGTGTGTGTGTGTGTGTGTGTGTGTGTGTGTGTGTGTGTGTGTGTGTGTTGGAGGAGCTAGATGGGGGCAACATGGGGTAAAAGGAGTAGGGAGAGAGTGTGTTGGATTTGTGCCCCAGCACCCTCCCTTCTTTCTCCCATCCATGCCCTGCAGGGGGACACTGGGTGGAGGTTTCAGGTTGACTGTCTGGGTCTTGTCATGGATTTACAAGTCGGGGGGAACGCTTTATGTCATTTTCTCCCCCTCTGTAGCCCCTTAACACCATCCACAGCCTCCCCCTCCTTTCATTCCAGGTTACACAATCACTGCACTGCACACAAGGGGTTGTCATCACAGGTGCAGCCGAGATTGGCCAGGATAAAGGAACGCTTCCAGCTCAAGATGTTTTTCCCCTCTCTTTTCTTTTTTCCTCAACCAGCTCCTTCCCTCTCCTTTCTTGTTTTCCCTTTTCTTCTCATGTCTTCTAATTCTTTCTTTTGCTCATACTTGTTGCACACTTTTCACTTATGCTTCATCCATACCATCTTATTTCCTTCCCTATATATCTTTTTTCTATCAAAACAGGCTGTTTTAAAATGGAAAAACAAGTCACTGTAACCACCACACAGGGTTTTTCCTTTGCCTTGATTGAAACAGTATTCTGTCCCCTCCAACCACCCGGTCCAGTCAGGAGCCCAGCCCAAACTCTCACTCACATACGCCCCTTGACGCTGCCTGCCCCTTGGCTCACTTCTGGGGAACAGTCAGGCAGCCAGCGGAGCAAAGGTGTGAGATCACCAATTTGCCAAAATCGTGAATATGTGTCTGTTTGTAATTACGCAGAAAGGTCTTTCAGCCTCTCAGCCACAGAGAATGGTGAGCCTCCTTTTTGGTGGTACAGCCTTGGCCGCAGGACCAGATGGAAAAGGGAGAGGGAGGGATGGAGGAAGGGAGGGAGCGAAGGAGGAATGTAAACTGTAACCAGGCAGCCCAGCATGTTATAAGCTGGACCTGATCCACACGATGCCAGCCGGGCATGAAGGCAGCTCTAACGATTCCCTCCTGGGCATCTGGAAGTGGGAAAGACAGAATGAGTGAGGCCCAGGCCCACAATGCCACCCATCTCGGAGCTCAGCTAAGGAAAACAAACGCCAGCGGTCACAGAGAGGGGATTTCCGGTTAGAGTCACCTAATACCTCCCTGGAATCTCAGAGGTTTGGAATCCAGAGTTGTGGAAGAGCCCGGGCAGCTATAAGCCACACAGCAGCGATGTAATTCCACTTTTAAGTTTCACCTCTTCGTATTAAACTCTGTCGGCTTAGCATCAGGCTCCATATCCCTCACTCTGCCGGCTTAGCTCAGATGAAGGAAATAACTCTGTATTTCACTGACAAGAATAGAAAAGATCAAGTAAGTTATCCAGTTTTTCAAATCAAAAGAATCCCAAAGCACATGACTTCCTCAGTTTTCATTTTAAGTCATACTTTTCCCATGATTAATCCTCATTTGTAACAAGTTCAGGCATTCTTTTCGTAAACTCCAGGCCAGATACAGGAATTTAAAGCAGGAACTTGGCGCAGCCTGCCGTACTGAGACTGAGACTTGGTGTAAAGGAGGTCAGGTGCAGGATCTCCCACCTCAGCCCCCATGACACGATGTGTTTGATGTGTGTGAGACCTGAGGTGACCAGGTGGCCGAGTTGCCACTCATAAGCAGAATCGCTCAGTAACCCTGGTAGCGAGGCCTCCTATCCGGGGCCTTGCCTTAATTCTTTCACCAACTCCTTTTTCACAACAGATGTTGTTAGATCGACGAAACCCAGACTCCTAATAGAAATAGTTTCAAGAACTCCCTGTTGGCTTTTTAGGGAGAGAACCTATTGCGAGGCATGTGTAAGGTCGTGTGTGCTACGGGTTTTGGTCCAATTGGTTTTATGGTCTCTTTTGTGTCTTGTGATGAAACATCTGTGCGCATTTGTGGACAGACTACAGTTGGGAGCACTGGGTGCATATATGTCTCATGTGTACTAGGTGCGGCCCAAGCTGTTTACATCTTGGACCGAGTCTGTGCTGTGTTTTCACCACAGTGGTACATGTCCTGTGAGCACTCCAACCACTTTTTCTAAGCACCTTTGTCAGGGGTTTCTGTGCTCCGCAGACCCTGTGATGAGACAGCTGTGCGAGGGAGTATGCGTGAGCACATATTTTTTAAAAAGGGTGCATGTGTGAGCTGCCTTGGTGCTGCTTGTAGCCCATGTGACCCTTTGCCCAGATGCTGCTGGATGGTGTGAACGAGCGAGGTCACCATGCACTGTGGCCTGATGGGAGTTGAGGCATCTGTCTCTGTGATGAATAGCGAGCACCTGCACTACTCACGGAAAGCAGAGAGATTGAGAGATGGAGAGGAGGGGAGGAAAAAAAGTGAGTGTCCAGCTCCATAACTGGCAACAAGAGAGCTCACCTGCTACAAGGAATGGAGCAATAAAAAACACCACCCTGCAAACCTCCCCGAGAGCTCCAGCACCCCCTTGCTACCACTTCACACACAGATACATAAAAAAACCATCATACATGTACACACACGCTAGCTCAAGCTGCTTTATTTGAGATGTTTGTCTTGTTAATGTGCAGTACCTCAGGGAGAATCAGACTTAATGCAAGGAGACCGCAGACTCTGTGCTCTGTGGTCTTAATAAGGACTCACCACTCGCCAAGCTCGGCTGTAGCCGGATGGGAGTCAGAAGGGAGAGAACCAGAGAGAGGCAGAGGGAGAGAGTGAGGATGAGTGATGACAAAGAGAGAGAGAAAGTGCAGGATGAAGGAAGAGAAAGCTTGTGATGGCAGGAAAGAGAAAGAGAGAGGTCGGGGATTGTTTTACAAACAGAATTCCTTTAATTAATCACCTTGTTTGAACAGCTGGCCTACTCAAGAAAGGTCGTAACGGGATCCCTACATGGAAGTGCGGATTACAGATGCGGATTCGGCAGAAAAATATTAGCTGTCAAACGCTGCAGTCAAGAGGTGCAGGAGAAGGCCCCTGTTTTGTGGTGGTGAGAGAGTCACAGACAAGGGGGGTTGCTTAACATGGCTCCCTGAGGACTCAGGCTGCACAAGGCAACACAGGGGCCTGCGGAGGGGAGCAGACCTCAGGCCAGGGGGCAAACCCCAAGGCCAGCAGTCGTCCCTTGGGGCTGAGTGCGGTGCAGGAGTCTGGGAAGGGGGTTCAGCTTTAGGGTCAGGCCCTGATATGGGACTGGCCATTTAGGGACCCCCATGTTCGCATTTATGTACAGGCCGCACATAAACAACCACGAGCAGCTGTCAAGAGAGAATGCAGCGTCCTAGTGGTACATGTTTATTATCGATGTCCCTGCAGAGGGGTTGACATCATGGTTAAGAATGCGGCTGTGAAATAGTTGGCCATCCACTCTTTGTAAATAAATACATTCTCTATGTAGGTCAGTTTGTGGACAGGTCATTAACATTTTAAAAGGAAGGCTGGGAATAACATTTAATCCAAAATATTCAGTGCTGAAAGTTTTACATGATGTGAGATTTCTGTGGGATCCCGTCTTTCGCTTTTGTTTTGCCGAAGCGCTCAGTTAACACAGCACTTATGACAGCAACATTTCAGACAAAGATCAATTATCTTTTGTGGTCTCAACCGCTGGATTCTCATGGAGGAAATACATTTGCATGGTGCCTTTGCATGTAGTTAAACTTTGCAGACATACAAATTTGCAATGTTGGGCAATTGCAAATTATTGTAAAAGTGCAAACCTTTGAGGGAACAGACAGAAACTCCAAAATGGATAAAGCTATCATGTTACACCATCCAGTTTATTCACCCCTACTCTAGTAAGCCACCACACGATCCACAAGTAATTATTACCAAAAAACATACTACGTCAGCTAATACGAGACAAATCTCATGCAAAAGCTGTTACTAAGACAGGTCTGACCAGAAAATCCAACAGAGGAGATGTGAAATGCATGTTTTCATGTTATTCATTGCTCTACAGTGCAACTGGAGCTAATACTACACGACTGTCACAATGTAAACCACTTCCCAGTCACACATTTTCCGCGTCTGCTCTCTTCCCTCGCCGTGTGCTAACAGTCATTTCAGATCCTGTCTGTGCTTGCACCTTTCCCCATCACTTGACCTCCTCCGTCTATCTGCACACCTGTTACCGCTTTCCCATCAGGCCGGTACTACACCACACCACATGATATAAACCGACCCACTACAGTTAACTCGTTCCATTAGTCTGTTGTCCTGTTTGGAATCCAGCTCTGTAGCCTGATCCCCTTTTGGAAAAACTTTGCCTCATTTTTCTCCTGCCTGCCTCATTTTGACTTTTGCCCAATTTTTACCCTGAGTAAACTTGAACTTTTTAGTTTATCGGCCTAGTCCAGAACCGTGCTCCTGGGTTCTATCCTGTTTTTACTGAGCCTTTACCAGAGTATGATTGAAAACTTCAGAGCAGCTACGGTACTAATGGAGCTTGTAGTGTGATTGTTTGGTCCAAGGCTGTTTCCAAATTCAACAGTGAACTTTAAATCTCAGCTGTTAAGTCATGATGGGCAAGAAGTCCTCAAAAACTAAACATCTACTTTTCCATAACTGCTGTGGAAGATCTCAATAGAACAACTGTGACTTCAGGTCTATTAAACAGATCTAGAGGGATAAATTATCTCTGTTTTTTCTTACAAAATGCCCACTGCCATGCACTGCGTACTTGGATGAAAAACACACAAAGCTAAAGCATTTACATAAAAACGGTTAAGCGCTTTTAAAGCAACACTGTCTATCAATTTAACCTAACAAGAACAGCTTCAAAATCATTTGATGGCACATTGATCTGTAATAGTGTTACGTTGTGTGTGTAAGTCACTCTGTGCCCTCATCACAGGATACTGAACTAATAATCCTAAAGTAATCTTTTAGTAACCTGTACTGCTGTTAACAATAGCTGCAACTTAGCTCTGATAGCCATGCAGCAAGCTAACAGAGCTAACTAGGGGAGTGTTTGTTTTTATACCACTATCACAGCAGCTTTGGATAACCCAAGGAGGAGTTTTTAATGTCCAGGGCTGAGGGGGACTTAGTGGCGAATGCTGGAGGGGAGTGAGGCTAAATGGACAACTTTTCAGCAGCCTCAATGGACAACATGACCAATTTCTACACATTGTTGCTTCAAGAAGTAGTCACATACTTCACATTAAACAAAAAAGTAGTAATTTACAACTGTTAAACAGCATGAGAAATACAGACAATTACAAAAAATAAGGTAATCATGTGCATAACAGTATATAAAAACCAAAGCACGTGAAAATATCCTAAATGAAAACATGTTATCCACTATTCTGCCAACTCTGCTGCCACCAAATAATTTAAAAAGCTCTTTTCTGGGATGATTTTCATCTCCCTTTCATATGCTCTATGAGAAAATGGACTACTGTCTACACTTCCTCTGTTTCTGTTTTCACTTTATTTTGATCTCGTTCTCTCTCTCCCTTTGTCTTTGTCTCAATGTCTCATTCTGTCCAGTCAGTGCAGGAGGGGAAAAGGGAGTATTGTTGGCTCAGGTGCTTGATTGTCAGAACACTCACTTACACTGTATTTACATGCAGGGTAGGGAGGAACAAATGTTCAGCGACCACACACACACACACACACACACACACACACACACACCACACCACACAGTATACACACATAATAAGTAAGATGTATCACTCTAATTGTGTAAACAGCAATATTACTCTCAGACCTTGCACCAGTCCTCCACTCCCCTTTCTCTCATGGCCATGATGTAATTACCAAAGCACTTAATAAGTCATTGAGAGACTTGGAGCGGACACAGCTACAAATTTCATGAGGCTAAATCAGAATCTTATGCACTCTTATTTAATGAATTCCAATCACAGCCATAATAATTTCAGGAAAGCCAAAGCTGGTTTAGTAACGCGATATTTGACTGTGAGACCATTCACTTAAGAAAGCAGAGATCTGCCTGGACAATGGCATAAAAGCTTTTCCAAACATCTGTTGGCCTTTCCTTTGAGAGCCCCATAAAGTTTCACCACAGAGTTTTGTGGTGATTTTCTGGGCTTCTCTATGTATCCCAATAGGGAAGCAGCAGCTTGTTCAGTGAACCGTGTTCAGTTCAAAGCACAGAGAGGAGTTGGAAGAGTGTGAGGACGATGATGTATAGCAGACTAGACCACCAGGGTCATGGCTTTAGTGCACCTCTTCTTTGGGTGTGTGTGTGTGTGTGTGTGTGTGTGTGTGTGTGTGAAAAAACACCTCCTTCTAAATCAAGTATATGGACACAAAACAATAATTAATAGTATTGCGTAGTGAATGAATTATCTTTGTTGCAACCTGGTCATTATTTCAATACCACTTTTATATGCTTTAATGCGAGTAAAACTAATACACATACGTATATAATCTAAGATCATTATAAGAAAACAAGACAGGATTAAAGGCCAAAAAGAACTGATTTGACCACAATATCAATGGCATCCAGAATGACATCATGTTGTCTCACGTTAACAATGAATTATCCCAGAGGCTGTTTCCCAAAACAGGATTACCAGTGTCAAGCTAGTAGCACCAAGTAAAGTACGGAATTATCATCAAAGTATGTTTTTCTGTGCCGCATTCAATTTGAGATGGAGAAGAGATGTGTGAGATATTTTTAGTAATGTGAGGAGTATTGAAGTGGCACCCAAACGATTTAGTATTGTACTTACATTAAGTTCTGGAGCCTACAAGAGACACAAGAAATTAAAAACATCAAAATAGCAAAAGTTCTCTGTTTTGCAGATCCAACAGTTGTTCAAGCTTGAGAAATATTTGACCCTACATTTCCCAAAATGCATCTGAAGTGCCTCTTAGAAACCACCGTACCACCTACAGTCATTCTACTGTTACTGAAGTGTTTTGTCAGATGGAGAATGGCATCTAAAATCAACCCTTCCACACACACTTTACAGATGTCAGAATAAACGAGCATCCGAAAATATGATTCTCTTTTCAAAACAGCAATCTGACACTTATGACCACTTCACACAGGAACAGGCCAGGTGTGTGGAGGTGAGACCAGCTATGTCTGAACATCTCTCTAGAGCTCTCCTTTTGCATTATCCACACACATAATTTCTGTCATTTTTGGTTGTTCACACAGCACATTTTGACTGTCAGCTGATCACATACTGACACTTCATCAGAGCCCCGGTTGGTGTCACTTCAGTACCACTTTAGTGTCTCTTTGCAAAGCCTTTCTGTCACTAAGCCTGTTTAACATGCGGTTAACTTTGCAACATTTGTGTCTTTAAATACTCGTTTGAAGCTGTGAAGCAGTTGCAGTTTAGTTAAGGTTAGGCAACAAAATGTCTTGGGTTAGTTTTAGGCAAAAAAAAAAAAAAGAAAAGAAAAAAAAACAACTTTGTTAGATTTAGAATTTTTATTATTGACCTTCGTTTTCACCTCAAGGTCTTGGCTAGAAGTTCTGCATGTGACACACCACCCTTCCCAAAGCTATACCAGTCGTACCCAATTTGAAACAGGTATAAACACTTTAGCTTTCCCATGTTTTTTGGACAAAATGCTTGACAAATTAATTTCTAGCATAACCCTGCTTTAAACGCCCTAGTCCTGTCTCTATAAATCTGGCTTTTCAAGCTCAGATATCACCGTTATTTTTTCAACTTCGGAAAGCCCCAGTCATGGCCACATAAGATATTGCACACCTTTTTTCAATAGGAAATACTCTTTATGAGTAGTACACTGTATATCATGTGTACAATTGGTGGAGAGTCCCTCTCAGGAGGCTGCACTCCAACTTGACCGAACCAGAAACCTGGTGTCATGCGAAACTTTGTATACGCTCACTAAGGCTTTGTTTTGTTCATTTATTTACATTGTACACCAGAAGATTAAAGAGGTTAGAGTAATGTAGTGGAAATAACAGTGACCAAAACTCAGGGCGGAACAGCAACAATGAGTGAGAAAAGACCAGACAGAGGATGTGAGTTCTGTCCACTGAAATCATACCAAAAGATTCATCACAAGATGTTTGCTCAGAGATGTCAGCAATGAACCAGAAGAGGAAAGGAGTGCTTCATGTTTTCGCCAAATGTGTGTCTGTAATGTTTGCCAAATGTTGCTTTTTCAGAGACAAACTTAAGGGAATGTCAAACTTGAGTTAAGCACTCTGTGCAACATCACACCCAATTCACAGGATGCTTTCACGAGACATGACACTTTCGTTGTCTCCTCGTGTGCAGTCTTGTGTCTGCATGCTCGTGTGTTTTGTGACCATACATGTTATTGACTTATTTGCATACTGTTGCAGCAGGACCTATTTTCCTTTACGACAAAGAAGCAGGTCATGCATCCACATCTGTGGGCGCCCAGTGTGCGCTCACCACGGAGGCACTTGGATGCTGCTGTATGTTTTTGTGTTCATGTTTGTATTACGTTAGCTGGATTAGTGCAGTTTTGTGGGCGTGTTTGCCTTCATCACTTGGAGAATATGTGTGTGTTGAATGTATTTGCGCCTGTGAATTCCCCACCCTTTTCTTTCTTTCTTCCTCTTAAGCGGTTGTTTGTGTGTCTGCTCTTAATGAATACAGCCACAGGATAAACAGTCGCATGATAAAACAATTACAATTAAGCACATATGTGAAGCATAGGGCAGAAAGAAAGAGATGGAGAGAGAGAATATCAAGAGGCTGGGGCGATACAAGAAAGCGAAAAACAAGTGACAACAAAAAAGAAGACATAAGAGTAAAAGGTGTGAGAAAAAGTAGAGAATGTGGGGGAGATGCATTTCACTTCAGTGGATCGTCTGGGAGACTTGAGGTGCTCCCATGTCCCCTCTCTTTCTCCCTCAGATGGCCCTGCTCCCCTGTCTGCATTGGGAGAAAGGAAACGGCCGAAGGATTTACTGTTGGGTCCTGACTTGTACACATTCCTGGTGTTGTTTTTCTCCCCTCGGCCCCTCGGCCATACCAAAGGCCTCTAAAACAACAGGCTGTCAGGTTGTGACAGCTGGCTTCAAACAGCTCCTACAGCAGCCCTGCACCCAGGTTCCCAGCCTCACCATGGAGCTGTGTGTGTTTGTGTGTGCATGGGTGGATGTATGTGTGTGCGTGTGTGTGTATGTGTGGGTGGCTAAGTGTTTGTTTGGTCTGTACATGTGGTTGTATGGCAGCCTGTGACGGTATCTGTGTGTATCTGTCACTTTGAGATAAGTAGGACTTCAGTCGCTGAGACTTAACATTTAAACCCCTTTGGTGTATACAGACACACACACACACACACACACACACACACACACATAAACACACACACACACACCCCTCCTTATTCCCAGAGATGAGCCCAGGTGGCAGAGTGGCTTTGAAGCGCTGCGAGCCTTCTTATGATTCCCCTGGCCATCCAGGTGTGTGTGGGCTGGCCCGTCTGTCTCTGCCGGAGAAGGCCCTTTTTGTCTGAGCTTTGTCAACCAGGAGAACACCACTGATCCCCGTGACTCCCCCACCTCCTCCCCTTCAGAGTGCTACCACACCTCCAAGAGACTCCCCAGCTTTAGATGTGGGAGCTGGGAGAAACCAAAGCTGTCTGGAGGATGGAGGGTTGTCACGGGGGTGATGCAGTGGTGCAGGAGGAGTGGGCGGGGATGAGGGCTCCTCTAGGTGAGCAGGAGCAACCCCTCTTAGCACTAATGGGATAATTGTTTGCACTCCACAGGTGCTCACCATCCAAATGAGGTCACAGCTCAAGTGTGCTCTTAAGAAGTGGAAAAGGTTGGAATTCTTCAGCTGAGAACTGGCAGAAAGGAAACAAAAACACACGCTCAGGCGCCACCATACCAGTGGACGGACTGAAACGTGTAAATTTGTTTAGACTTGAAAAACAGCACAGTTAAAACAGACACATTGACATATGACTATGAGTTAAGTTATATGACCTTTGACAATCTCACGTTTTAAATAAGGAAGCAAACAAGCTTATTGATTGCTCTTTTTTTAAAATTGTGAGCACATGCACGATAATAATAATGAGGTTTACCAATCTATTAGATCGCCAGTATTATAACATATATCAGCCAGCATTAGCCTGCTGCAGATATATCAGTATCAGTGCATATGTTCTTTATTATGTGCCAACATCAAAACTGTTTTTTTACGGTTAGAAAATGCTTGAGCTAGTTATTTTTAAAATAGTGTACTTACGTAGTTTATCCAGCAGAGGGTGGTCTGTTATTTCATACCTAATAAGTGATTAGATTTGATTAGAATAGATTAGGTCATTTTCATTGTCCCCATAGAAAAATTTTGTCTTGAGCATGTGGTGCTCATTACTGTATTACAGTACAAATAAGCACACAGTAAACAATAGGGGTGGGTATTGGCAAGGACTTCACGATACTTGACGCATCACAATACATAGATCATGATACAATTATATCACAATACATTGTGATACAATGCAAAATGTAAAAACCAAATGTAAAAACTGACTGAAATACAAGTTGCTGTGAATGATCTGGGTAGTCTTGATACATCACATCACATTAAATTGATAATTTAGCGAACAAATTGAGTCAAAACAATATAATTCAAAATTTTCTTTCCAATTTATTTCAGTATTGGCAAATTGCCAAACACTGATGTAGCCGCCACAACATCAAAATAAAAAATGCATTTTCAATGCACTCTTCCAATTTAACTGAACAAGACACACTGGAGCTAAATACTGCAATATATTGCTGTGTCGATTTTTTTAGCCCAGTCCTAGTAAACAACAACCAAACCAACAACCAAAAAAAACCCCCAAAACATTAGTGAACAAAAACGTGTCAGTGGCATCAACGTACAAGAGAAAATAAATATGGCAGCCAAGCTCGTAGTAAAAATGTAAAAAAGTGCAAAAAAGTCACAGCACAATTAATAAATAAATAAATGCATAAAAATGCAGCTGCCAAAGGACAAAACAAAAGAATATTTTAAAGGTAGACTTCTAAAAGAGTAGAACGAATTATCTTAAAGGATCATAAATATCATAGATAAGAGTGAAGGGCTAACTTTTTTAACTACCACCAGGGGTTAGAATGTAAGACATTCCATGTGTTTGTCACAGGTATAAAACAATGATATTTCATGTAGAATATCATCCAATATATCACGATACCCACTGCCCCCAATATCTGAATAAGCATTGGCCCCAAAAATCCCAAACCGGTGAGCCCCCTCTAGTAAGGAAAGTGTTCCTGTGGGACAAAAGGGAACATCATCAATCCTTGTGGAATGTCCTTCTCTCTAAAATAAAGACAAAGTCTGACAACAAATCAAAAGCCATAAATCTGAATAAATCAGTCCTCAGCAGTAACTTATCTGTAAGATTCAGACATCTGCACGAAGATGCAAACTCGTGTGTTTTTTACATCAAGCTCATTAGCCTGCATACACAACTATCTCTGAACAGCTCTAACAAGATTGGGACTGACGAGCTAAACTTTGGCCCAATAAGAAATAAACAAAAGACATAAGCAGCTCTTTCTTTACGCAGCTGACATAGTCTGCTCCTCCACTCAAGTCAACTATGCGTTGGCAGTGGCAATACACACAAACAAGGCACACACACACACACGCACGCACTCACTGAAAGTAAGACATAAGCCCCCTCCACTAATGTTATTGTTCTGTGCCTTTGATGGTCTCATGCAGGTATTTTCCTTATGATATTTCCCGTGCTTTTGAATCATCCATTGTGTCCGTTCTTAACCAAGTCTTAAGGAAAGTCCCTTGATTTCTGTTTTTTCTTATCCACAGGTATTACAGTACAGTACAGTACAGTCATATCTTGTCATCTTTACTTAAAAAAAAGCTGCCAAGAT
>JAQLOL010000007.1:10458915-10482028 GCA_029783665.1 Naso thynnoides | reverse complement strand
ACAAAGCTAAAATAAAAGGTTTGATTCACAGCCATTCCCAGAAAACATAATTGTTTTTTTTATGAATAAGCTGAAAGTCCCTTTCTGCTTTCCCCTAATGGTTGTCGAGCCTCAGCTGTCCAACCAATGACTCAACTTCTTCACTGATAGCCACTTCTGGTAAGGCGGGCACAAAGGACCAGTCAAAAGGTTTGGAAAGTTTTTAATTAGAATTTTTCAATGTTATGGACACCCCATAATGAAACCTACATTGCACCTAAAACATCAAGTCTCCAACAAGGGTTTATTCCATCCTCCAAAGCCGTTGTGTGTTTAAGAAACTAAGCATTTTGCATGCTTACTAGCTCAGACTTTGTTGATTTGGTCATTAAGCGTTTATGTACTTCTAAGTACACTACTTTGTTAAAAGGGTTCTTTTTGTCGTCTGTTTAGTGTGCGGTCTGATTGGAAAGTCTGTACATGCAAAAGGCGTTTTATTTTGAAAACTGATCAGAGTCACTAAGTTGTTTCTGCGCCTGATTTCCTGTCTGGCTTGATCTGCTCTGTGCAGCTTGACATCAGATAGAGACTTGCTTCCTATCCTCTGCAGAGAAGAACGAAGAGACGCTTCTAAGATGCTCCTGAAACACACAAGAGTTGAACCACAAGAGTTGTCTGGAGCGGCTGCCATGTCGCAGTCAGAACGCACTGTGTAGTTTATCATCGCGAACAACAAGAGAGACAGGTATCTGAGACACTTCACAATGTTCCAACAGAAAGACAAGCATGTCAAGGTCAAGAATGAAGTGAAAAAGATTTGTAGGTCCGAGTCAAATGAGGAAACTAACCTCTTTAATGCATTTAAGACAGCTGAAAATTCCAAAACATTCAGGTAAATTGGCTTTTAGTGGAGAGTGTTTTGTCAACTTGTGATTTTCAAGGATAAACAAGACTGCACCTTAGAATCTTTTTTTTTTTTTTTTAAATCTCTAGCTTAACCATTTTTAAGAATCCCACAATTTTCCTGGTTTTACTTGGAAATGAACCCCCCAACCTAAGGCAGTATAGACATGCAGGTTTGTCTCTTATTGGCCATTTTAAGTAGTGAATGAATTTATGTCTGTTTTGCAGTACTTTGTTTTCACAAAGGAAAATCACATATTAGCTCGCTCCCATGTCCATAAGGAGGTCAAATTTCCAGGTCAGCCTCAATCTTTGCTCTTGATCTTGCTCATCAACACTTCAGCGGGGTACTCAAAGTTCAGACAGGATGAATAGTATTCTTAAGTGTTTTCTACAGTGATCGTACATTAAAATGTGTTTAGATCACTGGAGTGGTCTTTGGAAACTATAACATGGAATTTAACAACAATCCTTCGGGCCGTCTCTCGTTTGAACGGTGCTTTAGGCCCGATGCCACAGTGCAGACTGAAGTCACGATGGGAGACATCACAGAGTCACGGCCTGTAAATGTTAGCTTTAGTTTCTTTTACATCAACAGTTTACCCATCTCTAATTGGAACACGACCCCCCCTCCTCCTCTTCCTATCCAAACACATAGACACGCACGCGCGCACACACATATACACCCACACACTTGAATATACTCACACAGTCAGGCATGCACGTATACATCCAAGGGAATTATGGGAACATCTGGAGGAGCTCATCCAATGCACAGACAAATGTTTCCTGGAGAGCACCAACAGAACCATCAGAGAGGCTTCAAACAGCCCGCCACTGCTAACACAAACACACACACACGGACACACACACCTCTTGGCTGTGGAGGTAAAGGCCTGATCAGATGAGCAGAAGGAACAAAGAGTGTCTCTTTGCACTCAGAGGTACTGCAGCACTTAAGGTTAACTCTCCGAACACAAGGGCTGGCTTTCTTCTCAGCCGGTGTCTCTTCTATACATCCTCATATATATGCCGCCCTGCCGGGGTCCTGGACCCACCAGGATGCAGAGAAAGTCAAGTTGCAAAGTAGGCTTCTTGTGAAGCAATTTTAGAACACCAGGGTCAGGCTGTCTGGTCTCAGACAAGCCCCTACAACACCCAGAGTGCAGCAGGGACGGAAGATTAATACAGTGCATGAGAATGTATGGTAAATAGTGTTACAGAGGGCATGAAGCGGAAAAAATATTAGGCAAATGTCCACAGTTTCAGAGGAAAATACACAGTTGCTGAGAAACTTTGTGTCCACACTAAGATACATTTAAATAAGCTTTTTTTTCCTTTTCAACCACAGCAAATACTCTTCACAACCACAAATGTACCTTTAAAATAAATAAATAAATAAATGAGTCAAATACTGTTGACGTAAAACAAGCCCTTTTAAAATCATCTTTTGATTTTCGTTTGATCAATTTTCCAAAACATTGTCTGCATATTTCTGCTTTCTAAAAATGTTTAGATTCAGTGTTTTCCTCACATTGCAGGTGTTGTCTAATATATTATTTATTTACTCTAAAATCTTTGGAAATGAAGACTAAAAGTAATGATACCTGGTCAAGGAGGCTTACCCGAAAAGAATCATGTAAAGGTTGTCATCAGCCAAGTTTGTCACAAGGACCAATCCATCCAGCAATTCTTTAACTGCAATTAAACTAGTTAAAGCTGAGGTAGGCAATGTCTGAAAATCAAGCAACCTGTAGCACAAGACTCCTAAGGAGGCAGCTCTGCTGCAGCCTCCCCGCCCTCTTTTTGCTCTGGCTCACACCAGTTTACACCATAAACTCACGAGACGAAACGGTTGCAGAGTAAATTGCAGCAGAATAAACTGATTTGTCTCAGCTCGACTCAAGCTGGCTGACAGTGTAGTCTGCAGCTCAGCTTGTGAAGTCACCAGAGGCCAGTTTTACAATGCAAGGAACGTCACTTGTTTCAACAGCCAATCAGCTCGAAGCGACATCACTTGATGCTAAAAAGCGCAGTGTAAAGCTGCCAATAAGAACAAGCACTTTCTGAAAGCATCTGTATTTCAGAAAACAGAGCCAAGGAAAGGTGCAGCAGTCTAGTGCTCTTTCAGACCACCTGAATTACAATATGTTGAAATGGTATTATGGAAATTTTGCCCGATGACGCCAAAAATAAACCTATAGCAAATCAGTTTTCTATATTTCCCAAAATGAAAGTTGGCCACAGAGGGCTTCAAGAAGAGACAGACCACATATTAAAAAATCATAATTTTATTCTGAATTATCAGTGTGTTGGAAGACATCCTAAAACAACATTAGAAACTTTTTTTTGTTGTTAATAAAGGCATTTTTAACAGCTTACTTGCTACAAAAGTCTCGATGCTACCTTCCCTTTCACTCTGTCCCTATTTCTCTGTCTGACAGAAAAACACAGTTTATCATTATCACCCCCTCTCACCTGAGACCTCACCTCTTGCCTTCCCTCTCGCCTTACTTCCTGACACCCCCTCCCTCCGCCCGCTCAGCCCTTTCACCCTTCCTCTCCCCTGCCACTACCCATCCCTTCACACATTCTCTCCTCCCCTCCCTCCCCCTCCTCACCTCCCTACCACCTAGTGAGCACATTTCCTTACTCCCTCCCTGCCAACAAAGGGGAAAAAAAAGCTTTTACTCATTAGCGGATGACCTTTGCCCCTAGGCCACATTTTAAGAGGCTCTACTTGACTCCTGACATGGCCGTCAGCAATCAAAACATGTGCGTCCAGTGCATATAGGCCTGGAAATCGGAAGGGAAAGGCCGGTGTGTATTGACGTTTAGCACGGCGTGTGGGTGAAAGCATTCTGACAGGAGACAGACAGGTTCACTAACTACTGCACAACCTCTGTGGTGATTCACCTATCGCCCAGTCGGACGCTTGATGCTTCTCCACGATAGAGATGGATCACTCTCTTTTTGTCCTTATGTGGCCTTTTTGGCGCAGCCCCACTATTTTTTATCAACAATGTGTGTGTTTACTCGTTGCGAAAGGTGAAGGGTTTCCGCATAGCGTGTCAGAGTCAGTGTGTAATGGTGTCGATGCTTTTTTAATTGCTCGCAGAAGTTGGATGTGGTAAGCTTGTTTAAGATCTGATGTGTTTGTGTTTCTAATTTCACCGACAGGATGCAAACACACATGCGCTGTTTATCTCAATCTTGGCCTCTCTCCCTGTCCCACACACACACAGACACACATACACACACACACACACACACAAACCACTTCTACACAGTGATCTTGCAATAAAGTAGATCCGTCATTTTAAACTGAACCAAATATGTGTGTCAAAATGCCACCCCAGTGTGTGATTATAGACTGTCTGCAGTTTCCAGAGGAGGCCCGATGTGCAATGCAACAGCATCAGTGTCTTGTGGCTCACCTTTTTCACACCAATTTCAATTTACCTCCCTTCACTGCAGACTTAAAGGCAGAACAACAATGCCCCCCATTGCGTGCTTGTAAATTTTATAGAGAACAATGAGGTGGAATAACTGCAACATTCCTGCTTTAAACAGGCTGTATAAAAAATTAGGCCCCCATCAATTTATTGGTTTGCTGGTATTGTTGATCGATATTGGCCTTTAACAGAATTATATTGGCTTAGGTGTATATTGTTCTTTAATATGAGCTGTTAAAACTATTTTTTTAAGACCGCAACAGTGCTTGAATAAGTGATTTAAAATGGCGTATTTACGTAGTTTGTCCATCAGAGGGTGGTCTGTTATTTAACAACTAATAAATGAAGCATTTATTGTTCGGTACACCAAAGTTGGGAGTAAAGTAAATGTATACTTTAAACCATTTTCACTTGATGATGTCTAATGTCCCCAGCAAACACTATAGTCTCATTGAGCCACTTGTTCAAGCTTTTTTAAAGATGTGTAAAACCTTAGAAATTCAAAAACTAGGTTTGTACTGTCGTATTTTATGTTGCAGAAAAAAAAGCACATCTAATTATCCTTAGCCTGTGTTAACCACATCCATTATTTCAGGAAGTTAACCGAAAATCCATTAAAAAAACAAAGAAGCTGTGTCCAAAATCGCATACTTCTGTACTAAACACTTAATATTTTGAGTGCAGAAGTGCGTGATGTGTGTTCACACTGAAAAGTATGCGAAATTGCAGTGTACTACTCGCACACTCAAAACTGTCAAAACATTGAGTGTGGAACGATGGACATTTCGCACCCTCAGGAAACACCATATTGGTGATTTTGCACTAAGCACCACAATGTATCCTGTTGTCAGATAGCCGCTGTTAATAATTTTTGTTGAGTCTGTTACGATTTGGTGCCATTAGCATGCTATCTAACGTTAGCATCTGCTAGCTAGCTAACATGCTCCTAGCTACAGCGGCACATTTTCATTATACATGAATGTTGTGGTTTGAGTTTGGTTTAGGCCTATGTATGAAATCTTGTCGACTTCACTGTGGGACATTCTTATACAAATTAAATGAACTAAATAGTGGCAGAAAATAGCTCTCAAATATTAGTGACAGTCGCTCACCTACTGTTTGCAATTTGCTGTTAAAAAAAAAGTAGTGCAAGAAGAGGTGGTTGAAAAAAAATGCTGTCACTTCCCATAAGTGCAAAACGGCAGTGCATGATTTGGGACAATTCTACCTTAGTCGAGATTAGTGCAGAACACAATAAGTGCACTGCATTTAAATGTACTGTATTTAAGTATACTAACCGAAGTGTGCTATTTGGAACACGGCTATAGACTTTGAGATGAGGGAACTGGAAGTGCAAAAATGCTAACTGACCTCCACGTTTTAGGACTCATTACTTCACCGCAATTGGAAATCGAAATGTTCTTGCTCCCTATTATTGATATCTGCCCTGATAATTCCATATGGGTCAAACCTCAGCGAAAAATACAATTGACACACACATCTATGAAACAACTTGCTTATTTCGTCTTTTAATTAGTCTTTTTTATTGTCATAATCACTAGGCCTATATATTTGAAAAAAGATGGAAAAACTGCGCAAGAGTCAAGCTGAAAATGTGAGCTAACCTGAGGCTCTCTCCAGCCCAGGTCAGTCCTTTAATGAGGAAGCTGACAGCATATTCCCTAGGGCACGGTGCTGCTACTGTAGTAATAGCCCTTCATTGCTGACAGATTCATGCACACTCCTCGTTTGATGTGGCTCTCTCCTTCTGCTACAACCTTGGCTCGTCTGCTTTCGGAAAGCTTTCTTCCAAGGAAAACAGAGCTTTTCAAAGGATAGCAACCGAGCAATTAAGGTCCTCTTTAACCTGTTTTACTGTGTGGTAATGTGACATACCTCTGGGTGTCTCTGACACTAATATAGACATGTCTGCTCTCAATATGGCAACAGATGGCTGGTATTTTTGCTGTTGATTTTGCAGATAGAAAATGATTTAAATACACTCTAATCAAAAACGATGCTTAAAACCACTTCAAAGGTTTTTTTTTTAATATTTGAAACAGAGACAAAACAAAAGAACAATAATTCACAACAGCATTAGAGACTGCAGAAAATCTAATATGAGAAGAGAGGGGTCAGACAAGGTGGAGGGTTAGAGTTTGGGGGTTTTTTTTTCTTTCTTTTTTTGAAGATGGGAGAGTAGTGTGAATTTTCTGGGAGAGCAAGGGATGGTTTCTAACTTTTTTTCTAACCTTTTCTCCTTGTAGATTCTTACGTTGCAAGATTTATTGTTAATCAACAAATCAAAAGATGTACAAAAAGGTGGATTTCACTTTAATATTTAACACTGTGTGGTTATACAGGCTTTATGAAAAACCACCTCTTGTTAAGGCACCATTAACTAATCTTAAAGGCATTTGATCTAAATAATATCAATATATAATTATCTACTCTAATTTAGATATACTTTCATGCAGTGAGTTATACTTTTCTCCCCACCCTGATAATTTTTGTACAGTCCCTTAGCTGCTTGGAGCTAGAAGCTTAGAGTCAAGGCTGGAGGTCAGGGTTAATGTTTGGCCCTGGAGGGACCAGAGTTTGATGGACAAGGAGCAAGAGTCTGTTGGTTAAAGTCTCATCTAGGGCCTGTCCTCACCGGTCCACCACCCAAACCTTATATTTGGACAGGGTTTATTTTCAGCCTCTGCGCTGATGTTTAGCACGTAAGGCTGCAATATCCCAGCACTGAGCAGCTACGATGACATGTGGCCTCCAGACTCCTCGAGAGCTTTTTCTCCTCCGTCCCTCCTCTTTCTTTCCACCCTCCACCCCCTCCACTGCTCCTGCTGTTCCTCCAAAAACATTGTGTCCCATGGCATGAGCAAACATGCTTGGCCATCTTTCCTGTGAACCTGTAGAAAAGCAGGACCCCCCTCTTCGCCATACCCATAAGACATCCTGACTGCGTTTCGGCGTAACTTAGAAATGGTGAGACAACAAACCTTGAAGCTGGCTTCCTGTGACCTTTTAGAGGTATTTTAATGGTCCTATCTCCCAACTACTGAAATATTTGGTGGGCTGGGGTAATTTTATCTCTGTGAAGTGGAAAACAGCTAATCCTGCTTGAAAAGGCTTCCCTCTAGTGTTAAAATCCATCATGGCTCACATCAAGGGTTTGAGAGTCTGCTTCCACACTAACACGGATTAATCACAGCTTAGTTAGTGCCATGTTTTCACACAGCCGCATCTTGAAAATGACTCTCAGATCACTACAACCTGCTGCCGGCTCAAGGAAACCACAAATGATTAAATTAATATAAATAATTGAGTTTAAAACAATTTTCCCTGCAGTAAGAACAATGTTACATCCTATAATTACCACACATTTACAAAGACATAGATGAGCTGGCTTTGACAACTTTATTTTTTCTATTTGTAGTAAAAAGGTCCCCTTTGCCTGAGCCCTGCCTCGCTTTGATCCTCAGATGTGAACATGTTTGCCAGATGATTGCTTTCCAAACATGACTGTTTACTCATATCTAAAATAGACAGCCAGAAAAGACTGAGAAGCTATTGTGACAATAAGTTTCTTTATGAGAAGGCTTCATATTCCTCTGCCACAGTGTCAGTAACAAGTTGGTTTGTATGATGTTATCAATAACTTATGGGATTAAAGGACAAACATGCCATGTAAATACATCATACGTGCTTAGTTTGAATCTCATTTCTCTGTGGGCCCTGACTTTATCTCTCTATTTCATCCATTTGCAGACATTTTTGTTTGCTTTTTGCTTATTTGGAATTAGCAGCTAACAACTGCTAGCTGTTTTAAAACTCCTGCTGTAGTTGCACTGCTAACACGTCATCATACACTGCACCCTGACCTGGCATGCAAGCGTGGTTTAGACTTTGGCGATGATTTGGTGTTGTTAGCACCTCCCTTGCCCACTCAGAGTTGGAGCATACATATTTCTAAAGGGGCATAATTACCGCCTTGAACAGACTTTGTAGGGGCTTTAGACTGGATGGGAACAATTTAGACTGGGATGCAGCTATCCATGACTTAGTATGAACATGGGCCAGTAATGTGAAGTTGGGTGGGCAATGGTGCCTTACGTTCTTCCTACCCCCCACCTTGGCTCCCTTTTTAGATTAACCACCATCTTCAAACTCAGCCTTCATTTTGATTTCAACTAAACAGCTCTGAAGTTTTGTGACTCCATCTTGCTTGTTGTGATTCTATCGTGTAGACAAAATGTGTCCACAGACACAGTATAAACATCTGGCAAAGTACTCAAAACTGCTTCTGTAGTCATACTTGCTATAGTCAGTGTCTAGGAGCACATTTGTCATAATGACACAAAAAACACGCACACACACACACACACATACAGACTCACAAGGGGAGAACAATACCAGCCATGCTGTCGGCATCTAGGAGTTAAAGACCAAGAACCTCTTCCCAGGTCATGATGGACTCTAACAGGGTTAAAAGTGGCGTGAACATTTATTTGTCACATTTGTCAAGTGACCAGAAACATGGCTTTAAATGACTTCTCACTGCACTTGTTTCATTAAAACAATTTAATGTCAGTTATGTTTTCATTTTTTTCCCCCTTCCCCTACATGGTCAAAGAGTCAATGCATGCTTTTAAATTGCATTCATCAATGCTGATAAATGTTGGAAAAACACAAATAAATCTTGAAATAACATCTGAACTGTCTGCTTGGCTAGTGCTTTTAATGTAATTTTAATGAAATTTGTGTAAACTGACCCTTAAGGGATCTTCAACTTTGTTAAAAATGCTGATGTTGGAGCTTAACTTTCCTCCTTCTTGAGTATGTCTTGTGTCCCTGTTGCTAAAATGTTGTACTCATATTGGCAAAAGAGCTGATTTGTATTTATGGAGGCGATTTCCTGGTATGTCATGTAATATGTGTACTCAGAGAAGTTCAAATATATTTCTGCTAAGATACATGTAAGGAACACATGAGAGAAATCTTTGTGTTTGCTTTGGTCAGTCTCCCATGGATGCTGGATGGTTGTATCACACCACCGAGCCTCAACTCTCAAACCAGGTGATGACAGCATTATTGTAGTTAGGTCCCCGAAGGGTTATCCTCAGTGTGTTAAAACATTATATAGTCCCTGACGGTCGAGAAGTGAGTAACAACTCTTTTCACCTGCTCCTCTAACACAGTCTGGAATCGGCAGACTCCCATGCTTGTGTGAGGTCTTTGTTAAGCTCTTCATTTGTCTCCCTCACCACTGATAGTGGAATACAGTAAATATTTGAGAGAGTTATTGCAGGGATTGGATTAATTACATGCAGTCTTGAGTTTCTGCAATGCATCCTTTGTTCCCAGAGAAGTCACACAACATTAACAAGTTGTCAAGCTGTGAACTGACATGGTTTGTCTCACTGACTTCTTGTTGGTTTGCCGAACAGTTTGTGTGTGTTGCTGTGTGTGCAAGCACACCATTTGCAATATTTAAGACTATACACACTTATAATTTGTGAATTTTCATTTCCAGGAAGTTGAGTGACTGTGTGTAACACAGAAAGAGAATAATGCCTAGTCCACACGAACAATGGTGCTTTAAAACAGGGTTATCCTCTCATTCATTCTCCAATCCTGTCCATACAATCAGTGTTTTAAATAAATCTCTGCCCAAAATTAAAACACAGAAACACATTTGAACCGCTGTCATTAACATGGCAAGCCAACAGGCGGCGACAGAATACTAACCCTTGAGCCATATTGGCAAGTAAGAAGCCTGAAAAGAGCTTTTACTAACTGCAACTAGAAGTCAGACGGGTTCTCATCCAAAACCTGCAATGCTGACAGTGGGAACTTGGAGTAATTTTGGATTATGAAAGGACCTCCATAGCACATTTTAATGCCTTTGTATCTCAATATAACAACAGAACAACTGTGCATTTATATGCAAACATGTCAAAAAATGTCCTAGCAATGTAAACAATGAAGAGAAAGCTTATCGTCACCAGCCAAAAACTCTTGCCCGTCAACATGTTACTGACTATCTTCATCCTTGCTTGCAGTGACCTAAAACTGTGTTTATGAGTGGACAAAAGGCCAAAACATAAAGAAAAAGCAATACAGGAAAAAAACACCCGTGCAAATGAAGAGAAGGCATAGGAGAGTGAAACAGTGACAGCGACACAATATGAGTGTTGGGTCGAGGGGGGCGTAATGGAGCTTGACTAAACCGAGCACTTGTACATAAATTGACATGTGCAATTAGGGAGATGTACACAGTCCCCCTGGTCTGTTTAAGATCTGGAATAGTTTTCTAACAGCTTCAAGATGCCCTGTTTTGGCTTCGGTTTCAAATCTAAATCGGGTTTGACCTTGCTGAATAATGGTGCTGGTGTAGTTCCCTCTGTTCTCTTTGGCTAAAGTCCAATTCCGAACCATACATGACGGCAAACACAGGTCAAGGTCTGGTTTCACTGCATCTGTTGAATGGTGCATGAAATTCTGACCTGAACTTGAATTACTGACATTGGATTTTGCAAGGTGGCTTCCTGCTTACGTATATAGTGCATATATAGAAGGGATGGAAGGGGCATTAAAACTGGAGGAGCTAGCTAGCTAGCATACAAGCCTGGAACTTCTCAAAATTAAAAGCTTTGAGCAGCTCTTTCTGCTCTCTCCTTTTCTTTTGTCCAGCCTTTTCTTTTCTTTTCTTTCTATTTTTTTCTGTCTGCCTTTTCTTTAGACTTCGGAATGGCATCTCATGGGTTAAAGACAGCTGCCAACATCTGTAGCTGTGGTTAGCTTTTAATTGTGAGGCCCAGCAAGTGAGCGAGCAGCATGGTGGAAAGGGGGCTGGCAGGCTGAATATTTCAGCTGAGTGTTCACAGAGCAGCTTTCCGGCCGGCCATGTGGACTCAATGATGGCGTCCAGGGGTGTGCTGGGCTCCTATGAAATATTAAATCTGCTCGGCCCCCAAGTGCGGACAGACCACCTGCAAGCAAGTGTGGCGTGCAGTGAGCTGGGAGATCAGATGTCCCTCAGCAACACACACGCACAAACACACGCGAATGCATGAAAATGTACTCGCCAATGTCCCCGCACATGATAAAGCTGTGGGCCTGCACATGCTTCCTCTAATGAACATAAACTCATACGACAACAACACTCAGAACATGGAAACACTCAAACTGATATGGGAGGAGAGATTTCTCCAAAAACAGACTTCCTGCACACTATATAGAGCACTTCTGCAGATTGCAAGGAATGGGATTTTTTTTTATGCATGGTGCTTCTCTGGTTTGTGCTTAAAAGCCATGATAATTGAAAACAATAAATTTAACTATGTGACTCCATGAAAAAAGCATGCATCTTATTATATCTCCTGAAACAATCAGCACAAGCAGTGAACAATGATGGAGAACAAGACAACAAAAAAATGTTTTGAAAAAACCTGGAACTTTCAGAGTCCAAAAAAGCAACTTCAGCCTGTTTTGAAAAGCATCCAAGAGGACAACGGGTGCTTGTCGACTGCTGTCCCCTTCAGGGCCTCGTTCATTTACACGTCGTGCAGTCGGTCCTAAGCCTCCCCTCTGCTCCCCTGAGGCATCTCTGCCTGCCCAGATGTGCAGCTGTTTATGTGGAGCAGTGATAAAAGCAGCTGGCCTCCCCTCCACATCCTCAAAATGAACAGAGGGGGTCGCCATTCTCCAAACATACTGCACTTAAAGAAGTAAGTAAGTGCTCACATCATCCAATTTCAATCACAACAGGATTAAGAATTGTTTTTTTCCCCCTTAATCCTTCACAATGCAACCATTTACAGCAGCCAAAACAAAAATTACACGGCCTGTAATCACGACTACGACGTGGCAAGTGTGGGGGAAATTTGGGAAGAAACACTGGATCACTGTAAACAGTCCATTTGTTTTTCACCTCAGGGTTATAAATAAAAAAAGATAACATCTTAATTATTACTGTACAGCTAGTGACACATGTCACACATTCAGCACTGTTTAAGGGATAAATCATAAACCGAGGCAAACACAGTTTTCAGCAAACATCACATTTACCTTATGCCCTTGTTGCTTTGATACAGCCTCACTTTTGCCAGTCATTTATATATTTATGAAATATCACACGTGTCATGCTACACCTAACGATTATTTTCATTATCAATTAATCTGCTAATTGTTTTCACAATTAATTGATTAATCATTTATTCTATCAAAGTAAGAAAACATGAGAAAAAAGGTCATCTCAATTTCCCAGAGCCCAGTGTGACTTCTTCAAATTGCCTCTTTTGTCCAAAGAACAGCCCAAAACACAAAAACTCCTCATTTATTATCCAAAATGACACAGAAAACAAGCAAATGCTCATAGTTAAAAGGCTTAATCAGCAGTTCTTTTTAATCTTTTATCTAAAAAATGACAAACAATTCATCATTTATCAAAACAGTTTGCGGTTAATTTTCTATGGATTGACTGAAGCAGTTTTCAACTAGGCTAATTGTTGCAGCTCTAACGTCATGTATGTTAACAGTAAAATCACATGTTTGGTAGGCTCAGAGTAAACATAACATTTTTGAAATGACTGTGTGTGTGGCTTGTCTTCAAGTGATATTTAATTCTACTGTTAAGTTAAATAACATCTTTTGGCTACAAGTGCATTTAATGTCCGAAGCCAACAGCAATACTGACACATCACATCACCCTTATTTTATGTCACAGACCAACAATAAAGTCCAAAATTCCATTTGTATCTAAATTTTACAGCATGTGTGTACACCTGATTGCCATTTATAAATATTTAGAATATACAAAAAATTCCTCTGCGTAGCCTCACTTGAATAAAACTGAAAAGTGTTAAAACTCAGACAATTAAACACAAATGACCAAGATTAAATCAAAAGAGCTCTGGACACCAACAACAAGAAGCAGTGTTGGGCCACAGAAATGAAATAATAACTGCAGAAAACATCATCAAGGCAGACAACACAAAGTTTTCAACAACACAAGCTCCACAGCCTCTGCAGCCATACACACACATAGCAGAGCAAAGACACACTGTAGCGCGCACAAGCGATACTACGTTGCTAGGCAACAGTAGATGATGATGATGTACCTCACGAGCCCTGTAGTTACTTACCTGTGAGACTTGTAGGCCCACATCATGCAGTTCTCGACAGTCTGCTTTTCAGCTCAGACATTTTGAGTTGAACGAGGCTCTGCAGTCACAACTGCGACTGAAATAACGTCAGTCTCACTCACCGGACTGAATCAAGAAGCTCCTCAACAGTTTGGCAAATGTCGAAGTCACAGCGGGAGGAAACAACATGAGCATCTTCGCATTTAGCGAAACAGCATGAAATGCCGCTGACATTAAGCTGCTAGCTTAGCAATTAGCTCAGCCTCTTCAACGAGCGTCACACCTGTCGTAACGTCAGGTGGGCCACTCAGTCCTCCATCTTGTTGGGTCTCGTACTGTTTTCTTGAAAAAATACGTGAGTTAACGCAGCAGGCTTCTTCAACTCCTCTTCCAAATTTTTTTAAAAAAAATAAAAAAAATCCACTTTGATAACGTTTTATATTGGTAACGAGTCCACCTGTCCTTCTCTTTTAAGTAACTTACATTGCTGTCAACAGCCCTAGGTATGTCTATGCAATAGCCTATGGCGCATTGCAAAGGTAACAGGTCAAAGTGGAATAGTCCATTTAAGTATTAAATGTGGGCGAAAAATGATCAAATATAGATTTGTGATTAATTAGATAGGCCCATATTTACATGCAAAAAGATTTCTTACATCTGTTACATATTATAATTTGTTTGGGGTGACAAATATGTTTTGTTTTTGCTTTGCCCTGTTCTTTGATTTTTTCTTCTTCCTTTTTTTTTCTTTTTTTTTTTTTTTTAATAAAATCTGATTTGTTTGTTTGTTTTTAATTGGGAAAACAAATTCACTTGCCTAGTGAATTACCTCTGGTGCTCTTTGGTGGATGAGGCCCCAGTAATTGCTTGTCTATGCCATAAAACTTCCTGTTCATACAGCCAAAAACCTACAGTTTCGCACATTTTTTTGTTTAGTTTGAATACTGTAAAAACACTTTAGTGTAAATTTCTTTGTTTAATTTAAATATCAATCTAACCTTGATAACAGCAGCTCATGCAGGGCTCCATGCACCTTGTACAGTAGGCCTCCAGGTTATCTCCGAGACACCAGTGACCTCGTGTGGTCAGTTTGTGTCAGTGAATCTTTAAAAAATAAATATTTTTTGTTATTGTCCATTTCTTGTTATTCGATGCTTAACTGTGACACAGCTTCAGGTGAGGAATTTAGATAAGGCAGTGCAAGGTTACAATGAAAGGTTTTTTTGTGTTTTATTTATTGATTTATTAATTTTTTATGATGAGTTTGTGTACAGTATGTTGCAGGAGCAATTAACCGAAGCCCATGCTGAGTGAACAAAAACACCAAAATGATCATAACAGCAGTTGCTCATTACATCATCTCACCATAATGTGATTAAGCAATGAGATGATTCACTTCCAAGGCTGGCAAGCTGCAATGACACGTAAAATCGACATAAATAACAGTGCACCTGCTGAATGTCACCAATACTGGCTATATTTTATTGACATCATTGTCACATATTGTTGATCTCAGCTCCAATATATCCATCATTCTGAGCTCTGACCATCGCCAACAAGTAAACATCTCTTGTCAAGTACAAGGTTTGTGTAATTACAACAGCAGCATCAACAATAACGGTAAAAAGAGCCTGTGCTTTACATTTTAATTAGTCCAGAAATACAAAAAATCTTCAAATAGGCTGACCTAGGTATTCTTTTTTTTGTTTTTTTTTTTTAACATTTTGTTGCTTACAGCAATTACTACTACACAGCACTTGTAGTTGACAAAAAACTAATAGCTAACCATCAGTTCTTTATCACCAATTTCTACTTTTTTCCACACTGACCTTATCACATTTATATTCAGTCTCAGTTAGTTCCAATTCTTCACAAAAGCAGTATCATGTTTACCCGTGAGTGAAGCATTCTGATGGGGGACTTCCCGTTCTATTCGAGCAAATGTAAATTCATTCTAGATCTCCTGTGCAGACATATTTGCCGACTGTGGTGACTTTTCTCATGTTCTGTAGGTTTGAACACAGAAAAACTTGAGTGTTTAATAACAGCTGTCGGCAGTCATTTTGAAGAAAAACTCTTTGCAGGGCATTTGAAAATCAGGTTCACAAAGTGCATCTTTCTGCAGAACATGTGTGCCACCCAAGAGATTTTTAAAAAGGGTATTTGCAAACTGCTATATTCACCAATGCAGTGAGCTGCATTATAATGCATAGAGTATAGATGGGTTTCACAACAGACATCATGAGGACCAACACAGGTGGGACCACTGATGGCTCTGTTCCATTAAGTGTCACAGCAAGCCTGGTCAGCTCACCTAAACTGAAGCAGCCGTCATTAATGTCATCAATTTCACCTGTGCTTTTCCTGCTCTGACAACTCAAAATGTCCGTCACGAACCCCGTCAGGTTATGAGTGAGCTCGTTCCAGAGCTGCGGTACTGTGCATGCTCACTCACTGACCAGGCCTGCTGTGACACTAAAGTGTAACTAAACCCCAAGAGCTCTGGCTGAAGTGCCTCATTCCTGAGATTCAGAAAATGCATCTAGAATCCCCTGGTTTCCTGTCAACTGGTCTCAGCCTGAAGATAGCACTTGTGATCTGTCACATTTCACCTGTGCCACCACATTTCACCTCATCAACCAATTGAAATGCATCAAAAAATTGCCTTGCGATAGCAGTGTTTCAACTAGCATGACAGGATATGGAAAAGTCGGTTATTTTACACTAAACTGTCCAGATTTAGACCTGAATCAATCAAAAACACTACTAAATACTTCTTAGCCTTGATTTCCAGCTGGGAAAAAAGTGGTTTAGGGGTTGAGTTTCTCTTTAATGGAACAAAACCGTCGTTAGTCAATCCTGTGTTGGTCGTCAAGATGTCTGCTGTGAAACCCCTCTATGTGAAACACAGACAAGAAGGTAATATTTACTCAACATAAAGTACCTTCTTGTGAATTGATAAATACACTGTGTGTGTTATGAATGGGACAACTAATGATTTATCCTTGGATGGTCACAAGGTGGCAGCAGAGGCATACTGGCATTTTACCATCTATCCCTAAAGCTTAACAGCCTCCCGTGCACCTGCTTCATTTGAGCCAAATTGTGCCCAACACTGCCTGCAAAGTAAGGTCGGCTATGTCCCAGAGGTCCTGACCATAATATATACACAGTGAGGTCCTAAAAAAAAATCAAGCTTTCTCATATTTAAAAAAAATTTAAAAAGAATTTATAGTCTGTAGTGGACAAGTGACGGCTGGTCTGTATGCTTGGTGCATGCTTTGTTTTATGTGGGATATTAAAGAGCAAAAACCCTGCAGTAGGACCATTCATTGCCACTGAAATATGCAGACATTGACTCGTCCTTGGAATATATTTGTGAATGAGCGCAGGCGGAGGCGCTCTCTCCCCTCCCCTCTCTCCTCATTTGGATAATTGTCACGGATTACCTAACGGACGAATCAGTGCGTTTTTGTCATTCAAGAGGAGGCAAGACTGTCATTTTGTTGCCTTGGAGACTACAAATCAATAGCATCATGCAGTATCCTCTCGTCCATTCCCAGTGAGAGGGTTCAGCCGTCTGCTGTCGTCATCAGGACCGGGGGGCGGAGGGCTTCGAGCTACCTGCGCGCTGATTGGCTCGCGTTGATAATGAGCTGCCATTGAGGTTTTTCTGGCCCGTGCAGGGAGGAGGTGTGTCTATGGGTGAGTCAAGCACACGCCTCTCGCATAAATACTCAACTCAGCTGATGGGATGATCAGACGCACCAATTCAAAGAGCGGCGTTCTCGTACCTAAAGGTGTCAGACTTCACGCGCAGTTACTTTCGTTTTGCGCGAGCGTGCTGTGCTGCCTCGGAGGAAGAGAGTAAAGTAGAAGCAAAGTAGAGAGAAGTCAGTGGCTGTCATTAAATTCCCTAATCAGCAGATTTGCCTGCAGGTGTGAATTCATGTCTGTATTTTCCCCGCAGATTTACTGGTGAGTACTCTTGTTCACGTGCGGTTTGCTTGATTTGTGCATTTTTATTTATTTATTTTTGTTGTTGATTGATTGAAATTATGAACTTAAGGGGGGACTGTTAAACACTAGATGTGTGAGCTTTGCACACGACAGGTAAGAAAAGTGAGGGTTTCTTTTGACTTGGTGATTTCCCCTCAGAATCAGCCACCTTTGTTGCTACACCCACTCTTGTTTCCTTTTGAGATTTTCCTTCGGGTGTTGCCCCTGAAATTAGAAATGTCATGGCGCATAGATTAAACACACACACACACACACACACACACGCGAACACAAAGAAAATATGTCTCCTTTTTTTTTTTTTTTTTTTTTTTTTTTTTTTTTAAGCAAATGGTTGTCCCCAGTTTGAGAGACGTTGCTGTATGTGCCAAAATTGTGAAAGGTCACAGTGGTCACACAGTTTTTTTGTGTTGAGCTATTCTGTTTGGGGATGAAATGCACTGTAATCCCCTTTCAAGAGCTGTTTTGAACCAAGGAGCTTGCTTTGTGTGTATCCTTAAACATCTGAGTTGAGCAGCACTCAGCCTTCATCTTTTTAGTCTTCAGTGCTGCAGGTGCAGTGCTGTTATCTGTTATCGGTGTCATTTTTTTTTTCACCATGCCTTCTAGCAGTCAGCCCCCCCCCCAACTCTTTAAGTTACTCTTCTTAACAGAGGAATAGCGAGTGTATCTTTGTGTCTTTGAGCGTTTCTGTTCTCTTATCTGTTGAATGTTTTCCTGTCTGTAGAGAGGATGTACAGGTTGCTTTGAAATATTTGTTTTTGTGAGCGCTGTTGAAACCTCAGCAGGCTTCTTCTCGCTGCCTTTACCAGGAAGTTCAGAATCGACCTCTTTACTGTAACCACACTTTGCATTCTCGCATATGCATAGTTACAACAGACTTATGGCTTGTTTGAGTGTAATTCTGATGCAAAATACGAGAACATGATTTACTTTTCCTGCAGAAAAGTCATTTCAAAGGTGTGATTTAGAAAACTTTCAAGCACTATTGGATCTTGATCTACTTGGTGCAAGTTAAAGCCTTTCGGTGTCTGCACTGTGGCTTCTCTGAACAGGAAGAGGTTTTTTGTCTTTCACAACAGTAGCTGAACATATATACATAACAACATATGTTTTAAAAAAATGTTGGTGCAAGTTGCTTTTCATAAGGTCAGTAAGACTCTCACTTCATCACACATCATTTACCATAAAGCACTGAAGAGGTAGCTGATCCTGATGTGCTGTCACAGGAATCTGGATAGCTACTACCCATTCATTCCAGCACACTCCTGGGGGGGTCTTACTCAGTCTCTGTACCGCCCACATACCTGCAGAGCTGTGACTTGGCATGGAACATTGGCAACTTTGCATTGTTGCCACACAGGCTGAGATTTATGGCGGTGGTTGTAGGAACTGTGGGATGGCAGAAGGGAAACAATGTCGATAATGCAAGATGTGAATTCCCCTCTTGTGCTGTGAGATTGTTGCAGAGACCACTTGTGAGTTCCTTCCAGCGCCATGTGTAGTACAGACAAGCATGAAGCCAGCATGGCCTTGGCCTCGTGTAGTCTTGAGTTAGATGAACCTGGTGTCATGCTTGGGTAAGACTGTCGGGACACATGGTAACTGTATAATTAGGTTAAGTAGATGTTTTACAAAGCAGAACTTGAGGAGGCAGCATGTCGACTCCCGCTGCGGTCACTGGGTCAGAATATGTGTCTGCTCCTCCAGTGGCTGTAATCCAAAGGGAGGGTTAATAATCAGAACATATTCCAATGTGTTCTGCTCTCATGCAGGTAGATATTGCTTGTAAGCAGTGGGGTGATATTAAAAATGCACTTCAAAGGACCTCACTAAAGAACTCGCTCATATTTCATGTGACTAGCTTAAAAGGCATGGCATGGTGACTGTTTTCATCATGATTATTCTCGGTGAATAATTCAGCCAAAAATTCTTCTGATCAGCATTTCAAAACCCTAAGATACTAAATTGTCTGTCATAGAAATTTAAGAAAATCGCCAAATATTAACAGTTTAAGAACTGAATCAAGTGTTTTCTTTGCTGGGAATAAAGTAACTTGAGTAATAAATTGAGTTTAAAAGTTATTGCTGCCAAATTTTAACACATAAGCCTCGACTAGTTCAGCACTTAACTCGAATAATCCTTCTAATGTGTGCTTCAAACACACGGCACATGACTGTCTGTGCCTTCTGCCTGCTGTCCATTTGTGCTCTGACTGGATGTGGCATTAGGAAGCTTATTATCTTAACGGGGTCATGAGGTAAGAGCCATCTGCCTCACCAGCATCACACGCTAATCAATTAAGGCCATTTGTCTCAAAGTGTGCGTCTTGTCTGGTGTACATCGTGGCTTGCGACAGCTAAATGTGTTCTCTTGTGCTACTTTAGTTAACAAGCTGTGATCTCATGTCATGAATAGAGGTTGGTCGCTTACAGATCACTTAACGTCTCCTCTTTAGGAACCAAATATTCCACTCTGTGAGGGGAACAACAGCTCAGCCCTGTTTGACATTTGAAGCAGCAAAAGATGTGATTGCATGTTTGTTTCCTCCCTGGCTGGCTTGTTACTCGTGCACCCCCCACTTCCTCCTCATTGTGCCCCTTTATGTTTTATTAGGCCGATGTTCTGTTATTCTTAGCTGAGCAGGATGTTTATACAATCCCCGAACAGAAATATGACTGGCAAGGCCCGAGTGTTTATCTTTCTTTTCTCTTCCATCCCTCTCTCCTCTTCCCCTCTCCTTTGCCGCTCAGGTCTCCACCGTCACTGTTCATCCCTCCGTCCCTCTCCTGTGCTGCTTTTTGCATGGTTGCCTCACCCTCTTTGCACCCCACTCAAGGATGAAATGGGTTCAAGAGCAGCCACAGCTGAATTAATTTTTTCCATGTTAAACCTCACGTATCCTTCAAGCCTCCTTGCTTTATTTTTGGATATCCGGGTATTGTTTTAGCCAAGTATGCTGCGTTGTCTGAGTGCTGCAGTGCAGGTCACTTTATTCTTATTCAGTGAAAATCTTCTCAGTTTTCTCACTTGTAGAGCCACCAAACAGCCTGCTGTAATGTCTGTTACCTCGTAAAGAGGACAAGGGTCATGTGTACACGCAGAATGGAAAAACTAATTGATAAATGCTGTTGCTTCAGGGGTCAATGATCTCCTGACTCGTGTCACACGATTCTCTCCTCCTCAGGATGAATTTGTGTTAATCATGCTTCTTTGACACTACATAAAGACTACAATCTGTGTGGTCTGTAGATTTGTGTGTGTGCGTGTATCTGTGTTAGTGTATACATTCAGTTTTAATGTCTTAGAAGTGTGTGACCAAAAGTTACTTTGTCTCGCTTGAAGACAAAAACAAAGCCTAATTCATGCTGGCTTTGTCAAACACAGTTTGCTGAAATGTAAAAAGCACTTCCATGTAGAGTGTGACAGCTTGTCACATATTCTGGCAAAGCAAAGAGATGCATAGATGCATTCATGAGGAGTATTCTTAGTGTTAACGGCTTTTGGGTGAGTCATAAATGGAGACAACGAGACACCAGTGTACTTTACTTAGAAGTTCCAGAGAATAAGTTTCATGTTGTATTTGAGGATGAAGTAAAACTATTGTAGGATGTGAGACTGTGTAATTTAAGAGGGGACTTCTGTTTCTGCAAATTATCTTACACTGAAACGATTGTAGTATCAGTTTTCCAGTCTTATCTTATATAATTTGAAGCAAGTGTGTTTTTGATGGAATATTAAAGTGGTTAATGCAAAGATTAATTCAATGAAACTAGTTTAGCTGATTGGTACTTATTTTAAAACCAATATATAAAGCTGGAGTAGGCAATTTAGTTTGAGTGTCATTGGGCAAAAATTCCATAATAACCTTTCAGCATATTTTAATCGAGGTGGTCTATAAGAACAATAGATTTCTGCACCTCTCCTTGGCTCTGTATTCAGACCATGACAGGCACTTGTCAGCCAACCAAGGGTCATTTCAGAGAGCGCGTGTGCCTGTTGGCTGCTCTATGCTGCATTTCTTAGCAACAGGTGACATCGCTATGAGCCGATTGGCTGTTGAAACAAGTGACGTGCCTTACGTTTTAAAATTTGCCTCCAGTGGCTTAAAAAACTGAGTTGCAGGTGACAACGTCAGCCAGCTTAAGTCGAGCTGAGACAGACCAGTTTCCATTGCTGCAGCTTTCCCTGCAACCGTTTTCATCTCGTCATGAGTCTTTGGTGGCCTTAAAAGAGACCATAAACAAAATAAAACAGGATGCCAAAGCAAAAACAGGGAGGGGGCAGTGGACTTGCTTCCCTGGGAGTCTCATGCTACAGCTAGCTTGATTTCCGGACGTTGCTTGCCCCAGCTTTAAAACAAACTACCACAGAATGATTTTTCACCATTTTGCTGTATTCAAAAATAAACATTTTTTTTATTTGCCATTCAAAATAGGTCAAGCGTAGCCAAAAAGATAACATCTTTTCCAAAACATCCATTGAATCAGATAATGGGAGGTTGAGTGAGCCTCTTGTCCAGTTTCATTTTCTTTGTTCTATATAGTCAGTGACCACACAAACCACAAGCCTTTGGTCACTGACCACAAGGCACCGGGCTTTAAATAGAGAGCGTGAGAAGGCCGCTCAGGATCTTGTCTCAAGGCAGCGTCCATGTCAGTCCCGGGACCTACTTTTAGTCATTTGTTTAAAGCTTTACTGCGACAATGCTGGATAGCAAATGCACGGAACATGGATAAACAAACTCTCACTACTTTCATCTAAAATGGAAAGTTTGGCCAAGCTTTGATGGAACTGAGTACCCCTGTCAAATACCACAGCACGCCCCCAGCACACTCACACAATGACTGTGTTCACTGGTTGCTAGTGCAAGAGCACATCATCCTGTATTTAGAAACAGCCACCTTATGCAAGCAAGCAAGGGCTCGAGCTGTGCAGCTTTGCAGTGCATTAGTAGAGCAGAGCACGGACTAGATGCTTCGTGTGTTGTGGTCAAGATTGGCAGAGCATAAACAAAATGGTTAAATGTGCAGGTGAAATGACAAGAAAACTCTGACTGTGTGTGTGTATAGATATATGGATGGTTAGAGATTTGGAGTTTGTTGATTTTCTTTTATTACAGACAGCTATTAAAAATTTTTAATCCTGGCTTTTAATGTCCATTTGTCCTCACTGTTGCAATCTAGCTGGTATATTTAGTACAAAACAAGGGGTAGAGTGTCATAATTCTAAAATTTGATATTATAGTTATAAATAAGGACTGTGATTTACTTTTCATGCTAAAAGATCTCATGTAGCATAAATTTGCTCTTGGGATGTCAGGCTAATGCACAAAGAACTTCAGATATGGACCATCATCTCCGCTGCACTCTATCTAATCGCATAACTTCCTCTCTTCTATCAACCCTGCAGCCCAGTGTTTGTGCCCGGCCGAGATATGACTGAGGTGATGATCAACAGCACCCCCATGGAGGACATGAGGCTCAGCCCCAGCAAGGACAGACTCTCCTTCCAGGTAGGACACACGCACACGCACATGCACACACACACGCGCACACACACACACACACACACACACACACACACACACACACACACACACACACACAC
>JAQLOL010000007.1:10416997-10433775 GCA_029783665.1 Naso thynnoides | reverse complement strand
TCGTTTACATTAAAAAAAAAAAAAAAAAAAAAAAAATCCAGGTCAATGTCCTATTTTGGTTATATTAGACTATTATATCAGTGAATTGAGCCTTTTCATCAATTAAAATTGTTTCCCTTTCCTAGGAGACAACCTGGATGCCGTCCATGATATTACAGTGGCGTACCCCAAGAACATCCCTCAGACTGAACGCCACCTCATCCTGGGGCTTTTCCCTCGCGAGATCCACTTCCACGTCCGCCGCTACCCAGTGGCTTCACTGCCCAGCTCTTCCTCCGACCTGGAGTCTTGGTGTCGAGACCGCTGGGCTGAGAAGGAGACTCGTCTGAGGGACTTCTACTCATGCCAGCCACGGGGCTTTGACAGGGACGGTGTAGCACGCGTGCCACCTTGTAAGACGGAGCTGCGAGTAGCTCTCATCAAAGCTGCCTCACTGCTGTACTGGAGCAGCTTCATTGCTCTGTGCTTCACTGGCCTGTGGCTGTGGGCTCCACTCAGGCTCTATTTCCTGATCATGGTTGGGGTGTATACTGCTCAGCAGAAGCTGATTGGCGGGCTGGAGCTGCTGGAGCTGTCCTGCCATCGATACTGGAAGTCCATGGCAGCCGACGTGGGTGAGAAGAAAAAGGTGCTTGATGGGAAGATGCAGTGAGGATGAAAGACAAGGTTGACTGGACAATGACACATTTCTATCGAGCTCAGCAAGGTCACTGTCAGCTGGTCTTGGCCTGTTCGGTCCGGAGGGCAGGAGGATCCCTTGGAGGGACCCGATGCTTCATGCCTTAGAAAGGGAGAAATGAGTTCACCTCCTGACAGCATGCATGGCTTCAGCTTTCTGTTGAAGAAGACGAAAAAGAGGAATGTCATGTACATTTACCTGTGTTGGATTCAAGGAATTCATCACACAAAATAAGTCACTTGCCTTTTGTATGTTCCCGTGTATAATCACTGTTATTTAGCTGGCTGTCGGTGCATTTTATCAGTTTTTGTTGTTGGTGTTCCTTATGGTTGTTTGTTTAGGACCTCAGTGTGGACGTGTCATGATACAATGCTGTTTTGTATTTGTTATGCTGTTGCCATGTGTTTGAAACTGGTTTTATTGTATGTGTTGCCCTTGGTTTATTATCAGTGTCATAAGTTATGGAGCAGAGCCATAGTACAGACCACCTGTACATGTGATGACTTGTCTCTGACCAATAATTCAATCAGCGTCATAGTTAGATGGATAAGTCAGATGGGATTAGTTAAATGTATCAGTTTCCATCAGTAGCCTCTAGTCTATAAAGGAAAGAAAAGGACTGATGTAATTCAGAAAATTATTACGGAATATACAGGTATATATGTGTACCATTGTTTACCTTTATTTTTTTATCGTTACCCCTTCATAAAAATTTGGGAATCAACTTTTCCAAGTTAGTCCTTAGAGATGATGTCCTTCTGTGATGATGTTTATTACTGTTTAGGACTTGAAACATAAACTGTTATTCTGCTTGTTTCCTCAATTAGCTTTTGCACTTAAAGCCAAAGGTGTGAAAAGCAGCCATGATTCTAAAAAGAAACCAAACTGAATGTAGTCTGTCGTTTCAGAAAAGGGGTAAGCTTCTCGCATCGCTGGCAAGGTTGCCAGCAGCAACGCTGAGGTAACACTTGTGGTGATTGAGTAAACAAGATCAAAGATCCGTCTGAGATCTTACATGTGGATAAGCGCAGAAGTAGATGAGCTTTGTGTCCTTTCTGGGATTGAAGGGATGCCTTGTAGAGGCAGGATGAGGGTGGTGCTGGGGTGGAAGAATGTCCTGTTGGGACAACATTACCCCTCGATGTGCAGGGTGGCACAGAGGACCAGACTTGGAGTGGAAAACTGGCCCCGAAGTCGACCTAATCCAAAAAAGCCCTGTAATGCCCACCTCTGCCTGTGTCCCTCTCTAGAGGACTGGCATTGATGCGCTTGCTAAACTCAATTAGCAAATGACAGCTGAGAAAGCTAGTCCAATTGTGCCAAAAAAGGACAGAAATTGAAACAAGATTGGAGTGGCGCCTCGACCACTTTTAGCCACCGATTCTCTTTGCCACTCAACACCATCCCAAAACATTTTAATTGTTGGAGTCAGGAATCTTTTGTGTCTTGGACAGTCCGTAGTAGTTTCTTTTACACTGTGCAATGTTTGATCTAGCCGACCACTTAAACCCTGTTATGTGAGAAGAATGTCTGTCCTGGTCAACCACTAGATAAAAGTTGACTAAGGCGTGTTTTTTTGTTTAAAGAAATCTAAAGCTCCTGTAGTTTAGCGTCTAAAGGAGCTATTTCCAGTCACTGTGATCTAGCTGTGTTAACAGTTTTATCATCAGCATCAGCATGTAGTAGTTTACCAAACATGGTACTATATCAGTTTCCTTCACTCTGAACCAGCTAGAACCTTGTGCTGTTTTCTGTTGCCCATTTTGCAATCACTTTTTGATGCTGGACCTCTTAAAACTCATTGTCCTCAGGTAAACACAGTGGACACTGTTTGAGTCAGGCTCTTAAAGGAGGAAATATATATCTAAATAAATATACACTATCAACTCATTCTTGTTTCCTGTCATTATTCTTCAAGTTTTATGGTAAACATAGGATATTTGACTATTGACTTCAAGGCCCACTGAGGAGTTTTGCACTGGACTTGTCAGTTGTGTTTACTAAACACAACATTCAGACTTGCCCCCCTTCCCCTCCCCCTCCCACTGACCATGGTTGCTTGGCAGTAGTTTATTGAAAGGGAGGTAATTTATTTTAAGTGTAACAACATTGTTGGCACGGGACCAGCTTGCTAACTTAGATGACTGGGAGGCTACCTTCCTACAAATAAATATCACGTTTGGTGTCAGCCAGCTAGCTAACAAAAGCTTAGGCACTTGGTAGTGACATACTGTACCTGTCCAAAAGCAAGTAGGCTAACTCTGCATCACTTTCAACCCCATCCTCTCCTTCAAGGCTCGTCATCAGGTGAACAACAGCCCTCGATTTATTTTCATTTTGGCTCGCGCTTGTCGTTTGCCTCGCTGTAATTACTTTTCTTAATGAGTTTTCTTCAGTGCAGACTCCGCCATTGTATCTTTTTGGCTTCGATAAAGCTGCTAGCATGGTTGCTAGACTTGGCGAACCCACATCCCCCCTTCCCCCCCAGAGGTTGACGCCCAGGAACATCCCGCCAAACCAAACCAAAACAAAACAAAATACTGCCAGAGGAAGGGCATGCGGTGTATTCAGACACTACCACATACTTCTAAGTGTTGAGGGAAATGATTTTTATCAGTCTGTTTAATTTTTCTCAGTACAAAACTCCTTAGTACACCTTTAAACTTTGGTACTGCTTGTAAACATGCTTTATCTTGAGGTAAATGACATGAGAGAGCATGCTATTAGATTGATGGTGACAGTTTAATATGCTGACAGTGCATGACCTTATTAGAAACCTATTGCATAGGAGTTATCACAGTAGGTTTTCTTTCATTTATTAATCTTTCAAGTCATGAAGAGCAATACATCCAATATGCTGTGGTCATGTTTGAACTGTGACAATAGTTGCTGCATTTGTCTCTGCAGCCCTTTAGAATTTACCAACCATCACTACACTGCAGTGAATGAGTCAACAGGACCTTGAATGCTCATGTTACACAACAGCGGGGCCACAGTTTGCCTTGCCTCTATTTCACACACACAAACACACTCGTTCTAGTCTGCCACAGACAACCAAAAAGGTCAGGAGCTTTGAAGGTGAAGTGCAGTCACCATAGTAACTAATGTTGACTCCCGCGTCTCCTAGCAACAGGATGTAGAGTGATGTCAATGGAAAGCATGCTATTTTCTCCCCGCTGACAGAATGATGTCACTCCTTTGTGTGTGTGTGAAGACAGAAGTTTATTTCTATATCCTATATCTCGGCTCTCCTGAGGGGACAGAGAGGGGGTGTGATGCTGACATCCCATGGAAGCAATAACAGACAAAAGGCGAGGATAAGCTAAAATTACCGTCCTGGGACGATGAATCACGGGCCAATTAAGGGTGAAATTACGCTCCTGGTTCTTTTTCTTTTTTTTTTGCTGGGTCCCTGCCCCCTCCCAAAATCATCCTCTGCATCAGAATATAACTTCAGATTTGCTCTGATAGTTTTGACAGTGGGTGGATGGAGATGGATGATGCACAAAACATCGCCCTGTATGAGACACACGAGAGCATCATTTCCTGGAGCATCTTTTTTTTTTTTTTTCTGTTATTAGACTTGGCCCTCGCAGTTGAATGGCTGAACACTCGAGAGCTTGAGGGTGAGGTATTATGGGATATCTTACTGTTCCAAGTCCAACCCAAGAGCACAGTGGAAGTTAAGGATACAGTAAAAATAGCTCTCTCGCACGTAAAGACTGTCAGGTGTAGATTTGTGCCACGTCTATCCAATTGCATTAGACAAGGATTAGGATCATCAAGGCAGTGTAATTATCCTTGTCCCGCCTGATGGCATTTTCAATAAAGACAGCAGGTAATCCTGACAAAAGACTATTATGATTTATAAGGCAATATAACATTGAGCTTTAAGGAGACGGATCCTCCTTATGCCTCTAGTCACGTCCTGCATTTAAATGGCCCTCAAAATGGCCATAAAACATAAATCATCTCCGTCCGTTAATGTTCAAAATCCCTTAAAAAAGGACAAGCAACTGCAGTGGACACCAAAATAGCCGTGACAGGAACAGTTTGTCGTGTTCAATGACCTTTAATTAATATTTGTGTGTGCTAAGTTTAGTGCTCCATGCTCAGTGTGGTCGCCTCCAGGACAGACTGCAGAAGAGCGGGTCTGTTGTTGATTCCACCACTGTGACACAGACACACTGACAAAGAAGCCTTCCAACAGGATCAGAGCTATAAATAACTCCACGGCAGCACTGCAATATTAGTGGGTGGATTAGGAGTCACTGCCCATTTATAATGCAGTAAAAAAAAAACAAAAAAAACAACAACTCTTCATCGAGGATACTTCACAGTGAGATCTGAATAAGTCGGATTAAGATGAAATTGATAGTTTAGATTTAGTTTATGTTTATCAGAAATATTGCTATTTCTGGGAAAACTCATTTGATTTGCTGGTGCTTGATGTTAATTTAACTGTGCATAATCCAGTGATCTTATTTCATGAGTCTGCTCCACAATAACACCACTGACATATTTTCAGACTGCAGTGAAGCTCTACAGACCATACCAAGCATGCTAACGTCAGAGGCAGGCAAGGGACTCAGCATCATCCGAGGGAAAACATCTTTACAGATCATGCGGTCTCTCAGTACCCTGCTGCCACCTAGAGGCAGACGGATTTTTGTTTTGCTTGTAAGTTGCCTCCCCTCCTTAAATCACTTTATACATGTAAATATAATTTTCAAAAACTAAATATATAGATCCACACATTTATCAATGTTTTTGTCTCAAGTGCCATGCTTAAGCCTGAATATTCTGAAGAAGAGGGAAGAAATAGTGGAAAATTACGATTTGGCAGTAGATGTTATTTTAGCCATGTTTTCCAATCTGTTTACTCACTTACAGACTTCAAACATGCAATGCCATTGACTTAGCACGTGATATTGATATTTATCTAGTACAACTGCACTTGGTGACAAAAAATATCCTCAAAGCTACAAGAGTCACACAAAAGTGAAAGAAATTTAATCCAGCAAGACCACATTTTTATTTAGAAATCACATCAGAGAAAAGCTTGCTTCAGCCATACAAGATTTTTTTTTTCCAAACTTCCAATCAAAGAAAATATACAATATGATAAATGTATCAGTCAATAAAATGATAAAATAGAACACAGCAAATGAAAGCAGTGGCCTATCAAAAAAATGTTAAAAGTGAACAACAAAACGTGAATATTATTCTGTCACGGCCATTGACTGCACACAACACTGATTTGGAGATATGGTGTCGTTGCCCTGTAGATTTTTAGTTTACTTTTTTTGAGAAATGACAGCTTGCCCTGTCTTGCATAACCTTGCAAAGGTGAGTAAAAAATACTAACATTGTCTCTAGTGAAGGCTGGACCAGTACGGTAACGCCTGCAGGCATGCACACCCTGAAATAGCACCATGTTACACCAGGCCATGATGCTGTGCTATAACCCACTTCAAAAATAACCTCAAATGTCACAGAGATTGAGATTTTTCTTTCTTTTTTTAAACAATTTGACATTTTGGTTTGAATCTTCATAGGACACTGACAATATAAAATGAAGGCTCTGGCACAGTCAGAGGACGAATTCTCAACTTTAAAGACTAACTCCATTAAAGCTTGTTTTGTTTTGCGTTGTAACAAGTCATCTTATGACCAAATCTGCCTGAAGCGTCGGATTATAAAAAGAGGATGGGTCATTATCCTCAAAGTAGTGCACAGCATCTGCAGTGAACTGTGTTTAAATAAATGGAGAACAGTCAAACTCAGGCTTGATTTTGACATATTTGCAGCGTGCTGATGCATTAACCGGTAGCAGAATGTTTACCGTTGTTTAATCTTTCAGAGGATGTCTCTAAGCTCGTCTCCCATTGTTGTCTACTTTCAACGGCATGACCCATCCTCTCATAATCCTGTCCTTCAGCCCACAGGCAGCCAGAGAATGTCTCCATCACGTCTCAGACACATTCCTCCTCCATCATACTGAGGAGACGCGGCCGGAGGCTACATGCTCCTCATGAGTCACTAAAAAGTGACATGTTGCGCTTCACACGGCACATCACACAGGCACAGAATCCATGCTAACTGATGGGAAGCAGCAGAACTGAAATTGTCGGATCAACGGCACGATTGTCCACTGTCCTTTTATCATGCATGTGTTCCACACTATGAACTGCGAGAATGGACACTTCTTGCACACGTCAAGAATGTTGTGTCAATCAAAACAAATGCACATCACATCTAAATAAAACTCCTATCAATGTCAAACACAACAACAAATATTTTAAATATGACATCAATCTGTGCGGTACTTGTGGCATCATTTGGATGAGAACAAAGATTTTGAACACTACAGTTATTTCACTACAGGCTAATAAAAAGTAACAAATATTTCATGGTCTTGATTGCATTCAGAGCTCACCAGTGACAAATACATTGAGACAAAGTTGACAACACTGAAGCGCAGGCCTCTTGAGAGCAGTATGCAGAGTGACAGCTCCATTGGTTCGTTTAACATGGCTGTGTCAAGGGGGCTGGTTGAGTTGCCCAAGTCTGCATTATGAACATACTCAGCTCACTGCCTCCAGATATCTAAATAACAATCAAGCTGCTTCTTTATATGACAGACCATGTCTATTATCATGCATTTGTTTAATTACCATGAGAAGAAGTGTGAAGCATGCCTTGTGCAGAGATGGTGAAACTTCTGTGTGACTGCGCACGAACATTTAAACAAGTGAAGTTACAACCCCCTGTCTGTGCCCCCAGCTGTTTTGGGGGTGGTGCCCTGGGACACATGAATCAGGAGGTGGGAGGAGGATGGGGAAGGTGTGTGCGTGTGTGTGAGGGGGGGTGAAGCTGAAACTTCACTGACCGCTAAGTCTGCAGGTGGTAATGTGCAGCGTAGAGGCGAGGGGATACAGGAAAGGGAAAGGAGTTAATCCAAAGTTGGGGACTCATGAGTTGTCAGAGGGGACGTGCTCCTCAAAGCCCTCGCTCTCCCTAACCAGCGCCCTCTCCAGGATGACACGTCCCTCTTTGTACCGCTGACTGTCCTCAGTAGCAAACTCGTAGATCCATCCCAGCTTGCTGTTGCAGTTCTTGCAGCTTACGTCCCTCACCATGTGTCTTCCAGTCAGCATCACTCTGTCCTGCACTTCACTATACTGGAGGTTCACCACCTGTGGGGTTGAGACACAGGCATGCAAAGACATGAAGAAGCAGAGAACAAGAGGCCGATATCCGTTTTGATTTTAAAGTAAATGTAGTAGTCACCACCAGTGTCTGTGTACCTTGTTGAAGAGGAAAGCTCTGCCTGTGGCTCCAGTGAAACGTGTCGAGATAAGCTCGGACCTGTTTGTCAGGATGGTGTCACAGTTGGCGCAGGAGAAGAGGCGTGTTCCGCCAATGTGATCCAAGAAGATGCGCCCCATCGTTAAGTCTCTGGGAATGAGTGAACTGAGACTAAAATCTGAGACAGAATAAGGGCACACTAGTGTTAGAAAGTTAAACAAATTTTCTTAAACAGAGCGAGGTGTGTGATGCTATTATGGGCAATGCTGTAAATCAATGAGCAGGACTTTTTTTATGGTCACACACTGGATTTTAAGTCAGTGAATCCAGGCTACAGCATAAAAAAGTGCGAAGTCAAAGGCAACTTATTTAAAGTAGACACAAAGAAATAAGGAGCGAGTGGAGTTACTTTTTCTTTTATGTCTCTACTCACCCTCAAGCTCTCTTTTCTCTACCCTCTCTATCTCAGTTTCTAACAATAGAGGAGCCTTTTGTACTTTATGAGGATGAAAAGAAAGACCTGGTGCGCCTGAACCAAAATTGCATTATTTGTGAAAACCATTCACAAACAGACCGTGTCTTCTCACCCCATGCCTCTTCAGTGTGTGTAGCTGACGGGGTGTGAAAAAGGCAATTTCGTTCTTCTCCAGACTTCTCTTACAGCCTGTTTAATGTCACTGCAACATTATTAAGGTACAAAAATATCTAATTATTAAATGTGTGTTTCACGTTAGGCTACTGAAGCTTGGTTGGAGCTTCATTCAAACTGTTATTTTAGACTCTGGGTCCAAATGGACTTCGGAGTAATTAAAAATAAATCTAAAACATAATTCAAAGCAGCAAGTAGAATTAACTCCAAAAAGTCCAAAAAGGAAAACGCTTTAGCGCTTCATTCATTCTCTCTGCAGATGGTTTAAGAAGCTGACACAGATAAATCATTCTTATAAAAATCATCAGATAAATTTAACAATGTTTGTCTGTCTGTGAAATCACTTTCCATCCTCAGGGAATCTCTCATGATCTGCGCTCTTTCATAAATGATGTCATTTTCCAAGAGAAATAAGGGATCTGATTGGTCAGTGGGCGGTGCGTTTGCACCAACTGATCTCTGATCTCAAACATAACCTGCTCCGGAGCAGGTAAGGTGCTCGGCATAAGTTACCTGGGTGATACAGCCGGATAAGAAGTAATCCACCTTTGTATGACTGAAAACTCCGAGTTAAACCTAGAGTTACCTCGCTAAGTGTAAATCCCAATTTGTAGTCAAGGCCCCAAATGTTAAGTAACCAACACTCAGACAAACAATCAGTCAATAGTGCAGAAGCTGTTTGAATGAGAGGTGCAACATCGATGAAAATCTAAAGCAACTCCTGTCTTTGACACTTCTAAATACTGAATTTTTATAATTATCCGCATTAGTGTTAAAGGTATGCAAGTGATTTACACTTTGTTCAAATAAGTGTTAAATAGCTCCATATTCTGACAGCCAGCACTGGTAATAGAGATTGGTCAGTAATGTGGGTTTCAAAGTCTCTTTGTTTTCCAATAAACCGAAAATACATTTCTGGAATCCTCTCTCCTGATTGGACAAGAGTGGGATCGAGATTCTAGAAAATGTCTTTTCTGTGTATGGCAGAGTGGAGGACCCATGTTACTGACAAAACACTCGATATAAGTGATGTCTGAGTGTGGAGCGGTTTAAAACTTACTAAAAAATTTCACTGGAAAAAATTACATACCACTTACAGCACCTTTGGGTTGTCAGGTATTTTATTTAGCAAATTAACCAGAACAGAAATTCTGTTCTGGTTATTTCTTAAATGCATTTAAGTATTTTAAGAAAATGTACTATATCGTGATAAATGTTTGCATGCACTTTGATATATGATTTCAGCAGATAAGTCGCCCCAACAATACCCCTTCGGTCAATACTCCGTAACAGACAGTAAATGAATTTTGACAGTCAGGTTTCATATAAATCTTTGTCGTTTGGTAAGGAAGTAAATATCCTCATTTTTAGGTCCAGAGCTGGTGCAGATCCACCTTGAAGCACATTTCTTGTTTGGACATTTACTTTTCCTGTGCATGTATGTAAATACGTCCTCATGACTCTTTGCTGTTTTATGTAAAATCTTAAATATTAGCAATAAAATACATATTTTAAATACACTGGTCTCAGCTGATACACACAGTTAATGTATCGGAATTGCCTATGGGGAAAAATGTTAGCGTTACTGGAGCATTTCTGCCACTTGAAGACAAACAGGAGGTAATTTAACAACAAACAGAAATGTAATTCTTTAAGTTGACTCAACATAATTTTTTAGCATAACTAAATATTTGCAATTTGGTGTGTGTTAAAACCTCCCCTTGCCGTATTATCTTCCTGTTGAGCATTTTACTGGTTTCAACATGTAACGTACTTTTTGTTCCTGATCCACTCGACGTCACGACTGTTGACTGTAGATGGCAGCTGAACTCTGAATGATGAAATTAAAGGCCATTGTGAAACTTAACACAAATAACGTCTCTAAAAACAATAAATGCTTGTGACTACTCGGTAAAAAAGGGCACATTTATTTTGCCTTGCTCTTTAACATTTTGTCTGAGTTACGTCGTCCTGGTGAATCAAGAAGCTAACGTCACGTTAGCCGTCCAGCTAAAAGCGAAAACGACAACAAGCTAGTAACGAGCAGAACAACAACAAAACGTTTATTTCAGCTCGGCTCAAAATGACGGCGTCCTACCTTTTCCTGTGAGCTTCACTACCACAAAATGTCCCCACCAATGATGATGTCACCGATATTTTAGGTGTATTTTAGACGCACATTTGTTGTTTGTACCGTCGTCGCCGTGGCTTTGTTGTCCTTTTTCAGCTGTTCCTGTCTGCGCTGCGCTGCGGGCTAGTATCAACATCCGGTCATGACGTAGCAGCTCGTGCTGCAGCGGCCAACGGTTTCTCCACTAGGTGTCAGCAGAGTGGGTCAAAACCATAACATGAGCATTGGCGTAAAAAACAGGCCTGTGCCAGTGATTTACGGGTGTTTTTCTATTATGTCGCAGTAAACACCTGCCCGTGCATTAATATAGGCTTAGTAGATGTGTTTATACAACAAGTTTTGACAAAATTATCAGTTGAATAGCCTGTGTGAGCAAAACACAAAATCCTTTCAGGCCAGACTTCTTTCTTAAAAATAGCCTGTAATAGGTATGTCTGTCTGTCTTTTTGTCTATCTAGTCATCTAGAAGGACCTCAATCATGTCAAAACGCCACCCAACCTCCTTAAAAAAGGCCCTACTTGGAAAAGTCTCATTTGGCTGTCTTTCTACATCACACATAAAGGTGGGCACTGACTGTGAGGAGCCTCAGCTGAGATGTTGCAACAGATGTCTACAGCATGAACAACAACGCCAAAAACGCAGGAGTGGATATTTTTCAATATGGAAGGAAAAACGTGTCTTTATAAAATTAATCATGGTTGTCATCACTTGCTGTAACTGGCCGTTTGAATAAGACGGAGCCCTTAACTGTAGTAATAAAACCTATGTGGGTCTGCATTAGCAGTCAGAATGCCTGCAGTGAAACCTGGGAAGCATGGGCTGGATATCTTACAGGAACTCTTGCAAAGTATGGGTTAAAAAGCACAACTAGTGACTCTGTTGGGAGTGAAGGACAGAAAAAGAAAAACAGTACATAATAATAGTATACAGTATACAATAATAGTGGTAGATGTAGTAGTTCCAAGGGAAGCAAAGAATATGAGAAGCTGCATTGCTGCATGCTGAGCCATCACACTTCAGTCTCTTGGCAGGACAAATGCAGATAGATGACCAATAAAAGTAAAAACCAACATGTCGTAAAGTCTCTCACAGTCATGAAGTGCTGTACAGTCAGGAAAGTGTAATGCAAACATTCATCTCGATGCAACGTGGCACTCTTATAAACCACATATATTTTTGAAAATCTGATAACTCCAGAACATCAAGATAACTTGTTGTTTTACTCTCTCTTGACTCCAAGGGTCAGGCTATCTGCAAAGACAATCTCAGGGAAAACTCATAAAGTGTTCAGCAATCTAATCTCATCACATCTCCAAAACTGTACCTAAATTGCTGGTCGTTAACATGTAATTATATAACCCTGATGAAACATATGAAATATCAAGTGGTAAGGTGCAAAATCAGAGGTTACAAAGTCATAAATGTGCATTCACGAGGGCAGTTCAATAAATACGAGATTAACATATTAAAATATTCCATAAACATCTAAAATAAACACATAAAATATTAAATAACCTATTAAATTTTTTTCAAATGAGTGATTTATAAGGATTTGCAAAGTTCTGTCAATATTACTTGCAATCCACTACAACATGAGACACCATCTTTATCAGCCGGAGAAGTTTAGTATTTGAGGCAGAAAATTTATGAGTGTTTGAGCTTTTACACCCAGATAAGTTTTATCATAAACCAGAAATGTATTCATTTCCCTGGAAAATCACTCTGGTTACTATCACTGTGTCCACAAACTCTGTCCTGTTACCAGTAATAATGGAAGTGATGTTTTTGTGGCCAAAATATAAAGTGAGCAATAACTCAGAGATGACAGTTAAAGAAAAACTGTTAAGAGAGCTAAGTTGTGGTTATTTGATCGTATATTCTTTGTGAAATTAGAATAAACTGTGTTTTTGTGTCAAAATATGATAAGATTCTGGATTATGAAGGATTATATGTTTACTGTTCACATCCATTAAATAAATGCAATTATAAAACATTATGAAATCAGTCAAAAATGATAAAAAGTGTACTCATTAAATTAAAATAAAATGTGTTGATACTTTCTGAAATTTCATAATGAGACCCATAAACATAGTTGAACATCGCTCTGACTGCTCATAACATGTTTGTTTTGTCTGTTGTAAAATATGAGGATATCCTCTGGGTTGGCAAGTAAAGCTGTGTGTGTCACAGATGCACCTTGACAAACAAATGTTGTGATAGAGAGGCAGCGACTTGACTTGCGCCTTGGTTGAGTGTAATCCAGATAAACTGATAAAATCGAGATATGAGCGTGAATAAAAGAGTGTGAGTGAAAAAGGCCGCCACACCTTTGATAAGTGGTTTTCCTCTTTGCTCTCCTCTCCACCCCTTTTGCAGGTGCAGAGTACTTGTGCAGTTGGCGAAAGCCTGCAGTCAGTCTCTCTCAGAGTCTGAGAGAAAAGAGAGGAGGGAATCACACAAACCCCTCAGTTTCTCACCACATCATGGCGAGATCTGCGCTCCTGATTCTGGCAGCCCTTCTTGGATCCTGCGCTCAGTTTACAGGTAAACCACAGGATGTTTTTGTCAAACTTTGTGCTCTGTAAGGTGACACAGTCATGTGATTGGATTGGAATGCTTTAGTCAGTGAATAACCAGTCTGCTTTAGTTGTGGTCTTGTGCTTACTGTCACTGGATGTGTCGTGTGTGCATTTGTATGGATGAAAGATGATCTTACCTGCACACTGCATGTTGCTGTACTTGTGTAGGAGAAAACGTAGTAGATTATTAAATGTCACAGTCTATCTCTCAGGTTAAACAAACATAATCAAACCTAATCCATCTCATTTAACAGCCATGTTGTTATTCAACTGAATTAATCCTTTAAGTGCTTGGAATAGTCTAAAAAGGTGACAATACACAAAGGGTGGATCACCCCAGGTTAATATGACTCAAGATATATGTTTTCCCAATAATATACACAGTATGAAAACAAGTTTACAGTATGTAGACATACAGTAAAAGTCCAGTGTGCACAAAGGAGATGAAAAGAGTAAACTACTCTGAGGTGTTTAATGACGTAGGTAGAAACTACAGGCAGACTCAGTGAAATCTTCATAAAGCAAATTATAACAAACAAAATAGCAACGTGTTTATAGAAAATGACACTTATGTGTGTTTATTATGTTCAAATAAACTTGTGCTTTAGGGAAAAATGAGTGAAATTAGTGACTGTTTTTCTTCGTATATGTTAGCTTTTTAAACTTAACTTTTTAAAAACTAAAAAAATTCCCCTCTGCTCTTTTTGTGTTAATTTTAGTTATTTAGATGCATATTAAGCTTTTTGTTTGTTTGTTTGTTTCTTATGTCAAATTTAGATGCTGGTGATGAGTCTTCAACGGTAAAATCAAAGGTAGAGTGTCAGTTGTGTTACCTTGGCATTGCATTCATGAATATATGTAATTATAATGCACTGCTTTAATACTTTACCAATGAAAGTCTGACGGATTGTTATTTCTGTGCTACAGGCAGAACTTTACGCGCCAATCCTCTGCTCACCAGTACCGGGCACCTTATCCTTGCCCTCTTCAGGTAAACTGCACTCTGCATTCATCATCATTCATCATATATCCGTTTACTGGTTGAAGTGGCTGCTGTGTGATCTGTCTCTTCGATGCTCTTTTCTTATTCTGAATGCATTTTTTTCTAAAAATCTGTTCTATTTGCATTGCTGACTTCTTCATTTCTCCACGTTTCCTCTCCATCAGTTCATTCTCTCCATCCTGCTGACATCTCAGCCATTCATTTCTTGGGTCCACACTCACACAGGTAAACAGACAAATATAGCACGCACAAATGTACTTCAGCAATCCTTAGATCACTGGAGGAGGCAGCACCAACGCAGTGGCGTCCTGTGATGCTTTAAAGCAGAAGCTAATACGCTGAAACTTTTTTTAACCCTGACTTCCCGTAAAGGACCATTCTGTCTATTTTTGACTTCTCTGCACTAGCAGAGATCTCCCCTTCTACAAATGTTAAAATTCAACCATGTGTATACTTTAGTAGATCTCAGACTGCATTTTTAAACCTCATTCACTGCCATTCATGTTGAAACAGGGTACAGAAACACTACAGGACATTTGAAAGTTGCTTGGCTTCTGAAGAGAACATCTGTGTTTGTTTGGTCAAAAGTTGCTGAATGAGAGAGAGAAAGGGGAGCCGCTTAGACAAAAGTTATTACTCCTGAAGAAATAGTTACTTGTAAATGCTGCCCTCCTGGCTCAAATATTAGCGTGAAAAAGGATTTTGATTTCAGATACTCTCTGTAGCATTTATTGAATGTAGACAACATGTAAACAAACACAATATCTAATGAATAAAGCTGTTTTGGGAAAAATGCATGGGGTTTATGCAACTTATGTGGCTGATGGTGACAAAGGACAATGGCAAGTAGTAACACTGGTATGGTCCTTTAACAACATGTCTGCTGTCTTCATCTTCAGGCATGAGGCATCCAGAGTGGTCAGTAGAGTAGCTGGTAAGTCTAGAATCTCTTCCCATGTTTATACAGTCAATAAGAAAGTAAAAAGTCCATCATGTATCATGTCACATTAAATTTAAGTGTTTCCTTTTGAACATAATCTCTTCTGTTTGTTTAGTTTTACAGTATTTCTTATAATTTTATCAGTATCAGCAGTCTCAGTATGTTGAATAAGTATCTTTATTTTAGCTCTACATGTTTTCTGATGTACTGTAGTCCTGGTCCTTTCTGTTGTTCATCAAACAATTCTGCTCTGTCACCTTTTACGTCGAATTGATAAGTTGGAAACAGACACTTTTCACACTCTTAAATGTCAGACTATGTAGTAAAAAGATTTACAGTTTACAGACAATCTGCTTGAAGGTCATCGTGAAGACCATATCAAAGTTTGGACACGTTTTATCTCTTAGGATAAGACAGAGAGCCATAAACAAAAGTTCATGACCTTCGTTTCTCATAAAAGTCAGCAAGACTGGCAGCATGAGGAGAAGCTCTCACTTGCTTTCTTTTTCACAGCGTTCCAGATGTGTTTAGCTCTTAATCCGCGCTTTATAACTTCCAGGAAGTTTTATAAAGTCTTTAAATAAACTTAAAGTTTGATGCAACTGTCCTACGAGCAACGAGTCCTATCACAATCACAAGATTCTCTTATGAGTCTAACGTGGGTGAGATTTATTGCATAAAATAGATAAAGAGAGTAAAACTAAACTAAATCATCAAATCATTTTTATATTTCTTACTCACCCCTCCTTGTGTTGTGCAGGGCCTCGGGTCAAGGTATGCTTTCTGTTTTGATCAGGACACCCTGACGCTGTAAATTAAAGCTCCCTCTGTATCAATCTCCCCAATGAGCAGTTCATTGAAAAAAATAGTATTTTACATTCCAAGGTACTGATATCTCCAAACACACACTCCCTATTTTGCCTTTTATGAAAATTCAGTATTTTATACTCCATTATATTCTGTTACTCTATAAGATTAATAAAAATTAATGCTTTTAAACCATAAACCTGATTTCTATGCCAAGCGTAACAAAAAAAAGTCACAGTCAATATAAATCAACATCTTGATTAGGTGGATTTATATTTGATATAATTCACAGGGAAATATTTCCCACACAACTGTCACATAACACACAAAATCCACTGTGTGAGTGTATTGTAGGGGATCAATTACACGGTAGCAAAGGTCTATAGTTTTATAACTGTGTGTTTTGAATAGAGCTGCTGTCCATGTTTAACCCTGAAGTGATTGTTCAGCATCTGGATGAGACCTCAGTGCAGTCCAGGTACAAACACAAGCACATGACACACACATGTGCAGACACAAGAATAATAGCTGTTAAAGGATACTGCTGCAGGTGTGTTTTACAAGTGTGTGTGTGTGTGTGTGTGTGTGTGTGTGTGTGTGTGTGTGTGTGTGTGTGTGTTTCAGAATCTTTCTGGAGGAAGCTGAGGAACTGTCTCTATCTGTTTCACATCAGGTACA
>JAQLOL010000007.1:10384414-10411697 GCA_029783665.1 Naso thynnoides | reverse complement strand
AGAAATGCTTGGTACTCCTGAAAATAGAGTTCCAAAAGCACAACAAACAGCATTTACACTCACAGTACAAATCTGGGTTACAGAGAAAATATACCGCAAACATGCACCAAAAATGAATTTCAACGCTCTTTCTGGCCGTCCACTGCACAAACACAGCAAGATACCAAAGTACTATTCACCGAAAATGATAGTCTTGTTGTGAGTAAACACATAATACAGCATTCTAGTTTGGTATATGTCTGGGATATTGTTTAATCCCAATTTTCAATTTTTATTGTTATTTCTGAAATAATTCTGGCTCAATAACGTAGTTACCCAGCTTGTTGCTGATGTGGTACTGATGTCTCACCGAACTTAAACTGTCACAAGTTGTGATTAAAGTATCGCATGTTTGGCACAGTGTACATGATAGTTGATGTAAAATGCGGTGTCAACAGCAAAACTGAGCCATTTCAGTGGCTTCCAGGTGGCGCCACTTGCAGACTAAGTGCGATACGGGCCTAAAAATTTGTTTTTTCTTTTCATTAACAAGCATTGGAGGAGACGACACACTTGAGACTGTCACAACAATACCAAGTAAGTTCCCCCATCTCTTTTTTTCTGTGGCTTTCATGACGTGCATTACACATTAGCACCACTAGATGGTAGAGTTGGATCATGAAGACAGTGGTATTTTCTCTGTAAAGCAGTGACTTCCCTGTTGTTGTTTTTTTTTTTTAACATTAGATATCCTGAAGAAGTTCAACCCTAATATCAAAGGAATGTCATTTGGACAAGACACATTTCAGCCTGGCTTCAATTTGGCAGTATCGGGAGCTAAAATAGCGTGAGTTTCTGTGATCAGGTTGGAATAGTTCACAATCGTGTATTTTGTGCTTTCATGAAAATTTCTAACTTCTCATGCAGAGGAATCCCAGGACAGGTCCGACGCCTGATTGATCTCATGAAAAACGACCCTGTGAGTAATGCATGCACTCATGCATGCAAGTTATAATATTTCAGTGTGCAGAAATGTCACATTTGCTACCAACTCTTTGGTTCTGATTCTCTCTCCTTCCTTTTAATGGACATAGACGGTGGATTTTGAGAACGATTGGAAGCTACTGACCCTCTTCATTGGAGGCAATGACCTGTGTCATTTCTGCCATGACCGCGTGAGTTGCTTTAAGAAGTTGTCACAAGTAATGAAGGATGATCCAGTGGATGAAGGACATTTTCAAAGCAACCTCCCTTTAGCAAAGATAGTCTCCTAGCACAGCAGAGTGGTTAAACATCCTGTGGTGTTGTGTGATGCCCTGTGTATAGAGCCATCTCATGATATCACTCTCCAAATGGGACTGAGCACTGGAGCAGAATAATCAAGCTTTGTGAACAGCCCTCCCCTAATTGTTTTATTGTGTCAGAGTAAGATGAGAGCAGACGTGGTTTCTTTTCAATGAGCACATTCTGTCACGTTGCCCCTGCAACACAAAACACCACGGCCTCTGTCGGCATTAAACAAGCACAGGGGGCACAGTGACAGGCCTTGTTCTCTGGGAGGCATGAGCAACACAGGGGTCAAACCCAGACTCTCTTCATCCTGCTTCTGTCTCTTTTCCTCCCTGCTCTTTCTCATTTAGCCTCCATTTCCCTCCTTCTCTCACTCCCTCTTTCCATTACACTCCTCATGCTCTACTCACAGGGTAGTCTCTTTTAATGTTTGCGCTTTGAAGCAGAATATCAAAGCACAGCATCAATTTAAGATGAGCTCGGAGACTGTCGTAGTGACGGCGTAGGATTAGTTGTTGCTCGTACGCTCATGCATGTCGCATGGCGTCGGCTCATTTGGTTCATATGTACTTTTTAGCCACAAACTTGTCCAGTTTCTCTGAAATGTGCTTTATTGATTTGGCTGTTCTCTGGTCATAACAGAGATCAGCTGCTAGTAAAAGAAAGGTACAAGGATACATGTACTCACTATGAATGAATAAAAAAAGCCTTGTGCATCGTGTGTAATCATATCCTTTGGTTTCCTTTAAACTACAGGCCACTTTATCACCTAAGAACTACAGCTTTCACATGAAGACAAGCTTGGATATGCTTTACAAAGAGGTAAAAATGGTCTTAACATTTGACAAATCCATAAAAAAAAACACAACACAAGATGATATGACATATTTTATTGTCCTTGAAGGGAAATTTGTATTGAACTCTGAAGCCGCACACATAAATGTCTCCACAATCATAACAATACAGTTCAAATAATCTACATTGCACATACAAAAATTGTGTGAAAAACCCATTTCACACACTCAGTTGCAAAAACACAACGAAACCATTGCACAATCCCCACAGCTTCAAAGTAAATTAACATAATACCATTATGGTTTCAAAAAATTAGTTTTCCCTCCCAAATTAAGCAGGTTTACCTTTCTTCACTGAAATCATGATTGATAAAAGACTCAATTCTGAGGTTTTCTCTTTGAAACTTCACAAATGTCATGTCCTGATTTCTGGCCATAGGTTCCCAGGATGATGGTAAATGTTCAGGAGATCCTCGAAATTGAAGGTCTTCGGAGTATTAACAGGGACAGTCTTGTGTGCACTGTGTTACAAAGGTATGCCCATCGTCCTCTAATGCCAAATAAATCCAACACGAGTCAAAGGTTCCTTTGAATCATTAGCACCTCTGTTGAAATTGACCCAATAACAATGAAAAAGATAATACTTGGGGTGTACTATGCAAATGATAGCAGGTTATATATCAGTCGGTAATGAATATGTAAACACTGAAGCCTTCAGTTTTCTCGAACTATTTGTTTTTTTTCCCCCTCTTTGGTCCTCAGGTACGGCTGCTCGTGTGTTCGGTCACCAGCGGAGAATTCTCCAGAACTCGCTGAATTAAAACGAGTCAATCTGGAACTACAGGTGAGCAGAGAGGACAAGATATGTGAGCAACATCTAGTTAAAGTTGGGGTAGGCAATTAATTTTTTGGTGTTGTCAGGAAACAATTCAAGAAAAACCATTCAGCTTGTTGAAATGTAATTGGTCTAAAAGAGCACTACATTTCTGTACATCTCTTTGACTCTGTAATTCAGGCTTTAGAAAATCAAGACTGTGACAGGCACTTTTTGGCTAATCACAGGTCATTTTAGACAGCAGGCTTTCCTATTGGTTCTTCTGTGCTGAGCTTCTTAGCGACACGTGATGTTGCTACCAACTGATTGGCTGTTGAAACAAGTGCCATGCCTTACATTCTAAAGTTGCAGGCGACAATGTCAGCCGGCTTGAGTCGAGCTTAGACGGACCAGTTTACACCGTTGCAACTTTCCCTGCAACTGTTTTGTCTTGTTGTGACTCTATGGGGTAAACTGACCTTAACTGACCTCCATACATTCCTACGGGAGGAATAAACTTGATCACAGATTATGACCAGTTTTCATCATCACCAAGATTCATTTTTCAAAAGACACCTATCTTCTGACACAAAAAGGCATTTTTCAGACACGCAAATCAACAGAAAATTAACATTGTTTGAAACCTGTCTCTGACTCAGAAACAGGTGCTTCCTGCCTCGCTTCACATCGGACTTAAATGAACATTTAAATGGTCTTATAGATGAAACAATGAATTAAAAGTGAAAACTTACTTTAAACAAATATCATGCGACCAGAAATCCATCTGCTTTTTCCCTTTCACACGATATCGTGACACTTCCAGACAAGATGGAGGGATGGTGGTTCCTAACTGTCTCAATAGGAGACATGACTCCGCCCACTTGGGAGACGGGAAGTGTATACGATTTCACGCCATTGGCACAGAGTACAGTGGGGGATCTTGTGTTAATTTCTTCTTCTTTTTTTAAAATTTAGCACAGCTAAAATACACAAGACAAAATACGAACGTCAATGAAAGGCATAAAGTAGAGACAAGAGACCCTGATGGGCCTATGTAAGGTCTCTACGCAGAGAAACTAACAATAGAAACAAACAGACCCAAGAGCATGAGAAAGAGAAAAAAAATAGACACAATACTGAGCAAACTCTCTTTAAAATAAGACAAAACAAGACAAAACAAAAAACAGCAAACAAATAAATTATTTAATTATCATTATTTCAATGAATAACAATAGTCTTAATTAATGCAACTAACATAATTATGATACGATTTATGAACAGCTGATCTACTTTATAGCAAGAGTAATTAAAAAAGTCCCTAAACTGTACCTATAACTGTTAAGCGTGGCTTGATTTGGCCCAGTTAATAAAATTGTTCCAGTAAGTGTACCCTTATATCTAAGAGAAAACTGTCCATGGGTGTTGCGATAATAGATATTGATGCTGACTATCTGCTCACAGTAGATGCAGAGACTTGAAACTTACATTGAAAATGGACGCTGCAGTGTTGCAGGAGACATTTTGTGTTCAGCAGTTTAACTTTTAAAGGGAAAATATTTGCATCTTCATCAACTCTGGGTGTCTCACTGATCATGTTTCTTTTGTTTCAGGTCGAGACGGAAAAACTGGTGAACGGTGGTCGCTACGATGGCAGAGAGGACTTTGCTGTTGTCATTCAGCCCTTCTTTAAGAACACAATTGTTCCTTTGAATCTTGTAAGACCACAGAACCCCCACTGAACTCTGCACATACAGGCAAACACTACCTTTCCCTTAAAACACCTAACACCCCTTAAATACTGACACTCTCTCCTCTTTCTTTTCCAGGACAGTATGCCAGACGACACCTACTTCAGCGTCGACTGTTTCCACTTCAGTGAGCGGGGACACTCTGACATGGCTGTAAATCTTTGGAATAACATGGTGAGTATTGCAAGGCTAACAGTTGAAGGGTAACTGTGTTTGACAGGGGGAGGGCTGTGGGTAAGTCTTTTTAATTTCGCACCTTTTAGGGCAATTTCATCATGGACTGAACAAAAATATCCTCTGTTTGATCTTTAGCTGCAGCCAGTGGGTGAAAAACAGATGTACAACATTTTCACAAATGAAAGAGATCGCCTTATATGCCCCACTGAGGTAAGAAAGATGCTACTCAAGCTCTTTTCACATGCCACCACTGAACCAGTCGTCATTCGTCTGGTGAATTTGTGCAAAATGTCGCGAATACTTCATAAAGGTGGATGTGACCGAATATGAGACCTGCTCTCTTGTGTGTTCCAGGAGCATCCTTACATCTTCACAAGGGTGAACAGCTTACCCGTCTTCTCTACCACACCACCCGCCACATCACCCAGCGAAGCACCCACCACATCACCATATCCCAACACACATCTGCCTATCAAACCTGATAACTCAGGCAAAGTGCCAGCCTGGCTTGCTGCTGTGCTGGCCGTGATTGGTCTTGTGGTTGGCTGTGCTGTCACCTCGCTCTTTTTCTTCTGCAAGGCCAAGAGGAGCAAGAAGCACATGGCGTCCAAGGTGGAGATGAAGGTCACCGGGCTCTAAAGTGCTATTCTCTGTATTTTTGTACTAGATTATTCAAGGAAAAACAACCACAAATACTAAACAGTGTTGCAGTATTTGAAGTGATTGTAGAAAGCGCAGTGTTGGTGGTGATGACAAGGAAGTTATTCATAATAAAAAATGATAAGATTGCTGTCTGCTTTGACTGAAAAGGTTACATATTGTCCTTGACCAGCGAAAATTGACTGTATGCAGAGGTGGGAAAGCTAAACTGGTCTTTACTAAAGGAAAACAGTAAGTAAGAAAACTGAATAATACTCTTATAGCACCTGCATTTAAACCTTATGATGTGAAAGTGTTGTAGCTGGTCTAACGACGGACCGACTGAGACAATGCAACCAATAACCACTTGGATTCAGACTCAGCAGATTTTATATGCTATTTAAGTGCGAAACTACTGACTGCACATTAACTTATAATGGCTGTTATGTATTTAATTTTGAGAAAATAAAAATGTATTTGAATTGAGGAGTTTTCGGATAAATATTTTTTTTCGAGTGGAATACACAAAATGTACCTCAAAACTTTAATTTAACTTTACTCAGTTACTCTTTCTTGATGAAACTCTTGGTAAATGTGAATATTAATCTAACACCGTGTGGCTATTTTGTGTCATTGTAAAAAGGCATTCTTGGAAAGACAGTGAAATCAGCTAATGTTTCTGCTTTCATTTCTCTTTTGCTGATTTTTAAAGAAAATGTTGTGACAAATATGTTTTTTTGACTCCATTGGAATAAATAATTTGTAATAATTCATACTGAGTACACTGACTGCTTGAATGACATCTGGCCATCCAGACAATATTCAGCTTGCTTGTCTGGGAAATCAACACCATCACTTGCAAATGATATTTATTTTGACAAGCTAGGAAATACAAATATCATCAAATCATAAATTACGCAAACATGTAACAATGATTCTGCATGAAGGACAGCACACATCAGCCCACATGTATTACCTTAATCATTACCACCAATGAGATAGCCACCTCATAAAACATTAAAGGGTTTCTTTTATCGCCTCCTTACAGTGATGAAAGCCACCGACTGCTTCTGCTAATTATGTCACAGGCATACAGTGGTGGAAAGTACATGTACCTGTACCGTGTACAGTGGTACCATCTGCCATTTTCTGTCCCTACATTTGACTGCTGATTTACAAACAAAACATACTCCTCCATACTTAAAAACATAATGTATGGGTACAGGATGGTGGGCTAAAATTGTTAAAACAAGCTGAACTTGAACCAACAACAACACATATACTCTTTGCTAATATATTAGGCCTATTTTTCTCTTAAATAGGAATGTTTCTGTTAGGGTTAAAGGTTATTGTGCTTTTCCACGTTTCACTATCATAAAATCTGAATGCAAGATATTTCCTTATATAATGTGTACTATTTCTTTAATAACCAGTATTACTTAAGTGTAGGATTTCTAGATTAGTTTCAAAATAATAAAGTTCTTAATGGAGGTTAGGATATACAGAGTGTAAATCTACAAAAGTTACTAGCTCAGCTAATAAAAACAAAGGAGGTTAAAGACGTTAAACATTTGCAAACTCATTTTAATTAGTATAAAAGAGGTGAAAGTGATCTGGTGGGCTCGCGTCATCCACGGTTGCGTTTTCTTAACAACAGCGCCCCCTGGTGTCGATAGGGGGAGTAGAACCGGCACACACTGAACCACATCAGTTTGAAGATGGCGGAGGGTGAATTGAACGTGGACAGCCTCATCTCTCGGCTTCTGGAAGGTGAACGATTTCATTGCAGTTTTGTAATGTTACACAGTTTGAACTCTTCACGTTCACAAAACCTTGCGGGAAATTCATTCTGTAAATATCGGTCGCCTCCGAACACGCAGAAATGTGTTACCTCGTCGGGCTAACGTCAGCCACTCGTAACGGCATATTCCCGGCTCGGCTAGCTGTGGCTAACGTTAACGTTAGCTGGCCGTGTTTATAAACACTGTCAGCGGTGAACGCCTACATCTCTCAGTCTTAGCAGTAATAGCTACGTGACTCTTGTAAAGTAATTTTATCGTGTCGCGTCCTTGCTGAAGCATATAATTAAACTTTCCGCCTGCTGTTTTGTTGCATTCTGGGTCATTTATTTTCAAAATTAACGTTGTGTACGTCTGGAAACGTTGTGTTTCGAAAAGAAAGGACACGGACGCTTGTTATGTGCGGACTAACGCTAAAATAAAGGCTAGAATAATTTATCATGGCCATAACGGGTGTAACGTTTATGTATGTTAGTAGCTATTTTGTAAAGCTAAGGTATGTACACTGTTATTCACTGGCGTCCTTGCCACTGATACAGTTCAGTAAACGCTGTCCTCTATATCCACGCTGCTGTAAACTGGGGTAATGATATACTTTTCTTCACTGATAATCTGCTTAATTTTATTTTATTTTGTTTTTTGGGGTAGAGGACGTCTTTTTCCAAGTGGATCGGCTATAATAATATTCCAAAACATATAAGTGTCACCCTTTCGTCTGATAGTAAATTATGTCCTTGTCACTACATGGTAGACACATCTCAGTATTGAGGTATTTGGATTTTTTTTGTGAGTAAATTTTAACTTTTGCAGCTCTCTCCTCTCTGGGTATTGTAGGTGTTTTTCGTAGGCAGGTTGCTGCAGGTTATCTCAGTGCACTCATGCACACTGGGCCCACATTGTGCACACATAAAGTATGGGTATAGGTGAACAACAAAATACAGTTTAAGGACAAGCATTGCAAAAGTTGGATAAATAGAAAAAAAATATTATGTAATTCCCCGTCTTGTCAACACATATCTTGATATCTTTAATTTAAAGTGTGCCATCTTGGTACGTGCGCTTCACTCTCAAAAGTTTGCTTTCGTAATTGGTAAACAAAGGGAATTGTTGGTGTGTGAGGACCAGGCTTTGAAGTTGGCAGAGGGAAGGATGTGCTAAAATCCTTCTATGTTGGCCGTCCACCTGCTCAAGAGAAGGCGAGGAGTTTTCTGTTCCCCTGTGAGATATCCTTTGAGTCAGACCAGACCGCTAAGGCAAATTCAGCTGTCCTTGGCATACTTTCCACCAGTATCTGTGACTGTTGGAGGGATGAGACACTATGCCAGCACTGAAATGCGACGATTTGCTTTTTAAAGTTATTGCTGGAAAATCTTGGTGCTATAGCTCTGTGTTTGTCGTAGTTTAATTTATATATTAACAGTGCAGCCAGATGGTGAAATTGATTTAAAAAAAATAAATAGAAAAAAATGTTGTTGACTGTGCTGCTCCTGTTTTGAATAATAGTTGGACTTGGCGTTGGTTTCTCTAAAGATGGTCAGTTTTGTTGTGATCTTGTTCGTGCAAGATGGCTTTTCTCTGTTTTTGCCCTCATGGAACAAGTGAGTACAGGAGTAGGTTATCTGGATGATTGTTTGTTAGGCTGCTTACATAACTGTTCATCTTATTACTTAAAGGTTATAATCAAGCACGTGTACAAAGAAATTAGGAATATGATAAATGGCCTTGATGTTTCTGTAGATAAGAAATTCCTCTTGGTAAAATGTCACTGCCGGAGTGAAACTCTTTGCTTCTTGGTGTTTATGATAAGGGTGGTTATTTTTGTTGATTAATTTAGTCTACATTAGAGCATGAAATGAAAATTAATCGGCAACTATTTTAAAGTTTCAGTGATCTTTCAAATAAAAAGTACGAAGAATTGCTGATTTAGCCTCTCAAAAGTGAAAAGTTGCTTCTTTTTTGTGTCATTAATGATAATAAATCAGGAGTCTTTGTATTTTGGGCTGCTGTTAAACAAAAGAAGTAATCTTAAGAAGAAACCACATTGGACTCTGGGAAATTGAGATGAGCTTTTTTTTTTTTAAACCCCTTTTTTTTTTTTACATTTTATGGAATAAAAGATAAATCAAGAAATTGTGAAAATAACCTGCAGATGAATTAATTATGAAAATAATCATTAGTTGCAGCCCTATCTTACTGAAAGTGGTTTTGTGGAACAAGCACAGAAAATGTACCTTGCAAAAACGTTAACAAGATTTTCAAGTTTTCTTTTTGTACCTTTAATTGATCCAAGCGTTCATTTCCCCAGCGTTTAGCTCTGGATTTCTGTATCTGTTTTGATAAAGGCAGACCATGACTACCTCCAAATACTGTCCGTTTTTTATAAATAAGGAAGATGTAGATGACCTGATTCCCCAGAATTTGGTATGCCCTGTAAAATGTAGATGAAAATCAAATCATTTGCAAATAATCATTTGTGTTAACCAACACCAGTTGTGCGAAATGTTCCTGAGCCCATCTAGTTATGTTATTATGTAGCTTACAAAGTATTGAACCTTGCCCCATCCTTGCTTGCGAGCTACTGAGTCTTTCAAGGATGCCCCTTTCATATCCTCACTTCCAGTGTATGTGGAAGGGGTGAATTTATGTGGATTCCTGTGACCTTTTATACAATTTTGGGGCCTTTTTGTCTCTATTTGATAGGGCAGCCGATGGATTGGACAGGAAATGGAGGTGACAGAGAGGGAAAGACATGCAGCAAAGAGCCACAGGGTGGAATCAAACCCGAGGTCACTGCAGCAAAGACATAGCTTCTGTACACGGGGCGGCTGCTCTACCCACCTGAGCTCCCTGGGCACCCCTGAATTTTTTATATAATTTTGAGTTTGGGATGTTTTCTGATGTTCAGCACACAGTTACCATAGCAAGAGACTAGAAATTCTTTGGTGTTAAATGTCTAAAACCAGATAATTGAAAAGGCTTGAGGCTATATTTTGCATTCCGACACTACATAATAGTGTACTGTATGTTTCACTGTCTGAGACAATGCAGTCTTGAGGAGAAGCCAAGAGTCAGTGAGAGTGCCTATTCACTGGAATTAAAACTTACGGAACAGCAAGTCACTTTCCCCAGACACGTGTACAGTCACACACACAAGCCGTGATTCGATCTCTGATGGCTGCAAATCCTTGTCATTGCCTCATTTTAGCCTTTGCCCCTTAATGTTCTTAAGAACGTAATCTCTTTTAGAAGTGCCAGCCTGCAGAAGTGCGAACAGTGAAAGGTTCAGTGTTAAAGCCAAGCAGGCTAAGCATCCGAGCTTAACTCACTCTGCTCTGATGAGGCCGGCCGCTAGATCTGCAATTTCATGCTTCACACCATGGGTATGAAACAGTGCAGATACAGTAGATGGATAATAAAGGAAGTCGACAGTGTGAAATTGATGGTGTAAAGCAACACTTCATTACGGTTGGTGCAGCACTAAAATAGTTTTTGGCACTTAGATTCACCATCTGTGAGGATTCATATTCCTCTGGTTCTCTCACTTCTCAGAGATTTGGTTGGATTACATGACTAATGTGACAGTGAGGGAGTCTTAGCACAGTGTGTCAGTAAGCATATATATGCACAAGTGTGTATTTATGTATGCATAAGAATGTGTGCGCTAAGCTTTAAGAGTAGTGCATCAGTTAATCCATTTTGATCTGTGTTGTGTTTGGCCTTTATTTAGTTTGTCATCCTTCAAGGCAACAAAAACTCTAATAAGAAAAGTGTTGAAGTGAACTCATTCTCTGACATGCATTTGTTTCACTAGGCTGAGCTATCCTTTATCAAAACCTTTAGTGGGCGTCTAGCTTTAAGCCGATACTAAAATGGATAGTTATTATATAACTCCTCGGTCATGGATTTTTCATCACTTTTGTTTCCATTATCAGCCGTTCGTCTTCATGTACTGCTTCGATTTGCTTTTTGTGACGTCTAATTGAGATTTAAATGGAAATTGCTGTTTCCATCTGCTACACATGTATTAATATTGTGACAAAGCACAGTTGGTCTCTGTTACATCACCACTAAGTGTCTTTTGAGTAAATTGGGATTTTTGTCTTTTGTTTAACTTTAGCACCAGTCACTTTTTGCATAGCGATAGTGATGTAGGGCTGCACAATTTGAAAAAAATATAAAACTGCAATTATTTGGACTGATTTTGCAACCGCGATATGATTTGTGATCTAAGAGGGAATCATCATTTTTACATTATTATTCTCATTTTTATTGGAAAACATCATAAAATGATGATAGTGTGATTTTTCTCTCTTTTTTTGGAGGGATCTGTACCAAAAAAAGATGTTTTCTCTGCAGTCTGCAGAATATGATGTTATATGATGACAACTCTGCAGCACAACAATATTTGAATTTAATTGCTGCTTTGACACACACACACACACACACACACACACACACACACACACGCACGCACATTGTGCTTCCCAGTGCTTTAAAATTGCGATAAGCTGTATTGCAATTTTATTTAACATTTGATTAATTGTGCAGCCCCCACCACTCATCATTTGACTAATTGTTATTCATTTGGATTTTTGCTGTTTGTTTAATCTTTGAATTAGTCCCTTTTGCCAAGCTATAATGTCATGTGACTGATGTTTGCTGTTTTTTCAAAGGAGTTCATTTCTAGAGATATTGCCCCAACCAGAGGGTTAGGGTTAGGGGTTAATGCAGACTTTTCAAACCAGATAGAACTTTCTTTCAGACTGACACAAGCCACAAGGTACCAAGCATGGAGCAGTTTTTCTGTATAATCTCACTTTTCATATCTTACTTTTTCAACTGCTGACTGTGGCCCGCGTCTGCAGTTCTCTCTCCTCTTTTCATTGTTGTAAGATAAATCTGCACACAGGACCGTGGCTGAACGCCAGAAAGTAGGCTTAAGCTAACAGTGCGACTACACAGCCAGTAAACCCACACCATTGCTGAAGATGCAAGCTGCTCTCATAGTCTCAGCAGTGGGTTTCTTAAGTATGGCTAAGACTGTGCAGCTATAAGCTACAGAACCATTACACCCACAGCTAATCAGATTTTAAGATTGCCTTGTGATTCTGCTGTATGTCTCTCCCTGAGGTAAAAAGATATTGTATCATGGTGATCTCATGCTGATGAACTTTATTGACATTGTTAACCGTTGTCGATTTGGTGTCTTTGATCTGTTCTACAGTACGGGGATGTCGCCCTGGAAAGATAGTCCAGATGACAGAGGCAGAGGTGCGGGGCCTTTGCATCAAATCCAGGGAGATCTTCCTCAGCCAGCCCATCCTGCTGGAGCTCGAGGCCCCTCTGAAGATCTGTGGTCAGTGTTGCACATTCCTGCCCTTGTTTCAGGCCTTTCCCTCACAATGTCATGTTTATTTTTGATTTTGAATCGGAAAAACATCCAGTGTTTCCTCTCAATTCATTTCACACCGGGGCTGCCCCACTGCTGAATTGTGTGCCCCGCTGTAGGGCTGATTGATTGATTTTTGTGAGAGAAAAAGAGTGTGGTGCAGTGGGCGCCTCTTTATATTTAGATGAATTAACACCTAAAACACAACTGTAGATGGATCTTTTTGTTACTGGCCTGGACTGCCTATGATTGGCGAGTCAACTTGCCTGCCTGCGAAAGTTTTACTGGACCCAGGTCATGGGTTCTGTTGGATCCAGCTGTTCCTCTCCCAACTTCACTATGTTGATGTTATAGGAAGACACATTTAGGAAAAATGAGTACACATGCACGGATTGTGAATCACTGTCTTACACACATAAAATGGACACTCTGAAGTGGAGCAAATGAGTGCACATTTGCAAGTGAACTCGGTCTAAACTGTTGAAATGCTGAGCCACTACGCTCGCTATCTCTAGCTGACTGCGCATCTCTGCACACTCCCACATGCTTTATCTCTTTCCTCCAGTGCAGCATTGCAACTGCAAACAACTCTGGGCTGTCTGATTTGTTTGCTAGTCCATGAAACTACAGTGCACCAGCTCATATACAGGCTCAGGCCTACACATAGTTCACTTGTGGCTATCCTTGTGCTAGTTCCCTCCCACACACATTTACTTTCAGATTATGCACACCTATCACTTTTATAACCTCAGATGGCAGCATTTGTGTTGTTAGTACTACATGTGTAATGGGAAGCAGTAAATGTGATGAAGCCCAACTAACCTTGTTTATCATTAAACTGGTTGTTGAGAGAATGAAGTGATCCCTTTTTTAAGACCCTAAATGCTCTCATTGACGTAGACAAACCCTGGCACGTTACTCTAAAATATGCACAAGTCTGTGGTGGCGTTATTCGTCACTGTGTGAACTTTCTTTGCCACTCCTTCACTTGCTTTGTGTTGTTGCTGAACTTCCATCCCCAGACTTATCACTTACTCTGAGCTGTGATGGCAGGCATGCAAAGCACAAGCGTTGACTATAAAAACCAAGCCGCAGATGCCTTAAATTATTTACTTCAGCCACATGGATCAGTTTCTACTTGTTCTCTCTCTCTCTCTCATACATGTTAACCTAAATGCCATTGGTATAATTTTACTTAAACACTGTGTGGCTGTAGCATTTATTTAAATAGAAGAATTAAAAAATCAAAGTAGCAGGAAGTAGGAATTGGTGGAGTAATGGACACATGCACACACCAGTGAAATACCAGCATGGATGCCTTAGTGTTAGAAAATGTATATGTAATAGTTTTGCTAAACCAGCACAAAATGATAATTACCAACATAAGCCATCGTGTCCTGAAACTCCACAGGCATGTTGCAAAAACTAACAAAAAAGTAACATTGATATTTTAGAACATAAAACAGCTAACTCAACAAACTTCTCAGTCCAGCCTCAGGCTTTATGGGAAATGTGGGCCCTCACAGGTAACCTGCATTACATTGCTCCAGTTTTCAGGAAAATTGCAACAAGATGTGGCATTGTGGCAAAACATGCTCTTTGTCTCTGTTGCTGTTCAGAGATCAACACACTCCGCACTGCCTAGATTACAAAATGCAGTTAAATATATTTATTCAGTGCATTTTTATTATTGCTGGCATCTTGTATTAAATTTCTTTTTACCCTGATAATATTAATGTTAACCATTTATTATTCCACATTGTCAAATTAGGCCTCTGAATATTGGTGCGCATTTATTTTTGTCATTGTGTTTTTTTAGGGCTGGGTACTGGCAAGGACTTTACGATACCTGTCAGTACATGGGGCACGATACGATTACATCAAGATACATTGCGATACAATGCATATTACGATATATTGCAATACTCCACAGAGTTCACTGAAACCGTAAAACAGAGCTGATAAACAAGTTGTTGTGTACAACCTTGATAGTGTACATACATCACATTATATTGATTATTCAGTGGACAAATGTAGTCAAAACAATTTAATTCAAAATCTCCTTTCCAGCTCATATGAACGGAATTGGCAAATTAGCAAACACACTGATGTAGCTACCATAACATCAAAATGAAGAAGTAAATTTAAGTATGCTCATGCATTTTGACTGGACACACTGAAATTAAAAACATGAAATTAAAGTTCATAAGTGTTTTTTGTGTCACTGAACTTCAGGTCTGGGTTTTGGCAAGGACTTCACGATATGTTATGTATCACGATACATGGGTCACGATGCAATACAGGTATCGCGAAAATAAATATTGTGATGTATTGCTGTTGTAAATTTTTTAGCACAGCCCTAGCCTTTTTTTTTTCTTTCAGATTGATGCATGTAACAGGTGTTATATAAGATGATATTCTCACATCTTGTTATAAATCATGTTTTTCCTGTTTTCTTTCTTGTGAAACCCTCATTATCAGAAAGATATTTTTAATGTAATGACATCTAGCATACCATAGACAAACTGTATTATAGTTATTGACAGTCAGCCCTTTTGCTGAGTGTTTATTCATTGCTTTCAATTTAAAAGTACTTTTAAACCAGTTAACTTTTCCTCAGCTGCAAAGGGCCATATAAAAGCGCACTTAGTTACAGATTTATTACTTAAGTACCTTTGCTTTAAAGCTGGCGAATGATATGTCAACTGTTCCATTGTGCATACGTAAGCAAGTTTAGTTTTATCATTTTTTTATTTACTGTAATTACTGATGTCTATATTGGTTTGTTCTTTCAGTGAATTGGAGCACATCAGCATGACATGTGACTTTGATGTTCCAAACCCTGGACGCATACATGCCACTATTACTGCAGATTTCCTGCAGGAGCGCTGATTTTGTCTCGTGTTGTCTTCTGAGTTAAATCTCACTCGTTCATAACACTGACCTCACCTTCAGTCCTCCTTTGTTCCATCCCTCAGCCCCTTACTCTGCTCCTTAAATGCTAAATGTCTGTGCTGCTATTCTCAGACTGTTTTGACACTGCAGAGGCAGTGCTCTGTAAATAATTCACTGTCATCGTACAGTTCCTTGTGATAGGACAGGCAGGGTGGCTGCCCCATAGAAAGCCAGTGTTGGGGAGCTCACAGATTCATAATCAGACATGCAGCAACTCTCTGGGATTGAGGATCGTGTACTAGTGAAACAAACCCGAGGTGCCTTTCCTGGAGGCAGACATTTTCAAACACCAGTCTAATACTGTTTGCTTACTTTGTTTTTCCTCGATGTTATTTAAACATGTTGAATTTTTATAACTCAAATCAAGACAGTCATCGTCCCAGGAGTGGGAAAGAGCAGTGAAAAGTAAAAGCAAAAATGCTAAGCAATAGTTTGGTGAAAGAGTATTATTTCATAATCCAGTTAATCAGGGTTTTACCACATATCCACAGCTCAGCTGAGGTGAGCCGTGCTCTCTCAGAGTTCATTCACCCCAACTGTCTGTAAAGAAATTACAGTCTATGTTGCCATGTCTCCTTGCCTACCATTTTATCCAAATGTAGCTTTGGACTGCATTTCATTTTCTCTTCTGTGCAAACTGCAGCGTAAACGAGCACAAACAAGCAAAGCTAATTGTTTATGCCTCATGTCTATTCCTGTGTTGGCTCAGGCACAAGCAAAGAATTATTATTCTCTCTGTGTTGTTCTCTGTGCTTACTCAGTCCTCTGTATTTATTCTGTTTTCAAGAATGTGTTGCTTTCAGACTTCCAAGACTAAAAACAACAAAATACAACACAATCAGTACTTTCATGTTGTTTTGTAGTGTTAGGCGGTCTTCATTTCTGTTCCCAGCTTGAGTGAGATCAACTGTTTTGTATGCCCGTAGAAAAAAAATATGAATAATTGAGCTATTGAGGCAGATGAACACTTGAAATAATAATTGGAACACAAAAGGAAGATACAAAATGTTTCACTATAAAACTGAAATTTTGAAAAACCAAAATACTTTGGTTGGATTTTTTGTGGTAAAAATACATGACACACAGATCTGCTCTCAACTCATTTTTACTGTACCATGAGAAGTTAAGGAACACAAAATAGGATTTAAGGAACCATATGAGTCTATTTTTGACATTCAGTTCAGTTCGGTTTATTAAGGGACAGTGCATATTAATAGACATTAAAATGTGAACACACCAGATTTTGCCAAAAGGCTAATTTTCATCCGCAGTCTATAGCCAAGTTGTTGTAAAAGACTACCTAAAGAATAGAGCACAGAAGTAAATGGTAAGATATAGGGATATACCTCAGTTACACAGAAGTGGCAAGACATACAGAGCAGGAATAGTTAAAAAGGGACATGGTAGACTTTATAAAACGGGGTATAGAAAAACTATAGAACACATTAAAGTGCTGGGTATAGGTAGAATAAATTCACCCTTTTGAAGAGAACGTCTGTGTTTATTTGATAAAAAATTGTTGCGGGAGGGGAGCTGGGAGGCGTTAAGACAAAAGTTATTATCTTGGCAAGTGAATCATTCTTTTAAACTAATGTCACATTTTCAGGTACTTTCTGTAACATTAATTGAATATGGACAAAATGTAAACAAACACGGTATCTCAAAGGAAAAGAGTTTTATGTTACCTATGTGGCCAGTGTTGACAAAGCACAATGACATGAAGTAACATTGGTATGGTCCTTAAAAAGTGCTACTGAATGGTCTGGAGATGTTAAAAGCTTCTCTGATTTCACGCTGACAGCTTGTAACCTTGACTAAGTTGCTGGAGCACTGCATTAATACTGAAAGACTCCATTCACTGAAGTTGTAATACTTTTCTATGAATGTAAAGTTGTTACCGTTGCAAATTCTTGTATAAAATCTCCAGATGGAAAGCTGTGGCTGCGCGTCCATGGCAAAGAAAATGTTTAACAGTTAAAAAAAAAAAAAGAAATCTGGCTCAACACAACATGAACGCTGAATGGAAGACGGAGCTACACTTCAAACATTCGCCGTTGTTCTAAATCATTCATTTGCACGAAAAAGTTGTGTTTATACAAGCTATCCTAAGACACAGGCAAAAATAAGTATACGCCTGTAGCCGTGTTAGTTTGGTGCCAGTTCTTCTTTGGGTTTTGGTGCGTAGATCACTGACAGGCATGGAGAAAGAGAAAAAATCGTGCCAGCCACCCTCATGATATATGATGCCATTTTGTTGGTCATTTTTATCTCAGGGCCAGACAGCTGCACAGCTTAACAAGGTCTATTATTTCATTTTAATTTGTATTTGGTGCCATCTTGTAATGAAGTATTGCCTTAAAAAGAGTGTGGCGCATGAATTTGCTTTCCATTTTGGTCACAACGAAGCCTGTTATTATTGTCGTAGCCTTTCTGGTGAGGCTTTCTGCAGTCATCTCTGTCTGGAGCCGTTAGCCTAAATTAGAGCAGGTCATTAGTTGGTGCAAGATGATATTAAAGGAAGCAGGTCTTGGCGAGGTGATGGAGGGAGGCTCCCCTGCCGAGGTCCAGGGCTTTGGTAAGAGCGTCTCCAGCACGTCGCTGCCTGATGGATGTCACAAAGAGCCGAGGTGGACCCTGAGTCCTGGGAGACCTGTTAAAATTAAAGTTAGTTTGTGCGGGGATGTGTATGTGTGTCCTTTATTTTCGTGATTAACCTGGATTGTCAGCATTTTCTCCCTCTGTGGCTCATTTCCCATGGGCCATGGCATTGATTTGGTGGCAGTTGTAATGGCTCATTTTGTGTGTGTCCTTGGGCTTGCTGCTGTAGCCCCAGTAAGCATCAGCACAGTCATATATTTCCACCAACTGACTCATCTGTGTTCTAAAAAGTCAAAATAGATTCAGAGAGACAGAGGAGGGTGAACCGAAATAATTTGCTTTTGCATATAAGTCCTGCATGTTTTTAATGATATTCAAGCGTCTTTTCATGATCTCTACATCTATATAACCACTTTTTTTTTTAACTCAATTGTCTGAAATTTTTTCTCGTCGTTTTCCTCTCTAAGTTGCTTCTTTTTACTGTGGTAAATTTGTGTTAGGCAGCCTGTCCCCGTGAGTAAAAAGCCAGAGTAACATCTTGTCTCTCTTTTGTTTCTCACACCCCTTTTTTCTTTTTAGGTGACATCCATGGGCAGTACACAGATCTACTGAGGCTGTTTGAATATGGAGGCTTCCCTCCAGAGGCCAACTACCTTTTCCTGGGTGACTACGTGGACAGAGGGAAACAATCCCTGGAAACCATCTGCCTTTTGCTGGCCTACAAGATCAAATACCCAGAGAACTTTTTCCTGCTAAGGGGAAACCACGAGTGTGCTTCCATTAACCGCATATATGGCTTCTACGATGAGTGTGAGTGAAAAGAAACTCACCCCGCACACGTACAGAAACAGCCCTGAAGCACTCAAACTGTAGTTTAGTTCTGATCATGCATGCTTGTGTTTCCCACCAGGCAAGCGCAGGTTCAACATTAAGTTGTGGAAGACCTTCACTGACTGCTTTAACTGTCTCCCCATTGCTGCTATCATTGATGAGAAGATCTTCTGCTGCCATGGAGGTAAGAGACCTGTATGCACGTATGTCCTCCCCTTGTCCCAAATGTCAACTGGAACTCCAATCAAAAATAAACTCCTTATTTTCCATTTTAGGACTATCGCCTGATTTGCAGTCGATGGAGCAGATTCGCCGCATCATGAGGCCAACAGACGTACCTGATACAGGTGCTCATGCTTAAAGGAGAAGTTCAAGTCTTTTTGCCCAAATAAGCCATATAATAAGGATGTTTACAATCACATGCAGTGTTCTGCGCAATTGTTATGACAAACAGTTCAGTCATGAAAGCTGGAGCTCTTGCTAAAACCAGCTGAAAACGTCTGAGAACAACAGAGGCTGAGGGGCATATCAAGTGTTTCGACAATCTGTAGAGAAATGCTCATTTTAAAAGAAGAGACAATTGCTAAATGTTGAGTTGTGTCCTTTCAGGATCCAACACTAAAACACAAAGCTTTAAAAGAGTTTAATTTAAAAACATTGGCCTAAAAACTGCAAAACAAGACATTTCGGTGTTCATCCAAACACCATCATCGGTTGTAATGTTGCAACAGGACTACATCTCTCATAGGTCATGTGACTTTATGCCATTTGCTTGTCACGTGACCTCTGTGTGTGTATTTATTGGCCAGAGATATTTCCTGTTGAAACATTATAAATGATGATGGTGTTTGGATGAACACTGAAACGTCTTGTTTTGTAGTCTTTAGTCCGGTTTTTAGAATAAAACTCTTAAAGCTTCCATGACCTGGATGTTTTAAGATGAACCTTCACAGACAGACCAAAACACAAAGTTGAACAGCAGCTAATAAGCCTGTTAGGCTGTTTGTTTGTTTCCTGAAGCAGCTGAAATGAGCTGTTTCCGGATTAAAAGCTGGTGCTCAACTTTGTGTTTTAGTGTCGTAACATATGGACACCACTAAACATCTGGTGATTGTCTTGTTTTTTAAAACGAGCATTTTACGATGAATTGTCAAAGCACTTGATATGTCTCTAAGTCTCCGTTATTTTCAGCCGTTTTCAGCGAACAGTAGCCTCAGCAAGGAGCTCCAGCTCTCATGACAGCACCATTCATCATAATAGTGTTTTAGAACGTTGTATATGATCATAAATTTCCTTATTATAAGGCTTAAAGTGCAAAAAAACAAATTTCTCTCTCAGTGCTAATTAAGAGTACTGAACAGCATACCTTTAACTGACATCACCCAGCTGGATCTTTGGCTTATTCTTGCCTGTCGACACTCTTCCTTCAACATTCTCCTAATTTTTGTGTTCTTCACCTCCATCTCTCCTTTGTGTGTTTGCCTCTCAGGCCTGCTGTGTGACCTGTTGTGGTCAGACCCTGATAAGGATGTACAGGGGTGGGGGGAAAACGACCGCGGGGTCTCCTTCACCTTCGGGGCAGATGTGGTCAGCAAGTTCCTAAACCGCCACGACCTGGACCTCATCTGCAGAGCCCACCAGGTAATTATGACGCAAATGAAGCCAGAGAGTCGGGATATTGTAAATCCAGGAGGCACGTGGCATTCAAACTGATCTTGAGGTGTTTTTTTTTCTCCCTGAGGGACTTTTGCATTATTATAATAGTTGACCTACATTAGTTTGTGTATCTTTGATACTAGTAATTACTGTGGCTGATGCAAACACAGAAACCCGAGCTAAACCACATATTAATAGATCTTGTGACGCAGTGCCGCCCCCAGTTTCCTGCTCCTGTTTCTTCTCTTTTTTCCCCATGCATAATTCATTATAATTTAATTTAGCACTCACTTATTATCAATCTATTTTTCACTGAAGGAAAATTGTAGGAATTAGAAGCCACTGTTTGTATTTGAGACACAGCAGATATATTCAAGTGATCACACCTGCAATGAAGAACTCTACTGTTAATGGATTTAACTTGACAATTTGCACAAGAGCTGTTAATGTTTAATAGACTGCTGCGACTATTTCAGCTCTCATGGGGTGTTGCATATTGATTCAGGTGTAGGCGGTTTTGTACACTCAACCTCAATAGCAGTGTTGGATTCTGATACTAGCTAAGAGCTGTGTCTTGGTATCGATCGCCGTAGGAGGTGCAATAATGTCATGCGTCTTCAACAGGTTGTGGAGGATGGATATGAGTTCTTTGCCAAACGCCAACTGGTCACTCTTTTCTCTGCTCCGAACTACTGCGGGGAGTTTGACAATGCAGGAGGCATGATGAGTGTTGATGAATCCCTCATGTGCTCCTTCCAGGTAATGTAAAAACCTAAGGGACGTGAAGTGCTGCTTTGGTATTTGACTTAACACATTATCTCAGTAACGCTCACACATGCATCTTCTTTCTCTTTTTTTTTTTTTTTGTCTCATTATTTAAAGATCCTAAAGCCCTCAGAGAAGAAGGCCAAGTACCAGTACGGCGGTGTAAACTCTGGTCGGCCTGTCACCCCACCCCGCACCGCTCAAGCCCCCAAAAAGAGGTGAACGTGCAGGCTTGGCACTCCCTCCTCCTCCTCACCCTGTCCATCCCTGGTCTGCCATTGCGGCAACCCCTGTAACTCCCCTGTATAGCGAAGATACAGGGCTTATCTAATTGCCCAAATCTTTCTCCTATTTCTTTCCCACTCACCCGACCCCACCCTATGTCCACTGACAGCTCTTTTCTTAATGTGTATGTGTACATAAATTTGCTGTGACCAATGTTTTTTTTTCTTTCTTTTGCCTGTTTGTTGGTATTTTTGATATTATTAACAGATAACCTTTTTTGTGGTTTACTTCCAATGCCATTTGAGGTTTTCTGAGGTTCTGTGTTGTGAAAGGAAAGGCCTTCTCTGTGTAGAGGGTCATGGTGACTGTGTTAGATGGCTTCTTTTTCTGTTTCATGAAAACACAGTAGAGATTGAACATTGTTTTGCCTTGACCTCTCAAAAAAAAGAGAGAATCCTTCCAATGTATTTCAGTAAAACTGAGGTTTTTCGTGCAATGCAAAACACAAATAACATGTTCCATTTGACGCAGTTGAAACACATGATAGCATGTGCGGTAAACTTGCGGTTGTAGTGCACATTTCCTGTGTTTAACCACTGAGCAAGTGCACCTTCCCATGAGTAACGAAGAATGTGAAGAGACCGGCGTGAATGAAATATAGAGGCTAAATCAGAAGCTGCTGACAGTGGACACGCTCTACCAGGACACAACGCCCTCTGGGCATCAATTCCTCCGCTCCGTTATGCCTCCCTGTGCCTCGACTCCACACCCACACGAAAACATGCCGCTTCTCGCACAGAGCTGGCATTGACATTTTCCTGGGTCTATTTGTTATTTTTTCTCCTCAAGATAATTTCCCCCACGTGTTCCTCTTGATTTATCAGAAAAGATGCTGAGAGATTATTTCTGTCTTGCATTCTGTGCTTGTGGAAAGTTAAGTTCAAGCACATGTAATATGAATCACTCAGTGTTAGTATTTTACCTGCAGACATTCTGTATAAATGGATATTAAAAGTGCTTATAAAATTGTCCTTTTCAAGTCTTTTTATGGTGAAGCAGATACTTAAGGATAGAAAATACCAAACAGCACTGGTTGCAATCTGCAAATGTATCTTATCTACATAAGCCTGTGCAGTGTTAAATAATCACAAGAAATACAGCAAGCAAGCTTCACAATATCCTCGACAATATTTGTTTTGTTTATAGAGCAAACAACAAACATAATGGGGTGAGTTTGCTTGTGTAAGCTCTGAATTAAATGTCAGCTATCTTTCTTTCACATCACAATCTGTTCTGGTACAGAGAAAGAAAAGTGTTGGAGTCTGAACAGGGGACAGAACCTGACTGTTTAGCAGTGTGATAGTGATGCCACCTGCTGTTTAAATACCGCAGTTCAGTACAAAGTAGTATGAATCAGATTTTACTCACTTTAAACTACTTTAAACTTCAGTTCCACTGCACGACTGACCAGCGATTAGTCTGGCTGGCAGTCAACTTCAGTCAACTGCGAATGAGATGCAGTTGATTGTTTGTGGAAAACAGTTGCCTCTTTTCTTTGTTTTTCTTCTGCTCTTCGTGGTCTTTCTGTTGTATTTCTGTGTTCTCTATTCGCATTGTTTACTTTATATTCATTTAATTTATTTCCTAACAATGATAATAAGAAAACAATGAGGTGTTACCAAAAGCTGTTTTGAAATTTGTACAAGTTTGTTTGAAAGTCTTTAAATTCAATTAAAATGGATGGAAACCAAAATTGTCATCACTTCTGTTTTTACTGAAGGTTTTGCATGTCACACTACACCACATTTTGTCAACCTACAACTGAGTTTTAGAGTCCTCTGCAGGCCTGAAGAAGAAAATTCTTTGCACACAGGTCAAGCGAAGATAATTGTGCACATTTCTTCACACTGACAGAGTCCTACTCAGGTAGAAGGTGTCTTAGTGGTGAAACATGTGAGACACCCCTGAATTTCTTTGGCCAGAGGATCAGAGGGAGGAGAAGACACGGAGCTGCCAGGTGGAGTTGAGACAAGATCCAAGCAAAGAAGATCCACAGTCCCACTTTTAGGAAGAGGAGTGCGCAGTAGATGAGGATGCTCTGCATGCTGACAGTGTGTTTGGCCTGATGAAAAATTTGTTTTAAAATGGATTTTTGATTCATGCAATCACACAGGTTGTGTTATATGATACTCTAAAGCACATATTTACCTCTGAATCCACTGCATTGGCCATCATATTACTGTCCTTAGATTTTAGGTGGTATGGACTTTGACAGGAATCAGCCCTCCTTTTCTCCCTCCTCCTCCCAGAACATCTTTGTGGCTGTGGCTCTTCCATTGTTAGTGGAAGTCTAAGTAGATAATGATAAACTATTGAGCACCTAGAAAAGCTAGGGAATGTTACAAACTGAAATGTGAAATATAAGTTTGTTGGTGTGGATGTTGATGTAACATTATTATTGCCAAAAATACAATTACATATTGAATTTCACTAACAAGGAACATCAACAGTGAAATAACAAAAAAAAAAAAAAAAAAATCTTTAGAACAGCACAATCCCTAAGAATAGATCACCAACAGAATAACAAACTGACATGGAGCAAAGGAGATTTGTTTTGTCCTAAATTGTGAAAGAATAAACTAGTTGCAAAGTTAGTTGCTATCTATCTATCTATCTATCTATCTATCTATCTATCGATCTGTCTGTCTGTCTATCTATCTATTTATATTAGGCCTAATTAAGTTAATTTTCTGTAATCTGCTTCACTTACCCTCTACACGATATTAATTGCTTGCTGGTGCAGATTAGCACTTTTTTTTGTCATTTTTTGAAGCTAGCAACCAAATCACAACAAAAATTGGAACTACTCTTGTTTAAAAAAAAAGTTGTTTTTTTTTAAATAATTTAATAGAAACACTTACTAAATAAGTTTAACTCATCCATTTAGTGAGGTTTGCATATGTAATTCACCTTCCGAAACAAGTGGGGGCGAGATCTTTCTCTTCGCTTCAGTTTAACTGCCTTTTTTTTTTTGACCGGAAGACACGCAAGTGCGTAACATCAGCTTCCTAAACGACATGGATGGGTCACGTGACTGCGCATTCGCAGGTGCAGGTTGTTTACAGATCTGTGACGTTTTCCGGGACGACTACTAAACCAGAAGTGCAGGTCGTGTCCCTTGTTCAGCATCTTTTGCATCGAAAATGATTCATGAAGAGTGACTTTAATTGACTTTGACTTTAATACTAGGAAAGTGTTTCAGAAGATCCGGTTTTGACACGGAAACGTGAAGCGTTTTACTGTCGGACAATAAAACTAAAATTGTGTCACCCCCGTTATTGTGGCAGCTGTTGGCAAGTCCAAAGTTCATCGATCCAGGTAGATTTCAGATAGCTAACGTTGTTAGATTGTTAAATATGTTTTGAGACATCTCTGTTTTGCTGAAGCCAGCTAGAAGTGGTAACGTTACAGCATGCAGAAATGGATTTAACTGCTGTGCAGTAACGCGACAGGAGGTCCGCATTGTGCTCTGTTATTCAAGATAACTTGTCTCTGTCTTTCTGCGCCATATTTTCTCGATTCTTTTCAAAGCCGAAACGTTAATAAATAATAGATTTATCGTTTAAAACATTTTCCAACCAAATTGACAAATCTTTGATGAATGCGTCCTCTAAAACTTCAGAAATTCACGCTTTTCTTTACCTAATATTGTAGTAAAAAGAACTTAACCTGCAATAACTAATCAATATGCCATACTTTTTTGATAATCGATTAATTGATATTTTTTTAAAGTTTATTAGTCAAGCAGTCATTCGATTTTAAATGTAGATATTTGCTGCTTTTCCTCATCTGGACATTTTAGTCCAGAGAATCATGTGGTAAGACAAACGAGGCACTTCTGTATCACCTGTGCAATAGGAACTATCACTGTTTCATTGATAAAACGATTCATGATAAACAGAATGTAGTTTTAACTCCTTAAAGAGCATTTGACTTCAGACACACAAATAAGGAATTTGTAGCCATAATTTTGGCCTTTGGGAATTAATAATATAGTCAATATTTTTTGACCTTTTCCTAAGAAAAACTAAATGAATGACTAATCAAGTAGACAATTGTTAGTTGCAGCCATATTGATTTTTTAACACCTGTATCCCTTGTTTCCTCAAACCTCCAGGCTGAACAAGAATTCATTGACCGATTTTCAATGGCACCCTGTTCAGCAACATTCCCTCTCTCCTGCCTCGACGATGAGCTGTGGATGGCCTCGAGCACTGACTGAAGAATGGCAAGGTTCAGGCGCAAATCTTGCATCACATTAATTGCACTGGTGTTGCTTGTACTCATAGTAACGGTGGTCCTGAAATCGCTTACGCCAGAGGACTCTCCGTTCAGCGGCCCTGTTGGTGTGGAGCTGTTCCTGGAGAAAAAGGATGCGATCAAGAGCGAAAACGACAACAAACCTGAACAAATCAAAATGAATGACTCCGCTCAGTCAGACAAAGATGCAGAACTGGAAGCTACGCTGAGGAAGTTCCCTCCTCCAAACTACTATCTCCATGCCTTTTACTACGCATGGTATGGAAACCCCAAGACTGACGGCAAATACATCCACTGGGACCATATGCAGCTGCCACACTGGGACTTTAAGGTGGCTCAGGGCTATCCACAAGGGCGACACATTCCACCTGATGACATTGGGTCCAACTTTTATCCCTCTTTAGGGCCTTACAGTTCCAGAGATCCCTCCATTATAGAGTCCCATATGCAGCAGCTGCGCACAGCAGCCATTGGTAAGACAGAAATGAACCTAAATTTTAGGGCTGGATAATTAAATTCAGCATTATCACTTGCCTTTCCCCGATAAATCCATTTTTATGATAATGTCACCATACTGTGATATTATGATCGTTCTTAACTGATTTAGTTGTTGGGCAGCTGACCAGTCCCACAGCACTCACTGGCCTCATGTTAAATTTGATAAAAACGATGTGGGGAAAAACAGAGGACTGGTGCAGGATCAGCGCTCAATATTAGCATTTTGCAGACACCATCAGTGGAGGGATCAGAATTTGCATTGTGAGGAGCAAAGTACGGTTTTAGTGTCCTTACTGAAATCACTATCTCAATATTAAGAAGGAAATTTTTTAAGTAATTAAAGCTGGGGTAGGCAACAGCTAGCTGTGGCATGAGACTTAGGGAGCAACTCCGCTGCACCTTCGCCTTCCTGTTTTTGCTCCTGTTCACGTTTTATCTCGTTTGTTGCCGCTTTCTTTTAAGTCCAGTTTAAACCAAATATCCAGGATGTAAAAAAAAAAAACGGTTGCAGGGAAAGTTACAGTGGAGTAAACTGGTCTGTCACAGCTCGACTGAAGCCGGCTGACATTGTCACTGTTCTGGCATGGGTCGTTTTTAGAGTGAGGCACGTCACTTGTTTCAGCATCCAATAAGCTTGCGCAGTGTCACCTGTCGCTAAGAAATGCAGTGTAGAGCAGCAAGTAGGAAGAGGCGCTCTTTGAAAGTATCGTGACTGGCCAAAAATAGCCGTCATGGTCTAAACACAGAGTCAAAGAGAGGTGCAGAAGTCTAGTGTTCTTTCAGACCATGTGAATAACAAAATGCTC
>JAQLOL010000007.1:10332854-10379151 GCA_029783665.1 Naso thynnoides | reverse complement strand
AACCCCCCCCCCCCCCCCCCCCCCCACACACACACACACACACACACGCACGCACTGGAGCTCCGCCACAGCCTGCAGCTGCATTGACGGTAAATAGAGCAAGGTAGCGCATGGGCAGCCAGCAGGGAATTATTCCACATCGCATCACATCCCAGAGCATACATGGCGTCCTCACACCGAGCCATGATTTTAGTGTGCAGGCTGACGGTGTAGCTACAATTTTTTTTTCCCACTCATCATTCGTTGCGTCGGTGTGAAGCGGGGAAGATTCAGCCACATCGCTACAGTAGGTACCATCATTTGTGGATGAAGACGATGGATGCGGGCTCATCCGGATCTCTTCCTGCAAACACGGCGGACGGCGCGATTTTTTATTCCAACCGCATCCACATCTTCCGTATGTCGCAAGGTGTCTTTGAAAAGGGTACGGACCTCTGGAGGAAATGAGAAGAAGGGTCTATTTTGACTCACGCCTGTCGAGATGGTGAGTGAAATGCAAGGCTGTTTTTTCCCCCGCCTGCAGCCCATGGCTGAGCAGCGGTACCTGGTTTTGACGGCAGATCCTCGCCAGCTAATTAGAAATGATCTTAACAGGGAAAATGTCACAATGAATCCACCGATCTGCTCTTCATGTTTTCCTCTCACGGTGTTTATTTTTTTACAGACCATCTCTGTGTTTCTGTTGCGCTGGGCAGTTTATTCTCAAGCTAAACATAACGGCTTTTTTTCTCGACTTGTGTCTCAAATCTTACGCTGCACTTGTGGCCGTGTTTGCATCGCACATAATTGCACATTTTACAGCATCATCCTTCACGCTATTAACGAGGCTCCATTCTGCATGCTTTTTTGTGCACAAGAGGGGGTTGTGTTGGGCAAAACAGGAAATATTCCAGCGTCTCCAGTACTCTCACGTCGATGCGGTGTCACGCCAAAAGACAACCATTTTAAAGAGTGGCCCCACTATAGCATCACGTTTTAAAATGACCTTCAGTGCTTGGTGGCTGGAAATTGATTCTCACCTGGGATGGAGTGTCCTTTTACAATCAGTGCTGTGGCTCTCCTGATAAAAACATAAATCAGAATATGGGGGGGAAAAAGTCATTTTGCAGGACATGAGCTTTTTCCTTTTGCCCTACACCTGTCAGGCTGCTAAAACCACACCAGGGACTGGATGCATCCCTGTGACTGATGCTGCCAAAATCTGTGGTTGTGTTTTTCCTCCCTCTCTTTAAGTCATTTCAAACGTAGCCCTGCTGCAGACTACTCACCCGTGCAATGCTCTCTCCGTGTCCCAAATACATCACAATACATTTGACAAAAGCCCAGTTTTGCTTTTAAAATGTGAATGAATGTTTGAGGTCTCAGTTCTTGGTACAGAGATGGGAAAAGAAGATGAACAAATCAACTGTGAGAGCCATATAACCCTTTCATGGTGAATATTGTGACCTCAGCCCCATCACCATGGAGACGCTATAACTTTACCACACACTGCATATTTAATAGGCTTGATTTTGATCTCTGTACTGCTCTGCACTTTCGCCCTCATGAATCTATACTGCGTTTTATATATTTGACATCAACCTATAAATGTATGCATGGGCTGCATCCGCTTGTAAAGCAAAGAGCTTATCACTGCTGCTGACAGAAAACATGCTTCAGCGGTGTAAGAGGATTTGCCTACATGAAAATGTATTGATACCGTAAGCTTTTAAAAGGTGTTGCACTCATCTGGGCCTGGTTCATATGGCCTTTGTGCGCATATCTGTACACCTAAGTCACAGATGGGAGAGATGAAGAAGCTCTGGCACACATAAGGTGAATATTACTCACCATATGTCATCCTGGATGAATGATGTGAGGAAAACCAGTGTAGAGGATGGTCTTATTGATTTAAATCTGCTTCAGTGGTGTGGGGAATAAACAAACAAGACATCTCTCACAGTCTGTGTTCACACTTTGAGTCTTACTGTGCTCGTACGGCCTCTCTATGCACCATGCAGGTGTGTTGATCCCCAGAGAGCTGAAAAGTCAGGGGGGCCTTTCTACTCCCTTCAGCCTTAAGATGGCAGCATTCTCTTACAATACATTACATAAAAACTCATAACATCTGAAAGATTACATCCACGCTTAACCAGCAAATTTGTAATAACATCCAAGATTAAGTGGCAATTTCGCCATAACCCTTGTGTTTTCACTCGGCTTTCCAGCTAATTTTAAAGGGTTGTTTGAGGAGATGAAGCCTTTCTCTGCATGTTGATGGCTCATAACCTATAGACATAATACTGCATGCTGTTTCTGTGGTGATGCTTAGTTACTTTCCCTCCTCAAGCCCTAATTGATTCTCTCTGGTTCTCTTTCTCTGCTCACGTAAAGGAGGCATCATTAAGAAGACCTGTGCATTCGAGATCAAACACACCTCATTAGATCTTTAAGGATCATTGTTATTCAGCGTAAGAGCAAAAGGCATCTCTTAGCTGTGACCTGCAATTTTTTTTTTTTTCCGTCTATGAGCACTGAATCACGAAGATGATCGATCCCAACGTCGACCCAATGTAGGAACTGCTCCCTTCGGTTCTCACAGCCTCTACTGTTGCTTGGATTTCAGCATTCAGTCAAATCCACCAGGTTTGTATTATAATGTTCATGAGGAGTCACGTGTTTATGTATGAATGTCAGACGCCTTTTGTATTGAAGACTGTGCTGTATACTCAAAGACCAAGGCAGGAATAGGAACACTGTGTTCACATGCAGATGCTTAGAAACCAACTGTATTTGACTGAGGCACAAATGATGTTCAGAGTCAATGATCCATTATAATAGACATTATAAACACATGGTGGTAATGTGAAACACTTTTACACCATTAGGCGATTAGTCTGGGTGTTTTATCCTGTTGATCATGAATCCATTCTGGCTCTTTTTATCTTTGCTTTGCCTTTTTTCAGGACGGAGTATGCCATCTGCACCTTTTCACAGAATCCTACGACCCCTTCTGCTTGGCACTTTCATACTGGGATGCTTTGTGACTCTGTTTTTGATGTATTTTAAACCATCTACCAGCTGGTTATCGGGTCCCGTAGAGTCAACAGTATCCACAGACCGGGTCAAAAACCTCTTCTCCACCAAGAGTGATAAAAACGTCACCACCGTGCTGATCTGGCTCTGGCCCTTTGGACAAACCTACGACCTGAGCGTGTGCAGCTCTCTCTTCAACATAGAGGGTTGTTTCATCACAGCGGACAGGAACCTCTATAACAAGTCAGATGGAGTCGTCATCCATCACAGAGACATCTGCACTGACCTGTCAAATCTGCCACCTCTCCAGCGACCATCCTTCCAGAAGTGGATATGGATGAACTTGGAGTCACCGTCACACTCCTCCCAGCTCCCTGGGATCGAAAATCTGTTCAATCTGACTCTCAATTACCGTCAGGATGCTGACATTGAAGTGCCTTATGGGTCCATTGTAGCAGCGGAGGGCGAAGAGGACTTTGTCCCACCCAGCAAGAACAAGCTGATCTGCTGGATTGTGAGCAACTGGAACCAGGACCACGTGCGGGTGAAATACTACAATGAGCTGTACAAACACATTGAGGTTCATGCGTATGGACAAGCCTTCGGGGAGTACATCTCTGACCAAGACTACTTCCCCACCATCGCCAGCTGTAAGTTCTATCTGGCTTTTGAGAACTCCATCCATAAGGACTATATTACTGAAAAACTGTACAACCCGCTCTCTGTGGGGACAGTGCCAGTGGTTCTCGGCCCGCCCAGGCAGAACTACGAGAACTTTATCCAGGGAGACGCCTTCATCCATGTGGATGACTTCACCTCGCCCAAGGAGCTTGCCGATTACCTGCTGCTCCTGGACAAGAACGAGGAAATGTACCTCAGGTACTTTGAGTGGCGGAGGCACTTTAAAGTAAAGAAGGCCTATTTCTGGGCAGAGCACACATGCCTGGCTTGTGATTACTTGCGTAGGCACAAGGAGTACAAAGCATTCAATAACCTTGACAAGTGGTACTGGGGGGGGTAGTGCTCTGAAGGGCTTTGCAGTGCTTGTTTTGCTGTTGAAGGCAGTGCTTTAAGATTTTTGTCCTTCGGTTAACATGAAGGTTCATTACTGTTCAGTCCCAAGCTCCCAAATGATGTTGGTTTATTTTACTGGATCATAGTGACACGTCCATCTTTTCTTCTGTTTTTTTTTTTTAATTTGTAAGCCAATTTCGCTAAGCCTTACTTTGCCTTTCATGTTATTCATTTCTTATTTATTTTTTATCAATTATAAAATGCACTACATTTTTTTATTGTAATTTCAATCCATATTTTGCTTACAATGCCCACATTTGCTGCTATTTTTAATGTTCCTGTTTTATTTTTAGTATGAATGCTTGTTTGTATGGATGTGTCTGTACAACAGACAGTATCCATGATGCAAGATTGTTTTTTGTTTTTGTTTTTTCTTTAAATATTACCTTTTCATTAAGAGGCACACAGTGGACACAGGAAAAGTGTTGGCTGCAGAGGAAGACTGACTTAAAAAGTAAAAATATTTATGTAATATTTATTCAAGTGAGGCATTATATGCTAAAAAACAATCTCATTTGTGCTAGTGATGCAGTCACCTATGCAGTGTTTACTGAACTCAAATGTGAAAGTAGTTCAATTGTGTCATGTACATATTTGTGTATTTTTGGAATTATGTAGCTGTCATTTTTACCCCATACTTTTGTTTTGAATTTGCACTGCTAGTCCAACTGTTACCTATCTTTACATATGTACAGTAAGACAGAACATCATCCCATTATGTGGTTGTAGATAGCATATGGTGATCATTACCCGGCAGTCTCTGACAGCAGATGAGACTCTGCTCTGTGGGATGAAGGTTGCTATTTTAATCATGTTTTGAATTGTTCATTGTCACATGTGATGTGTCACAGTGCAGTTGGAATCCCATAATGATGATGACAGTACAGTACAGAGCCACTGTACTGCAATGTGTAAGTCATACACACCTCGTTATGTGGCAGTCTGATTTGAACTACAAAAGTCTGTCATTTTTAAACTCAACACAGTGATGGGAAAGAACACAAAATGAACGTACTACTGAATCTTTTAACAAAGCTGTGTTGCTGTGTGAACTGTACTGTCATCACTCAATTTGACCTAAAATATTTACACTGGTATTTCAACTATTTCAAGCTGATGTTACCACATAAATGAAGTGGGTGTAGTATGAAAACAGATCAGGTGAGGCCTGTTTTTAACAGATATTTCTGTCTCTGAATCATCACACTGCTGTGTTGTTTGCTGGAGTTAGAGGTTGCATGTGAAAAATATTTTTCTGGATTTTTTTGTTTACACTTGTTTACAGTTACGTGGCTTACCAGCCAGCTTACACCACTCACGATCACACTACAGAAAGACATCTCCTCATCTGTACATATCACATCACTTTTAAATATTGTTAGAACAGCTAATCCATGAACATGAACAATGCATCTCAACAGCAATCTGCAGCTACTGACATGATGGTTAAGTTTTTACAGAAAGTACTGTGCAAAAACATGTCAACATTTTATGCAAGATAAGCCGGCGTCTTCTAAGTCAAATTACTCAAACATGTTTCAAGTTCAGGTTTCATTTTGATATCTCCTCACTGTCTAAGGGACCATTGATGTAAATTAGGATGAATTCAGTTATTTTTCTTATGAAATATGGTTCCAAATGCCATAGCAAAACCTGTATATAAACCTTGTCAGGAACTGATTCACCATCTAAATCAAACCAGGCCACTAACACAGATCATTCCTGTATGTTTGTCGGACTGAGGGAGCTCCAACAGTGTTTGCATTCATGGGGAAAACAAACAATGTCTTGTATATATTTTTAATGTCCAAATGACTTTATAACATGCAAGTGTTGTCAGGCAGTGGATATGATTTTGCTGCATCTTTGCAAGTAACGATGGTGTTTCAGGACGAAAGGAGAGAGACACTTGAAAAGGATTACATCAGAGATGATGACTTTAGTGTTGTGAGGACCATGATGTCATTTTTGGAGGCAAATTTACATTGAAGTTTTCTTTTCTTTTTTATTAGGTGGTTATATTATTGTTGGCATGGCCTAAATAAAAAAGTCATGCCTAAATGCAGCAGAGATATAGCACTTTTATTCATGTGGAGTCGTGTTACTCACTGTGCTGGTGCCTGTCTTAGATGGAGCTATTGTGAGATCAAAATCTGTCATCCAAGACTTCGGCTGTTCCACAGATTATGAAAACTACTATGAAACTGCCACTCATGGCTTCATACTGTACAGTCCAATCTCATGTATGAAAACAAAGGTTTCTTGTCCAGTGTGGTTGGTGACTTTAAGGAACAAAAGATTTGTTTTTTGTGTTGTCTGTCTCTTTCATACTCAATATCTTTCTCTCTTTTGCACAAAAACAACAAGGAGCCATGGCTTCTGTGTCCCCTGTCTGAGTCTGTGGTTGTGTCACGGCACCAGAGAGTGAATCAGGATGTCTCTGGATACTGTCTGATCTGGCACTGACATTACTGGAATCCTTAAAAACACTGAATACCAAGTGACATGAAATCTTTGTGTGTGGGTGAACGTGAAGAGTTCTCCAGAAATGCTCATTTCACTCGACTAATCAGTGAGTAAATCGGTACAAGTTTTTTTTTGCCAAATCATTGTATTTTGCCAAATGTTGTGTTTTAACTGTAGATGTCTAATAGTGTCAAAGAAAATAAAGATATAGACAAATGAGCAAACATGAGGAGCATACAGCACCTTTTTGTTATAAGACAGCTGATGATGATGCAGCTGATGATGATGCATTTGATGGTAACCTATTGAAATAATAAAACACTGAAACCATTTTCAGGCCGAAAAACTAATTCAGACTTTGCTTGCTTCCCTGAAATAAATAGCTTGACAGAAGATTCTTTTAATTTTTGCACAGTAACCCAAATATGTAGCTTTGCAAGAACTCCAGATATTAGCTTAACTTAGCAGAAAGACTGGAATCAGGAGGATACAGCTAGCTTGCATTTTGTTTGTTTAAATCATAGAAAAAACTAGAAAGGAAAATATTTACAGGGGAAAATGAACAACAGCTTTTTAAGTAAACTACAAAAGGAAAAGGTAGGTGGAGGTTTTTTTTTTTTTTACCTTTAGACACAGCAAAGTTTGCTCCCTCCCCCTAATGCATTCTTTAAGCTAACTGACAACCAGCTAAAGCCAACAGCTAGCTGCAGGCAAGAGGCTTCCATATTTATCATACAGACATAAGAGCGGTATTAATCTTCTCATCTATTTCTCAGCAAGAAAGCAAGTAAGGGCATTTCCCAAAGTGTCAAACTATTCCTTTAAATATAAGTGAAGTTTGAGTTCTTTAAGTTCATCAAAGTACATTTCTCATGACACATTTTACATGATGCCTCCTACTGTTTTTACATTTACTGTATATCAAATATAACTTCCAGAGATGATGTTGCCCACACTGCTCTCCAGAGCCATGTTTTGCAGGCGGAAGTATAAATAGCTGTCCAAAAGCCCTGATAAGAGATTGATGAGCGTGAGGAGCGTTTGTTGTGGTGGTTACGCCTCGTTCCTCTGGTTGTTGTTAGTTACACTATATCCTCGCTAGCACTCTGGTATTTGCGGTCACCCCTCCACCACTCAGAGATGACACGTCTTTGTCAACTGCCTTTGCTCAACGGTGCAAGTGTGTGATAAATGTGTTTGTTGCGAGGATTAGTGAAGCAAATAATCCACAAAGTGAGTTGGGAGTTAATGTTAAAGTTCAGGTGGTGAGGAGGGGCGACTGTCCCTACAGTTTTTAGAACACAAGACCGTGTCACGGAAGAGGACATTGTCCTCAGCTGTGGCTCTCACTGTTGCTTGGTTGAATACAATACAGAACATGACACTGAAGTTTGTATCTGCTGTAGGTCTTTATGGGACTTAATGTAATTTTTACCAATCTGTGCCATTTTCGGTAAAAAAGTTCAGCAAAAAGCACCAAACAGACAAAGTGAATTACCCTGTAGCTGTTTGACACGGCAAGGCTTTTAGCAGCTAAAGAGCCAGATATTCCCCACAGGAGCTGGTGGAGCCCAAAATAGAGGTAAAAGGCGTAAGAATGTTGGACTCGTCAGGCGGACAGAAAGACAACTCCAAATTAATGCTGATGCTGCTCCATATCTAATGACTTTGTAAGTAATTAACTGTGTGCTACCACATTTGCCATCAGTTTTAAAGTTTATCATAATATATATCAGTGTTGTGTCCACTGCCAGCAAATGGCCAAAACATCAGTAATTAATAGAAAATTTAAGATATAAGTGCTTGAATAATGCCAGCAAACATCTTACCATTTACCATCTCTGTCAGTGTTTGAAACCCAGCAGAAAGATAAGGCACCGACAATGATGTTATTATTACTAAAAAGCAGGAGAAAAAAGGAATTCTTTCCTACTGAAGCTGTCTAAATACTGAGATTTTCTTACCGAGTATGTCAGATAATTTATTTCTTTCAAACGCTATCTCTGTCATACAGGCAATGAATATTGAAAAAATTCCAGGTATAAATTTCCATTTTGGGTGACATATTAAAGAATGTTTTTTGCTGTGACTTGCTGCTTCTGGCACCCAAAGGTAATCATCAGCTTTGTCTACTCAGTTAGTCCAAATACCACAAACTCTGTGGGCTGGGAGGAGGTGAGGGATTGAAGAGGAGAACATTTTAATGGGTTGTGCATTCCAAGGGGTAGACAACTTTCTCTCCCCTTTTTAGCAGAGGAGATCATATGTCTGGCTCTGCGACAGGTCTTGTCACCCACTCATACCATGACTCATTTTGGTGAGAACTTGGGATGGGAGGGGGCACAGTCGGTAAAAGCAATACCCTATTGCTCACAGGGCCTCCCTGAAGGGGTGTAAGGTTTTGTGAGATAGAAGACTTAGTAGATTGTATCTCAACGCCCCCCTGGCAACCCCCTATGTGGCTATCCTGTTCAGTTGAAAACGCTGTGTTGACAGCAAGCTCTCCACATCGCAGAAGAGTGCAGGGCCATGCTCAAAGGGCCTGGTTTGTGTGAGCCCTCTCATTAACTACTAGAGCTGCCCCTCATCTCAACCTAATGGATCCCACTTATGCTGTCATCACCATGCCAACCAGCTGTCAACTCTGATGTGGCAAAGCCTTTGTGCCTCAGACAGATGCAACTGTGTCGTGTTGATCTATCTCAGCCTACAACAAGTCACCACCTCAAAGGAGCCACCAAAGTAAAATGCTTCTCCTCTTCTCTGAGATCAGTTGATTAAGAGGGGGGAAAAACAGCCACTGACACCTTATTGTAAAGACTGAATACATTAAGATAAGAGGACACCTGAGTCCAGGTCAAATAAAAGCCTATTTAGTGAGGCTCGACAGGCTGCATACGAAATCTGTTGGCAGCTGCTCACTGGTTGACTTCAGAGGATTAAGCAGGCAAAAAGGAATACGCAAGATCAGCAAGCTTTTTGCTCTGCAGAGTTGGCACTGTCTGGTGTAGAAGTTAATAATCCAAGAGACAAAGACCAGCACCTGTTATCAGATCCAAATCAGAGCCGTTATAATGAAATCACAAACAGGCATGCATGAATGATGGGTGACAATCTAAACACAGTGTACAATAATCTTGTCTGTAATATCCAGTGAATAAAGCTGCTTGTTGACATGCAATTTATTTCCTGTATTGTTAATACACTCAAAGAGATGAGAGTTTTTGTTTGCTGGTGAATATAGGTCACCTCCACCCTGGCTTGATGTCACATGATGACAGACATACTGTGCAGCAGCCACCAATGCAACAAAGATTAGAAGCTTTTGTGAGGCAATGACTATACTTGTCCTACAGTTGGTTCGGTGTGTGTTTTTTTAAGGGCTGCATGGCTTTGTGATCTGGACGCCAGCAGGGAACATGGATACAACAGCGGTAATTTAATCCAAAGCAGCAGATGACTCTATGTAATCCAGCCGATTCACCTACTTAGAAATAAGTCAAACCTGAAGGATGGCAAGACTTCAAATCAGAGATACTGTATTTCCTACACCTGAATTCTTGACAAAATATGGTTATTTTGTGCCGAAAGGCTTACATAACATACAGCTTGTAGGACAAAGTCTTACATTACTCCTCAGAGGTTTGTAGGCACCACCTACGTACACCACAGACATGCTCCCACATCATCTCCTGATCCCACAATGCATTACATCTATTTATTCGCAAGAATGTATTTCTAGATGTATTTCTTTCCAAGAAGAGTTACTTTAAAGGAAAAAAGATGGGAGGGAGTTCATGTAAGGAGAGTTACATTCCTCTCAGCTTCATCCCTATCACTGACCTTCCTGTGTGTGTATTTGAGGGATTAGGCCTGTGGGCCGGGTGAGTAGTCTTCTCAGGCTATTTTTATGACGACGTCCACCCCCTGATTCTTTTGGAAAATTGATATGAGCACATGTTCTAAGATTCATGTGTAATTAGTCAACTGTCAGTCAGAGATGAACTGGGATTTTTTTATCCAGCAAGAAAAGGAGGATTTGCACTGTTTCAGACACCTACAGCTGTGCATTCACTCTGTGTATACAAGTAGCTAAAGGTACCCGCCAACATAATTCTGTATTCTACAGGTATAACTGGACACAGTACTGCATTCAAAAAATCGCTGGGCAAAAACTGTTTCAAGTTGAGTGAATATAACGTGCCTGTGGCCCACCACAGACACTGTTTTATGTTTGTAAACATTTATAATCTATTCCAACTTTTAAAATTTATGTCACTATTTGCCACTAGTTGTTAAAAACATGCATATTTTTTGCAATTTTGGAGGTCGTGCACATCTTTTTGTGTACATTTGTGAGAGTTGTAAGATAAAGCTTTAGGTTTTTGTGTCAGACACTGGGTTTTGAGTGACCTTGTTTAAATTTGAATAAATAACCAATCAGTAATGTTAAAAATAATACTAACAGTTGGTCAAAATAACTTCATATTAGTTTATGTTTAAAAAAAAAAAAAAATCAATCGGAAAGTGACCCCAGTTTTGTGTCAGTGCAATATCGACCCAAATCAGCCCAATTTTTCACCCAGTGACTTCACTTTTGTATTGCTACTTGTACCTTTTCTTTCATAGAAAAACATAGTGGGAATGTATTTTTAATAAGATTACAAGAGCATCACTATCAGCAATATGGTCACCATTAAACAGTAATTTCTGCGACTCCTCCTACTCCTCCTCCTCCTCCTCCTCCTCCATTTTACTGTGGATGGATTGAACGTCCACAGGCCCTCAGCTTCCCCCTTCTGAGGTGCTGCCAAGGCCTTCTCAATTGCAACTGAGAGGTCCTGGCATTATAGTTCAGTACCTGGCATCCACAAAGCTGCTGGCGCCTACCTCTCATAAGCCATCTGCAACTGCCTGTGTGTGGATCAGGCGGTAACAAAAGGCCACAAGTGTGTCCAGACACATCACAGCATCCAAATAGCCAAGTACCACTGCTGTGAACTGAAGTCTAATAATGATACTTCAATTTTGCATCTTTAGACCCAAATCTCATCTTTTGTTAATGTGCATTTATGGGAAACTGATCGAGCATTTTGGCACTGACAGACACTACATGGTAGCATGTCATGTTTCCAAGCAAAAATCCATCTTGTAGTCCTAAAAATGTTTTCCTTATTGCTTTTATGCATTTCTGGAATACAGTTAGAATGATTAAGTAAATTCAAAGACTTAGCCATCTCTGCACCATCAGCTCCCTTAAAAGGTGCAGAATGATGCAGAGCAGCATGTTCATTCTCCCCAGAGATTATCACTAATAAGAGGGCCAGTATTTATAGAAGATCCCCCCTGTTGGATACCCCTAATCCTGCCTCACCCCTTTTCATCCCTCTGCCTGGACCACTCACTCTCTGCAGCCCTCAGCTTCAGCCTCATCCCATATCAACTGAGGTAGAGACTTCTTTAATACAACACTGATTCTTGTCAGATATTTTTTGAAGGAAGGGGGAAATTGCTTGGACTCTTCTTGGCGAAAGTGGGAAGAAATTGCTTGGACTATTACAGGGCATTTTCCATCTTTCATATTCTCCCTTATTGTCCAATTTTTCTCCTCTCACTCTCTCTGACCTGCAGCTAAGAAAGCAAAGAATAATGTCCACCAGCGAGCGTTTCGACTGCCATTACTGCAAAGACTCCCTGCTGGGAAAGAAGTACATAATGAAAGAGGACACGCAGTACTGCACTAAGTGCTATGAGAACCTGTTTGCTAACTGCTGCGAGGACTGCTCCCTACCAATTGGCTGTAACAACAAGGTAAGGAAGTCCCAGTGTTACCCTGAGAGAAATGGCTTTGATATCCATTAGTTATTTACTGTCTGAGCACATAGCAAGTAACAAACTTCATAGAATGCTCAATAAATAACATGCAATAAATATTGTGTTAAATGTCTACAGGACTTGTCCTACAAGGATCACCACTGGCATGAGCAGTGTTTCAAGTGTGCAAAGTGCAGCCGCTCTCTGGTAGACAAGGCCTTCGCCACCAAAGATGATTTGTTGCTCTGCACTGAATGCTACGCTAATGATTATTCCTCTAAGTGCAACGGCTGCAAGAAAACAGTCATGCCAGGTAAAGTGGCATAATGGTTACAATGATAATGACAGCGATGATCACTTAAAATTGATATAATGATTGGCCAACAGTGTCAGATGCATCTACCTGACAATGTTTTTAGAATAGAGTTGAACAGTATAAATCTTTATTTTATCAACGGGGGTTGAATTTGCCTGCTGCTCTACAGACACACAGAACAGCTATACTGAGTTTACACGTTAAAACAGTTCATATCACAGTTCAGATCTCAGCAGTTGTTTGTCTGATTGTTTGTTTGTCTGTTTGTTTGTTTGTTTGTTTTAAAAAACATAATCCATGGCCTTGGTCCAGACCTTTAAATCTCCCCATTCAACCGTTCTTAGTTGACAGATTTTACAGAGTCTGGCATTGGTAACATGTAACAGCAGTTTCTAGTCACTAAAATATGTGGTCTAATTAGCACTTTGGGGGACTAAGGATTAGCCAAACAGCTAATTAGCTATCTTGCTTATTAAGTAGTGAGTTACTTCATACTGAAGCTTGGTCAAGACCCCCTTGGTGTCAGTTTTAAATCATTGGATACCCCTTTAGCATCTGTTTGCAAAGTACAGACTTCCTGCCATTTAGCATTTTCTAACACTTGTTTAACATTGGGAAAAGGTTGCAGTGCTAATCACGTGTTTAACTAACAGCAGCAGTTTCGTTAGGTTCAGGTACCACAACTACTTGGTAATTTTAGGCCAAAAATACCTTGGTTTGTTGGGGAAAGACTCTGTGCTCCTGCCTTGACCAGCTCGCACACAACAAATCCAAAACAGTCTCTGTCACCCACTCTGTTCCCTGGTTCACTCTCAGCCTTCGTCACATGAAACCCCGTCAACTGCCCATCAACTGGAAGAACTGGAAAGAGTTCAGATGCCTGGACTCAAGGCTAAAAGTTGTGTGTAATCCACCACAATGGATTGGAAGGAGATCCGAAACAGTGATCCACAAAAATGTCAATGTTATAATAACGATAATAGCAAGAGTTTGACAAAAAGTAATTAATTCTCAAAAGTTGAGATTGAAAGTTATTTTTGACCTTAGAAACAGAGGCTGACAAGATAATCTCACCACAGGCTCCATTTAGCTTGTCTGGGTTTTCACTGCAATTTCTTGCTTTTCAAGATTATTAAGATTGCATCGCCCTCTCCCCACAGAAAAAGCAGAGCTATTTTGGGTCGCAGTGTGTTTCCATCGTAGAGGTACCATATGCTGACTAAGCTGCTCTCGTCCCTTGTGCCAGGTTCTCGCAAAATGGAATACAAGGGGAACAGCTGGCATGAGACCTGCTTCCTGTGCCACCGCTGCCAGCAGCCAATAGGAACCAAGTCCTTCATCCCTAAAGACAGCGGCTACTTCTGTGTGCCCTGCTTTGAGAAGCAGTTTGCTTACCAGTGCTGTGCTTGTAAGAAGGTAAGGTTACAGCTGAGTGTTTCATATGTATTGATTGCTCCAGTACAGTAAATCCCCTCTAACGCTGGTGCTTTAATGTTACTCACGCTGTGGCTGCATAGTAAAAGGATGCGTAACAATAGAAATGTCACTGTGTGTTTTCCCTCACTCTGGACTTGTGTTGCCTCCAGGCAATCACGACAGGTGGAGTGACCTACCAAGACAAGCCCTGGCACCGTGAGTGTTTCCTATGCATCGGCTGCAGAAAGCAGCTGTCAGGTCAGCGCTTCACCTCCAGGGAAAACTACCCCTACTGCCTTGAATGCTTCAGCAACCTGTATGCCAAGAAGTGTGTGGGCTGCACCAAGCCCATCACCAGTGAGTCATGTTTCATTCACTCTGACATCACTCATGCAGTTCTCCCGCTTATTTTTGAGGCTTTCATTCGCATTTGTGTCGGAACTGTCAGATAAACATGGTGAAGATACATTGAACTACGGATTTTTAAATATGTGGATCTTTGTTTGATGTGTGTAGGTCTGGCAGGGGCCAAGTACATCTCTTTTGAGGAGCGCCAGTGGCACAGCGAGTGTTTCATCTGCATGCAGTGCTCTGTGTCGCTGGTGGGACGCGGCTTCCTCACCCAGCGTGACAACATCTTGTGCACCGACTGTGGCAGGGAGAAGTGACCTTTTCATGAAGGGGTCACAGTTACAACAAGAGCTCATACCGTGCATCCATGAAAATTTCTCCTTAGCATGCCTCCTACATGTACACACGCTGAATGTCAGATTTTTTTTGTGTCTGTGTCATAAATGGCTCTTAGCTGTCTCACATTGCCCACACACACAGAAACTGCAATGTATCCTTAAGATAAACATATAGGGTGCCATTTTTCTATTGTTGACTCATGTATTCATTATTTCTTTACATGAAAAATTCATATTCTTTTCCACACAACAAAATAATTGACAACAAAAAAACAAAACAAAAAAAATCAAAACATATGAAGTCTTACATCTACTAGTCACCTTATAGATTATTTTATAATGAATACACACTTTTAGGCATTAGTTAAGCATTAGTAAATACTGAATTTATCATTAGTTAAGCATTAATAAATACTGAATTATCATTTATAAAGCATTTTTCCTACATGAAAAGTCCTTAGGGTTAGGGTTACAGTTAGGGTTAGGAGTAGGGGTAACCTTAACCCTAATCCTCACCCTAAGGAGTTCTCTTGTAGGAGCAACGCTTTATAAATGATGAATTCAGTATTTATAAGACTTAACTAATGATGGATTCAGTATTTGTTAATACTTAACTAATGCCTAAAAGTTTGTTGTTATTATAAAGTGTTACCAATTATATTTTGATAATCAAGTAATCTTTATTTTTCAAGCGAAAAATTCCCAAATGTTTGCTGTTTTCTGCTTCTGGGAAGTTTAGATTATATATTTTTGTCCTAAATCCCGTTATGCTATCTTAGGAATTTGTTTTCTTTTGGTTGAATTGTGTTTTTATCATATCTATCATAATTATCAATAAAGAAAATAATCAGCAGTTTAATTAATAATAAAAGCAGTCTTTAATTACAGTCCTAAAACATATTAAACCTTTAATATAGGTCTTACTTACATTTCCAATAAAGTATATCTGCTATATACAAAGTATGCATTGGTTTTGATTGTTTAGATAATATGTATTTACACTTAGGAAACCAAAAAGAATGCATAATTTACGCTTCTCTCATAGGAAATAGTTTATATGCAAGGTAGTTCCAATAAAGACCTTTCTAAATATATCATGCTGAAATAGAGATCATTGTCTGTTTGTTTTGTTCATCATAATCAGTCTAACTGCTCTGATGATACCATCCAGAGGACTCTGCATATCTGTGGGACAAATATAGCTTTGATGAGTAGGTTTGAAATCCAGATCTTTTTATGACCATACCATACTGTCCCCTCTCAGTCACCCTTTACACAATCACTGTCATAAAAAAAAAAACAACCTCGGGTGTCTTTCTGTTTCCTCTTGACCTCGACACACCCAGCACATTTACGTTGTAAACAAACAGAGTGACCATATATGGTTTGATCAGTAAACCTCTTGCTGTCCTACTTGTTCATTATCCACTGACCAAAAACCGCCTCTTTCGTAGATGCACAAGCCAAGAATACAAGGACCATATATATGGCTGCCTCAAAATATCTGTCTTCTTCACCATACCTATTGTTTTGATCCTTATAAAAAAAGTTGGTTTTCTTTGTGAGCACTGCTGAGTAGGTTGTGCAAGAGTCCTCACACAGCAGGCGTAAAATGCTGACATAGACTTCCTGTCAGGATAGAGTCACATGAAGCAGTGAATTTACTTTACACTTCATAAAGAGGAAGAGAGAAGAGCGGAGAGGTAGGGACATCTCATTTTAAATAAAACACAGAAGATCTGTGGCTTTGATTAAAGCAGCTTCTTATTGAGTTTACCCTTAAGAAATTACACATCTTTAATTTCCAGCAATGGCTTTTAGAGCATTTACACAAATGCATGTCTATGAAAAGCAAAAAACCCCAAAAGACAAGGATAAATCCAGCATCCATTGCCTTGAGTGCTTTGACCGAAATGTGTATATAGGGACCAAAGATGCAATGGTCCAGCATCTCATTCTTCCCAGCAGCACAAATGAAGACCTGAGTCCTGGCCAGAGCAAAGCTAGAGAAGGTAGGGCAAGAAAACTAGGTTCAAGCAACCAAGTAGCCCAACTGAGGACAGTCCCACTTTTCAACCATCTGCTGGTCCTGTGGGACCGGAGCATTACTGCCCTCAACATGTTCTCCTTGGAGCCTGTTCCAGCTCTAAAGAAGATCCAGCATGTGACTTTGTTTGAGGTGTGCAACTCATTGCTTAAAGCCCAGACAGCATGTGTGCAGATGGTGACTTCCTCCAGCCGCAGGAAGGTGATCCAGATCCACGTGGTGGGAGTGGACAGATGGGATGCCATAAAGGAAGTCCAACTGCTCCAGGAACCTGTGGCCTTGGCGGTAGATGGGTTCAGTTTGTGTGTAGCCACCAGCGACAGGTATCTACTCTGTGACATTCAGACTGGGAGTAGTGAGGATCTTTTTCCTCACAATCACAGCAAGCAGGGTGTCGTTGTTACCTCAGTGGGGCATGGGGAATTCCTCCTCAACGGGCCTGAATCTTTAGGTAAGAGTTGTCAAATGTTTATGGTACATGTTCTACAGGCTGCAAGCGCAGAGATCTCCATATGTCATTACATGCTTATTTTCCAAAGAAGCGTTCCAGTTAATCATCTAATCCATCTAGCCAGAGGATATTTGTTTTTTGTAAATAAAATTTCTCCATCCTCACCCCTCAGGCGTGTTTGTGATGAAGACGGGGATCTGCCAGCGTGCGCCCCTGCAATGGCCTCAGGAGGTGCTGGCAGCCGGTGTGTGTTTCCCTTACATCTTAACCCTGCAGCCCCAAGTACTGTCTGTCTATAGCATGGTAGATCAGCAGCGCAAACAGACTGTAAGCCTCAGTGGGGCGAAGGGTCTGCTCTGCACATCAGGTAAATCAGGCAACATCAATTCATCAACTAATCCTGGCAGACTGTAAACCAAACGCCTGTCAGTTTTTGGTTTTGTTTAGAAAGATGTAGCTGTCTCTGTCTCAGTTTGCACTGATTCCGTCAATCATTGTTGCACCTACTGTTCCTACACACTGAGTGTTTCTGAAAAACCAAAAACAAATCTCCCTTCAGATGGCGTGTTAGTGTTCACAGAGAGAGACATTTTCAGCCTGCGTCTGGTGCCATTTGAAGAACAAATCCAGGCACTTGTAAGGCATGAGAGGGTCGAGGAAGCCTTACTGCTGCTGGATGGAGTACAAAGCCGTTGCCCACTTGACTCATACGAGGTGAAATACAATTAATAAACACATACACACACACACACACACACACAAACACACACACACTATGTCTTTCCTCTGAAATCCAGGCTTCTCCCAACATTTGAAACATTTTCTTCTCATATAGATTTCAAAACATTCCTGAGAATGATTTAATGACACAGGCAATGTTTAGTGTTTCTCCTGTATAATCTCATTCTTCTGCCTTTATCATATATGGAAACAAAAAAACACCTGCTGTTTGTTCTGACTTGACTAGGCTACATATTTAGTCAAATCTGAGCTAAGATCAGTGTGAAAAAAGCTGTTTTACCCTATAAACAACCACAGAAATAGAAATGTGTCATTTGAAAAAAAAAAAAGAAAATAGCACATAAAATATACAGGAACATAAATAAGTCTACAGCCATGCTGGCAGCCCTGTACTTGCTAATGTTAGCACACTTACATGCTCATTTTGACACGGTGATATACTGATGTCTAAACAGGGACCATGTTTACCACGTTCACCATCTTATTGTTAGCGTGCTAACATTTGCTAATTGGTACCAAACACAGAGTAGCTAAAAGCTAAAGGAAATATTGTTTGTTGTAGAGCTACTTGATCTAAAGCATTTGACAAATGAAAATTTTCAATAGGGATAAGGGAAAACAGGAGAAAAACTGTCCGAAGTTCAAAGTTTAGTACCAGTCATTCCAGTGGTAGGCGTAGTTAAGATGTTTCAGCCTAAAAATGGTGACAAACTGACATAGCTGATAGCTCTCCCCAGAGAGCTGCTACCACAGCTAAAAGACTGCACCCTACAGCTAGCCACATTACTTTCCTGTCGAATCTATTTTGATGCTTCAATATCTTAGTATTATGTGTTTTGTTGTAACTCTTTAATAAGGCAGTATCCAAGTCATTAGGGAAAAAGTAATACAGTTAAACTAGTCTTGTTAGCTAAATAAAACTAGTCATGCTAGCTTACTAGCCGAACTTAGATTCCTTTTACTACTAACCAGACATAGAGTAGGTCTGGCTGACATATGTGTTTTTTCTGTAAGAGAATACTGACAGTTTTTTCTCAACTTCACTTTTTCTGCGCTCCCACCTTTCTACAGTTTCAAACACACCTCTGGTGTGTAAATAATGCATATGCATTACAAGCTCAGTTTTGCATCGTAGTTTTAGAGTTTAATATTTCATCACCACAGAACAGATTATGTTCAGAGGTCAAGGTATAGACTGACTGCATTGTTGTGAGCTGCTATTATAGGTGTATTCCAATTGGATGAATACAACCAAGCACAGCAGATGGCGTCCGAGATTTAGTGTAATCTGTGACATATCTCAGGTTACAGGTCACTGGTTTGAGGTGGGGATGTCAGAATACATACAAACACAATGATACATCAACGTCATTATTTCTAATTTGGCTGGTTTTGTGCTGTTTTAATATTTTAGTGTAACAGTCATGTCAAACTTTAATTCTGGACACTGCAATCTTATGCCTCAATGATTTCAGATGACATATTAGTGCTTAAAACATGTTCATACAAGAACATATTTAAAGCACCAATATGTTCATGCAATGTGTGCCCGGTTTTGAGAGAGCTTTTGTTTTTTCACTGGCAGGAGCTGCAGAAGGCCATCACTTGCCTGGCTGGGTTTGTTCATTTTTACCAGCAGGGTTTTTCCGAGGCCAGAGATCTATTCATGTGAGAGTAAAACCTCTTTCACGACACTCCAAATTCCAATCACGCTAAATAAATCACAGCAAAATGTGCAGTCATATGCAAATTTTGTGAATAGTGGGTGTTTTCTGCTGTATTCTACTATACGGTCTAACACAAATCAATACTCATTACCCACTTGAACAGTAAAGGGGAGCTGGACCCGAGAGAGATCCTCTATCTCTACCCTGACATGCAGTCGTGTCTCGGCGGGGACTTTCAATCCCAGCTTGATCAAGTAAACAAGGGCAGGGATCTCCAGGTGCTCTGGCAAGAGGACATAAACACATTTCATCATTACCTGGGTTTCCTGGGAGATTTTCTCAGAGCAGTCAGGGAGATGGAGCAAGGCCTGAAGTGCATTATGGAGGTGGACTGCGCCCTCCTGAGGCTGTATCTGGAACTGGAAGATGCAGAAAATCTGCAGCGGCTTGTAGAATCTCCTAATGAATGCAGCCTGGACCTCTGTGTTCCCGTTTTGCAGCAACATAACAGGTGAACAATTAATAACTATTTAATCAGTAGGTGTGTAGATTTCTAATCATACTTGCTTAGAGCACAAATATGGTTATGAGTCTCTGCTGAATGATGAACTATCCTTGAGGCTTGTTGAGGAATTTTGTCTATTTGTATTTTATAATTTTCTTTCCTTTTTTTTGTATTTGTAATTTCTGATTTTCTGAATATCTTTTTTTCTCAGATTTTTTGCATTAGGCTTCCTCTATCAGAGCCATGGAAGTCTAATTGATGCAATTGAGGTATCATTTTCTAAAACTCTATGCATTTTATGAGTCAGCCTTAGATGTTCAACAAGTGTGTTTTAGCCTGTTTTATTCTTCCAGACTTGGGTGAAAATTGCAGAAGGTGTCCACAACGATCCCTCTTGCTCAGATGTATACGGACACATAGTGCAGACTCTCAGTCAAATGCAAGATAGAGATGCTGTGTGGAAATTTGCAGACTGGACTCTGCAAAGAAACCAGGAGGTAACCCTTTTCATTTCATATGCTCTCTACTGAAACTGCAGAGGGCAGAGTTGCACAATACAACCATGTTTTATTGATATAAACAGACAGGAAAATGCCACTCACTAAATTTACTATATTGCATTACTGACAACAATTATTGGTAATCAGATGGTCATTAACGGCTTATCTTTATGTGAAAAAGATAGGTGTGCAGATTTTCAGCAGGCTACCACCAGATGATCAGTTTGAGACACAAGATGTCCTTGCTTTCTTGGAGAAGTACCCACTGGCATTGCTTTTGTATCTCGAGTTCTTAATCCATGATTTGAACAGTGAGGTTGGTACAGCAGCAGCTGCCTAATCTAATAGCCTGACTGCTTTAATAAATGTACTGAACATGATTTGTTTAATCTGGCCCCAGGAGGAGACACATCACAACTGCCTGGCCCTGGCATATGTTACTCAGACCCTGCAAGAGGGAGAGGAAACAAATTTGAGGAAGACCAGAGGGAAGTTGCAGCAGCAGCTCTGGGAATCCAAATTCTATGATGTCTCCACTGTGTATGGTATGTGGATACCTTGAAAGAAAATAAATCATTACTGAGTCATTACTGAATTATAAATCTTTATTCCAATTGCAGAGGGAGTCAAGTCAACAACCTTGCATATAGAGAAAGCAATTCTCCTCTGTAAGATTGGTGAATACTCTCAGGCGCTACACCTGCTTGTTCACGAGGAGCGAGACCCTCAGGCTGCAGAGGCCCTCTGCTGCAGAGCTGCCCAGGGCCGGGACTCACAGTTCAGGCAGACCCTGCTGCTCACCCTGCTCCAAATCTACCTGAGCTCGGAGCATCTCACCGGTGCTGCTGCAGATCTGCTCAACAATAACCCTCAGGTCTTTGCAGCAGAGAAGGTCGTCCAGCTCCTGCCTGATTCCTGGTCTGTCCAGCTGGTCTCCCAGTTTTTTGTTGGATCCCTCAGAGAGACCTTGCACCAGAGGCGGATGGCAAGGCTGCAAAAGGCTCTGAGCCAGGCGGAGCTCATGCGGCACAAGGTCATTTGGGTGAGTTTAACGACATAATTCACATTTTTATTTCACTCAAGTGAACATTATGTGTATTCATGTTACTTCTTTTCTTAACCCTGTTGCTCTTTCACTCTTTTGTCTACAGATGCAGGCATCCAAAACAAAGTTGAGACTGGACAAGGGTCAGAAGTGTAAGGTTTGTCAGAGAGACCTTACAGAACCACAGTTTGCCTGTAGTCTTCACGGTGAGCTGATGCACTCAAGCTGCGCTGGTTTCTCATCATTGTAAAGACACTAGACAGTGCATGTGCATCTCTGCACTCTTGACAATTATCATTTCTGGACAGATAAGTGTCTGCTCCCTATGTATCATTTGTCTAGATAACACTGTGTCATCAAGGCAAACTCTGGACATTGATTCAATTCATCGACCTTGGACCAGACACTTTCCCTAATTGGAAAAAAATGCATTGTGTAAATAACTGGTTTCAAAATACAAAAGTGCAAGCAGTGCCCTTTTTCAGGGCGGTCTGAACCATTTCCTAGAGACACTGCAGACAGCAGTAGCTATAAAGTGAGTTGTGGAGGACACTCAGGGACATATATTCGCTGATGAGACAGTAGTGTTTTACATGGTAACCACCTGTGGTCAACGTGATGGCCAAAGGAATTTGACCATCCTCCAACACTGTATATATGCATCCCCGCCGCCATGGTTTCCACTGGCTGTGTATATTTGTCTGCATAGAGCTGGAAATAGAAAGTCAACAACTGAGAGGCTGCACGTGAGAGACCTTTTTATTCACCTCCTGCATTAATGTATATTTATCATCAAAAAAAGCAGCACAATTACAGGTTTAAAAATGAAGCGCAAACAGGTTGAGGAAGTGCAGAGTTTTGGTTCATTTCTGATCATTTTACAAACCACCAAAAAGACTTGTCTGTGCTTTGTATGGAACGCTGAATCAGACGCAATTTTTTACCAGCAACACTCGTATATCATTAGAGAACATGACAGATGTGTACGCCAAATAATACACACACAAACCCCAGTGTGTCCACATGTGCAGTATGGAAATTTTGTAAATAAACTTAAACACATGTCATTAAGTTAAATGGCACTCCAGATGTATTTGTCTATTTTTGTTGTAATTTAATCATTAAAGCTAACCATCACTGAGAGTATTTTCTTTATCCTCATGTATTTTGGGATAGAAGTTAAAGACACATAAGTAAGTTTTTGGCCTGGGGTGAGTGACTAATTGCAGTGTGGATAAATAGAAGATTATGAGCATGTTGGGGGGGGATTATGTCTCTGCAATGCCCTTACCAGGATCTCTTCAGTTTTTCTCTCCTAATGAGGTTTTTGTTAGTTTTTTTATTGTTCTCACTGAGGGTCTCAGAGTCGTTTGTGTAATGTTTTTTACTGATGATGCCCCATTTTGAGGGCTTAAAGTCTGACCTGAAATGTCTTACTTTGAAAGTATGAGTTTAAACTCTGACTAATACAAATGAACTGATTCATACCCCAGAAAACTCTGCCTAAAAACCCTAGCTTTTCCCTTTTTTGTGGTTACAGGAAAATTGCCACGTCCACTCCTCCATAGCAGCTCCTTGTAATTTGGATAATCTATACATTCAGTTTTAATCTTCTGTTCAGTCTTCATAAGCTGTCCTAGATAAATTGCTAAAAAGGTATCAGTGCAATAAAGAACACAAAAATATTGACTTGTGTCTTAGTTGTTTTGAGATTTAAAGGAGCCTCTCAGTGTTTATATGGGCAGACTGTTGGCTGCTCTATGACTGGCTGAGCTTTGGGCCGTGTCTGATGACCAGTGACCACTGGGTGGATTCGAGGACGGGATTATGTCCACTCCTTTTCCTTCTCACGGACATCCTTAGGGAGCATTAAAGTTGTTTTAAACACCTGTGGTTATGCTGTGCCTCTAAAAAGTTTTTCTCATCTTTGATTCTGTGACCAAAAGGTAAAAATATCCAGCACAAGTACACCTTCTGTGACCTGAACAAGACTCCAGAGGGCCTGTTTGGTGCATTTTAATTGAATGTTCTAATGCTTCTCATCTGATAGATTTAGATCCCTTTCCCACTGTTTCTCTTGCTCTTGCAATCAGTGTGGAGTAGGCGGGGGCTCTGGATCACTGCAGGTTGCTGGCCAGATGGACATTTCACACATGAGGGGAGTGGATTGGATGGAAAAAGGCAACAGTTACGGAGGAAAGTGGGGGACCCAGACTTTGGTCTCCTATTATAAATATCTGTGCTGCCACAGAGTGCAAAGAGGGAAAGAGCAAGAACATTTTCTTCTTGTGCTTTTCTAAATTTAAGAAAAAAATGTTGGCTGTCTGGACTGCATTTCGTAATTGCTTACGTGCTTTGTTTCGTATGGAGGAAGAAGAAGGAAAACATCAAATGCATAAGACTTTTTATGTCTATAAGCTACAGAAAACTTCTAACCCTAATAATGTGTTTGTGGTCCTGAAGACTAAGGTCACACTAATGACTTCTTTCAGAAGTCTGCAGATGCATTATTTCTGTTTGGGCGGTCCCAGACCTCAACTGTTGAACATGGTAAATGCATTGGATTGTCATATATTTGTAAATGGTGCAGATAATATTTTTGAAGTAGCGCAAGTCATCCTAAAATCCCAAGAAGTCTCTTTAGATGTTTTTTTTTTCAATTAGAATTTTTAACAGATCAAAAAAGGGAGTTAGACCTCCATGAGGTCTAAGAACTTGTGTAAAAATTACTTTTTTGTGAACAAGAAGTACATCAGTATCACTTATTAAAATATTAAACATTTTCTTATTCGGTGCAATAACTGCTTTATGGTTATTTACTTACTTTTATCAAAAATTCAGGCTCAACTTGCAGCAAAGCTAAAGTGCTACTTCAACACTGTTGAGTTTTAATACATTAAAAGTAGAAAAATGGGAGGGGGGGGGGTGCGCTTATTTATAGGATACATGGGGGAATAGAGAACAACCAGAGTTAATCATTAATTTCATATCATAAAATCACATGTAAATATTGTATATTAAACACTCAGACACCAACTAAAAAAAGGCTGTGAAGGCAAAATGTGCTGCCTCAGGTTAGTAAAAGTTATATAAAAAATGACTACACAATGCTTTTCTGTGCATCACGTATCATATTTATAGTCAAAACCCCAAATTACTGTATCGTGTCCCTTATGACGTATTTTTTAGTCTCTCTGCGGTTGCTGAAAGACAAGGAGAATCTTAATTTGGAGCCCTTCGGTAGCAATAATAGTAAGGTAGCAGAAAACCTAAAAGATTGAACTTTAATTCCCACTTTCCAAAGCAAAACTGATCCTACAGATATAGAAGAACAAGTGTGGGAATAAATAGATGAAGAGGATGATCAAAAAAGGAGCTTTTTTTAGCTGCTAAGGCTCTCATTTTCATGGCTTGCTACCTTGAGGTTTGGAGGAATGTCAACGGGAGAAATGAATAGGGTGGCCCACTGGAGACACAGAGGGTAGAGACAGTGACCACAGACACCGACCCTGCCCTAAAGCATGAGGTACATACAGTACATCGTACTGTATGGTATACAGAGAGTAGCAGCATGTCCACAGGCGTAATGGTGTTGACTGCCTCTTTCAGTGCTTGTGAACTGTTTTCCTTTCTGAATGCTTTGAGAGAGATAAGATATATTTAACTGTCATACTCTAAACTGTTTCTTTCAGATAAGTTATCCTTGTAGCAAAAACGTGTTTTTTTTTTAATTATTATCTTCCCTAATGAGCAAATTATGTCATTACAAATATGGGTAAAGTCCTTAGAGACTGCACTAAAATAATCTGGGCGAAGGGGTGGTCAGAGAAAAAGATTTACTTTTCATTAAGGTAGTGTTGTGTGTATTTTGGGAGAAAAGGGGAGGGTTTTATTTTCCCTCCCCATATTTATATTTTGATTCAGACTTCCCTTGTGACATTATTACCTCAAATGTGGTCACTGTAGTTACATATAAACATCAGCTCTCATGATGCCTTGATATATTTGTTTACAGTTAAAAATGTGAGGCTACTTAGGTATATGATCAGTTGTGCCTGCATGCCCATAGCTCATTTAAAGTGATAGGATTTACTGTCTGTTTTTTTCCTCATTTAACCAAAGAGCAAACCATTTAAAGCTTTGTTTATGTATACAGACACGATACCTTGTGTGAATTATCGGAGAAATAGACCACACCAACAGCTGGTTGGTTGTTTATTTTGGTTTTGCATTTTCTTGGTTTTTGTTGTACATTTAGCTGTTCCCTCATTTTTTCTGTACATTTTGATCGTGGTTTTTTTTTTTCACTCATCAGAGCTCGCTTTTGTGTGTTGCACTTTTGTGTCTGTGTCCTGCTTTTGGGTCCCTTTTTATTAATATATAACAGCACTCAAAATGCTAACTCTTGGCTAGAAAGAAAGAGAATAAGCGTATTTCCTATTATGTCAAACTTCAAAAGGGAGAGCAACTTTAAGAAGCAATCTTAAATAGGATCTACCAAAAAGGAGGTCATCCTTCTCCCCACCCTTGTGTTTTCACACAGTCCCTACAGTGACCCTCAAAGCTTCCATTTTTGCAATTAACTTGCAAGTTATCTAACAGAAATCTCTTCAGAAATGTCATTCTCCAACCGTCAGCCATAAATAATAAGTATTTCTAAACAACCTAAATGGCCTTCTCTTAATGTTCGGTACAGTTTACAACTAATGACTCAATTTTGGATGACAAATAAGAGCCCGTTTTTGGAAAGTCCTCTTGGCAGCTTGATGTGTTTACACTTTTCTAATGAGGGAATTTCAGGTGGAGAGTTAAGTACTCGGCCTAGGGTCTACTTGTGGTCGTCCACCTGGGTTTTCCTTTCAATCTGTAAGCTTGTGTCTCATTTCCAGGTCTTGCACTTTTCATCTCTGGACCATTTGGGTTTTGGGGAACAGAAACAAGCAGACCTGCTCAATCTAAAAGCTGGGAGGTAACTGCAATCCGGCACTGTTATTGCTTCGTTGTCCCACACCCTTTTCATACAAATAAACTTTACTAGCCATATGGCAAACAGTTTTCAAAAGTGCAACACGCCAGGAAACAAATAAGATCATATCACCTTTTATTTATAGTTAATTTGTGTTTCTGTACATCTTAATTCAGAGCATCCACCTCCAGACATTGTAAAAGGTTATTTCTTGAGCTGCAGGTGATGAGTAAAGTACCACAAAAATGGCTTTATGGGCTGTACCATCCATCAGACGTGAACATAATTAAAGCTCTGACAACAGAATGGACGCATGTTCTGCACCGCAGGGTCCCCGATAGCTTACGAGCTCTATCTGTGAGACCGTGCCTCATGTGGTGTTTCACATCACTGATTAGAGAGCTTGTATGACATTGCTGTTACTGTACCCTGGGAAAGTTGAGAACGTGGGATCACGCATAATTAGATATTTAGCGCCAATCCTCCCCCCCAAGATGAACACGCCCTTCACCACAACAGATAGGCAGGGAGTTAAAAGTGTCTCGGTGCCCCCGATATCAACTGCTGGAGTCAAAAACGCCCTTCCTCAAGGAATGAACTTACTGTAACCCATGCGATAAAGGCCCAGAGGAGCATGGAAGCCAATAATAACCCCAGAAGGCCTCATTCAGTCTTCAGGCTAAAGTGACTGCAGCAGGAATCTCAAGTAATCTGTATTTTAGAGCAAAAAAAAAAAAAATTCCCATGCGCGATCATAAATGTATTTATGGCAATCAAAGCCCCAGTCAGAGCTCAGACAAATTAGAGGTATATTGTGTTTTAGCATAGAATTACAATTCTATTTCTACAGATCGAACATCTCTGGAAGCTTTATACAAAGTACATTTCAACTCTTTCATTAAGTCTTGAACCCAAACTACCACCAGAAGAAGAAGAATAGACAGATTCTCAGCTGACGTGAATCTGCACGACATCTCTACACTTTGTGGTTTCCTGTACCAACAAATACCCATACTTGAGAGTATTTCAGGAGTGTCTGAGTATTACTTTGCATCTAAAAGAATGCAAAAAACGATTCTCAAAGAGTATAAGATCTTGTCTCGCCAGAAAGTTAACAAGAAAATATAATATTTGTTTTTAAATTAAAGGAATTTGTATAAAGTTTTCCTTCATGTTTCTTTCCTACTAATCATCTCAAAACCATACAGCTTTAACTCCTGACCCTCTGAGAAACTTGAAACCCCCAGTTGGGAACCAATGGACTGAATCGCTTAATTTGAGCATTAAGGACTTTAAAAAAAAGCTTCATCTTTACCAGCTTCAACTGCAAAATGCTTCTTACACTAGATGCACTGTTAGTAACCAAATATGTCCTAAAAAACAAATTTTTTTTTAACCACAGGGGCTTTTTTCCCGTGTAATAAGTGCTTCTACCCTCCAAAGTTGAAGCACATTTTACAATCTACACAGGTGTATTGGTGCTGTTTCAATGTTGTGCTGGTATTTTTACTGACTTGAGTAAAAGATGCTCTTTAGTCCTGCAAGCTGCTGACACACAAGCTTTATCTATGATGGATTATTGGCTGAATGATGTGTTCAGTCAGCTTTCAACATGCGCTCAAACCCTGTGGGTTCCAGACACGGCAGTAAATCAAAGAACAGTCGGCACTGTGGTGACGGCACAGTGAATCACAGTGTCCTAAATAAAGCTCTCCAGCTTTCCATTGTCGAAACACCAAAACCAGTTCCAAGCTCTTTAACATAACATTGCTTATGCTTAACATGTTACTTAATGAAGCAACAAAACCATGGGAACAGCCATTATTATATGTATGAGTAAACCAAAGTAAATGTGTTCTTTAGCACCATAAAAAGTGGGTAAAATACATTTGCTTTGTGTTCTGATCCTGAGGCAAGAAGTGCTTTGAATATTCTTTTGAATTTTTTCTCTTTATACATAATGAAACTTGGCTGAATTACAAACCAAATATATTATAGAACAAGTTTGTTCTTGATTGGATGCAAGTTATGTGTTGTGCACTTGCACATATAATTTCAGGTGAAATATTTCAGAAGAAATCAAATAAACAGCTTTTCATTATGGTCATAAATAACAAAGACATGGTTTACATTTAAATGTAAAGCTTCAGGCACACGATACATAAATTGATCAATCATCTCCAATGGTGGTTGTTAGAAAAAGCTGAAAAATACCTCCAAGCTGTCTACTTTGAAAACACGTTTGACAATGTGTGTGTGTGTGTATGTGTATGTGTGTGTGTTTGCATTTGACTGCACATACCAGTCTACCCCAGGTGATTACTGACATTCACAGTTTATTGCTGCATTTCATCACAGAGCAGAGAGCTTTGATGGTCTGGAGGAGCACACCTCAGCTCTTCTGCTCTCTGTGCAGATGAGAGAAGAAGACTGATTTGCACAAACCGGAGCTTATGCTAAGCTCTCAGATGGCGGCTGATGTCAAACTGGGACAGACTGACAGACTAGAGAGAATGGGCAGCTTTTTACGCCCGAAAAAAAGCTCATAATGTCAGGTTTTGGCACATTTCCGACCTTTAATTTGGAATGGGTGTTTCACAGTCACGAAACCTTGGAGAGATAATGGCGGGTGAAAGTATAGCTTACAGTAGCTGTATGTGTACAGGCGTGGAATATAATTAGTTTAATTTCAATGAAGCAAACCACTTGACTGTGAGGTATAAATGGGATCAAACTCTGCAATAAACAAAGGGGCTTCATACTGTGTGTATAAAGTGAAAGTGAGGGCCTTTGAAATAAGAGAACAAACATGACACTAATCTCTTTTAGGTTTTAAATCTCTTACTTCAGATCTGTTAGGAAAACAGTAAATGTATGCAATTTAGCCTGACTTAACAACAGAGCAACAGGAGAGCAGAACCCTGTCATTAGAAATGCAATGTAATACCTGACAACAAAGATTTTTCAGCCCTGTAAAATCCCTCATAATCCATTACCTTAATTTTGGGTCGACTCAACATTTTTATTCAACTTTTGTTAAAAAATAGTATATATTTAAAGTTAATGAAATCTGCTGCTAGGTTAAAAAAAAACCCTCCTTAGCTGTGTATATCTTCAAGAAGATTCCTAACTTTTAAAAAAGTTGTGTACTCCTGCGGCCCAGGGCCTCTATTTTTAAGCCTTCCATCCTCATAAAGGAATGATAAACCAAAAATTGATATGAGGGATTCTCTGGGAGGCACTCATATTGAGTGATATCTGGCCTAACCCACAAATCAAACAAATGTTTTCTAATTAGGGATAATTAGAGCAGCTGCAATCAATGTTTTTAGCCTTACTGTTGGCTTCCTGCTATGGTAATGTCGGTCAGTTGGTCCACCAATTTGATCCAGACTGGTCTGCCATGAAATTTGGCAGGCTACAGAAAAGCATTATTTTTTCAGATGACAAATCCTAGTAACTTCGGTGACTTTTCCTTTATTGCTCCCTTCCCCTGAAGGTTAACATTTGTGGTTTTGAATGAAACAACTATTGGATGGATTGCTCTAAAACTCGGTACAGACATGTTGCTGACATGACAACAGGTCTTAGTCAGGTTACGGAACATTTGCAAAAGCCGCAGTGCATTTTGGGTCCAAGCACCATTTTGGTGGTACAGCAATCTAAACAACTCAACTGAAGAATTTTATTTAATTACAACCCTACTAGAAACCAAGGCCGCATTAAAGTATCACAGACTCCAGGGCTATGATTTAAATTACTTATATTAACTTTTTGTGTGTGTCAACATCAGGTAAAAGTTATGGTAACACTTTCCATGAAGCCTGTACCTATAACGCATTATAACACATTATGAATTTATGTAACGCATTATTAACACGCTTATGATGCATTATAGGTGGTTATGGTTATGGTGATGGTTAGGGTTACCCTAACCTTGCTTACAACTATGAATATACAGCACTGTAGGTGCATCATAACACATTATGTTATATAAGAATGTTCATAAAGCATTACAAATGGATGCTTGGTGCTTGCTCGGATGACATAGCATTTAGCTCAAGAGCTGCTAGCTAGTCTTGCTACCCTAATAATTTACACAATGCAAAAATGTGAACCTTTTTTTCCTGTGGTTTGGAATTATCACATAGGCTTTTACAGAGCATTTCAAAATCGTTTAGCTCTTTGTGTTGCTACAGTAGCTGTACTTTATTTAGCACTAAGCTAGCAGCTGAAGAGAGTTCTTGTAAACCAAAAACATAGTTTAAAATTGAAAAAAAGTTACCACTGGACTCTCAAATAGCCTAAATGCCAATGTAACTGTGCATCTGGTATGAGTTTAAGAGACAGCTGCGAACATATTTGCTAACATGCACATGCTAACATGTTCACCATAAACATAGACATTATATGGGAGGAGGCAAACCTCTTACAACATTTTAAATAGAATAGGCCAGAACACCAGAGATGGTGCTTGTATGAGACACATTCTACCCTTTCACCCCAAAAGCCAGTTGCTTGCTTAAAAACAGCAGAACGAGGAAAATGTCTCGCCAATCATGTTAGCAGACTGGATTGAGCTGTAAAGTCTGTGTCATGTAACCTTGTGAATGCCTTGTATAAGTACAACTTCTGGGTAAAAGAGTGCTTTAATCCTTATTTTGGGATAGAGTCCCCAGACTTTGTGAGCTTTTTTTTTTCAGATTTGACTGATGATTCTATATATGCATTTTTTATGTACCAGTAACTACTGAAAGTGAGGTTATGGCTCTTTCCCTATTCATTTAGAAAGGAGCCTGGTCTTGTTAGCCTAAAATAACTTGAGGGCGTTGCCAAGATAGCGTCCTAGTGGCAGGACATGCATAGAAGGACTTTGATATAGATGAAAGGTTTGTTTGCCCCTTCTTGCAGCGACCAAATTGGCAAAAAATAATCAATTAATACAGATTTAAAGACACTTCAACTTGTAGGCCTATGCAACACAAAATTTACCATTTTACTACTGCGTTCCTGTCCTCATTTATCTTACCCTAGAAACAAGGACTTATGCGATCAAAACATTTTGAGAGATGCTATGGTGATATAAAAAATCTTTTGGCTTGAGGAAAAGAAAGGAGTGGTTGCATCTCTATGGCCCATTGTTAAACAATTTATTAGTGAAAATAGAAACAGATGGCTTGGACAAAAACATAACTTTTGGTTTATTCCCGCAACCAAAGTGGTTACGGCTTCCTGGAAATGGCTGGTTTGGTTCACTGAATGCGATGCACAGAGCAGCACAGTCTGTTCGCGAGGCCTGTTTCCATCTTAGAAAACATGTTTGATCAGATGTTCTGTCCCTTTATTAGAAAGCTGCTGCCATTTAAAAGCTACTGCAGCAGTTACCAGACAGTCTGAATCCACCTGTCTGTCTGACACAAGTTGGGATTCAAGCAGCGGCTAAAACCACAGTTTTATTCAACCACAAGATGTTGCAATCTAACCACAATGTGACTGGACCAATGTAAACATTAGCAGAAAAAATGAACCAGTATTAGCACTGTAACTCTCTCATCCTTTACCACAGGACCTCAAACTTCCACATTTGGAGATTTTGTTTGAAATTCAGCACTGTAAATAGCTGGGTAAAATACCAAATGGAAACTCTTCAAAGGCTTGTACGCATAGATTTAGCAGTGCACCTTGTGCCATCCAGACTTGACTGTCCAGCTCCAACTCTGTCACCAAGGAGTCTGGCGTATACTTACAGGCTTTAGCTGTGCCTTAAAAGCAGAGACCATACCCTTGGAAAAATGGTATTTACAGTAGATGCATTATCCAGGAGAGAAAGGAGATTTGGTACAGGAATTATAGAGGAGATTAACAGAGGCTCTTTGTTAGGAAAGAAGGTCAGGGACCCAAAATAGTCATCAGGCCTGTCCTAGAAAGATCCTCCAGCAAGCTGTCATTGCATTTAAACCTATGCACGCTGCAATTGAGACAGAAAGCGCTGGGAAGTGACATTGTAATTGTTATGTTAAGAGGAGAGGAAAGTTTTACATGTGGATCAGTCTGGTTAACAGGTCTAAAGCCATGGTCACTTAAGACAGCTGCAGTGTGCCCAAATTACAGAGCACAATGACTCACTCTTTTTGTGTTAAAGACCATTTGCCTCAGCTCTGGACAGAACCAAGAAACAGGCTCTCCACAGAGCAACTGTTGGCTCATCAAAATAACAAAGTCTTTGTTCTGCCTGGCAACACTTGCCCACAGACCACCTGGAAGCTTTTTTTTTTCCACAAAAAAAGCCCTTTATTAACAAGTGTGTGTACATGTTAAAAGCTATTACAGGGGGATTACAAATGCTCATGTTTCTTGTACATCATCATGAATTTACCTCCTAAAAAAGCAGGTTTTTTAACAGCTCATTTAATATAAACGCAGGTGTAATAGCTCCTTTAAAAATGGGCTCAACAATGCCTTTGCTATGTAAAAAAAAGGTTTTAATCACTTGTAATTTCACAGCAACCTGCAGATCTGCAAACACAAAACTTTTTGTGTGTGTTTCTGTTGCAAGACTGAGTAAATGTCCCAACACCACACAGTCAAAATTAGCTTGTGAGGTTTTTTATGCTCACTTCAGATATGATTTGCCTCAATGTTAGGGAGAGTCTCAGATATACATTTAGACATATATTATGTTCTATGGTTTGTCCTATAGTGGATATTCAACAGATGCACTGAAGGCAAGAAATACTCTGCACCCATGCTATGTCTGACAGCTTTCCATTTCCACAATCACAGGCCATGTGAGGCTCTGGACAAACTTACAGCGTCAGTTTTTCCTATTCAGGATCCACCTTTGGCGTATGTCTTCAAAATATCCGGCAAACATAAAGTCTGGTGCCCTAAGCCCTTTAAGCAAACACAACAAGAAGCCAGCTCCCAACATGTCAACCATGAAACTTCACTTTGTGTGTTCTCATCCAGATTTATTCTGGGACGTTCTTCTGTGTGTGGACAACAAACTCAAATAATAACAAACTCTGAAACATGTGCAGTGAGCCACTTGACTGAACAACTGTGGGGATTTTTTTTTCCTGTCTAATTTTTTTCAGACTACAGAGCCAAGTGAATACTTTGTTTATGGCTAAACACAGTAAAATGTTACCCTCATGGTTACATCTGAATTCAGTAAACAAAGAAGCCATTTTTGTAATACTTCATGAAGATAAGTGCATGCATGACTTGTTTCTGGGTTTTTTTTTTAAATGTTTCAAAGTAAAGTGAAAAAAATGGACTTTGTGCTTGCTAATTTAAAAAAACAACAACAAAAACTAGACCTGCAATCAGGTATACATAAAGGTAGAAAAAAACATATTCTATTATGTTTGCATTTATATGATTTGGAGCATTTTTTAAATATACAGTTCACGGTTTTGTTTGTTCTCATACACGCTATCATCTCACAGTGTTCCAGTGTTTAGCAGGTGGCAATAAAGTGCCGAGAAATACAGCAATCCAGAAACAAAGACAAAGAAGAAGAACCCTGCTAGCAAAAGCACAAATGTACACAAGGATTTTTTACGTTTAAGAAGAGTAAAATTTGCAAATGTTTATGATGGAGGACATGATCGTAACAACTCTGTTAGACTTTAAACCTACAGTAGCTGATTTTGTGGCCACTTGGCAGCAGCAGAAACAAGTTACTGTAGAAAAGCTTGCAAGTCAATTTGACGAACTTGTTAGCAAATACTGCCGCTACGTTGTAGTTTGCTGACATCGCACAACAATGGTAGCACCCTTGGAAGTGTGCATTGTATAGTAAACAATGGTAAACATGGTAAACAATCAACAAGAAGCAACGTAAAGTATATTTGCCTGCATGTAATCAAAATAATGTTTGTGGTCATAAGATAAAAGGTGGCCTGCATGCAAGTTGATATCAAAATATGTTGCCAAAGTAAAACAATCAATAAAGTTCTCCTCGGCATAAAACTCTTTTAGGATAATGTAGCACGACTTTCCTTCTCTATTTTGTTCAGGTATGCCAAAAGGCTGCACTGTTGAGAATGCAAGCTATCTGTAGGCCAGCCACAGCAACATCAGTGTATCACAGTCAGCCATATTTTAGTTCACGTTTACCGTCGTGCACCTGGAGCGCTTTTAAGTCAGAAGCTGAAAGCCTCAACTATGAAATTCCAACTTCCGGCAGCACTATTTTCATCAGTTAGAGAAAGTGGCGGAAGAAGTAGACCATTTAGAAGTTTAACCTAGGGGAAAAGTAGGTTTACTACATTTAAAAAAAATTCTCTTTCACAGTGAATAGTCTTGCGTTCAAACTCTTTCTTAACTAAGATCTCAACTTCTGATTCAAGTGAAAGCAGGGTCTCAGGATTGAAGCTGGAAATAAAGAACTCTATGCATCTTGTGGGTACTGTGTTGTCAGTAAAGAGTACACGTGATGATATATATTGTTGTGTGTATCATATATTGTGGAATGGTTCCCATTTAGTCTCAGCGCGGGCAAAAGTCTCCAGCTCAGTTCAGAGCAGCAGCCCACACAGCAGACATCAGCCAGCAAAACAAACCTCCAAACCACACCGGATCGAGACTTTGAACCGAGCAGCATTTAGGACATTCTGTACGTTAAACTCTATACTTCCCGTGGTCATGTCTCCTCTATGTACAAACACCACGAGAAAAGATATGTGCATTGTGTGGGGACTAACAAACAACTTAGCCCCTACACTTATTTTGAGAGAGACTTGGCAGGAAATAAATATAGAGTGCAGAAACAACACTTGTCTTGTCTCTCCGCAAGTCATTATGGTGCGGTGCTAAACATCTGCTCCAGGAACTGAGGTGACATTGTGTTGTGTAAACATTGTTTCTTGGTCGTCGCTCGGCACTTCAGGCAGAGAAAGTGTCATTCTATCCTGCACCATCCAAATGCAGTGTGGGCTTAAATCAAATGTAATTATAATTTTAACAAGTCAAATATAAATCCACCTCTGCCCTCGTGCAGCTCGCTCCGCAGTAAGAGAGCTGGGCGTTTTCTTCCTCCTGTCTTTCACACAGGCTTCTCCACACTTCTGCTTTACTCTTTTCTGGGTTTTTCTGTGAAATGGCTGGCGCTGGCAGATACAGACAGTGAAACCTTAAATTATTACAGGCTTGGTGTTGCAGATTAGTCATTATCCTTAAGTACAGGACTCCACCACCTACACTTATGTGCTGCAAATCTCATTAAGGTGGTTTTATTTGACTTTGATATCTTTAAATGATCCCACAATAAGCTTCGATTCTTCAAGTCCGTCTTCTGTTTGATTGAGAATTTTTCCCCCAGTGAAGACGAGGCGAGAGGATCCAAAGAATTGTGGCAAGTCATAACATAATGAATTACAGACAAAGACTGTGTCCTTGCTGGGGTACAACAGTAATAAAAAAAATCTATGCTCTGAACTTTTTACCTATGGAATGAATTGTGTGCAAAACTGCTATTTTGCAGTTCCCTATAAACTGTCTGGCTGAGTGCTTCTAGTAAAATTAGATTTTGGCTACTGCAGCTCTAAAACTCTGATTTCCTCAAACCAGCAGCTGAGTCACACCTTAATAAACATGCTGCAAAACTGAACTGTGGAAACGATCAAATCACACAGTCGAGATAAAGCAGCACTTGGTTGACTTGGCTGACTGGCAATGAGCAAGTTTGCATTCTCAGAAACGTGTGCGACAGCAGCAACATTGGGCTGTCTGATGATAACATCGCAAGCTGCCATTGAGCGCAAATTTCTAAATTTTTCCAGCCTACTTAGTACAAAGTAAATTTCGTGGCTTTACACAATTAAACACCTTGGTGATGTCTGGCTTTTTCTTGAAACTTGCAGGGAAACACTCTGTTTCACATTCGTACAGCTACATGCATTCACACCCCATTTTCATGCCGTTCTGGGGTTTCAAATGGGTGACCTCCCAGAAATTAGCTCTCTTTTCTAAGGCTGCCTCCGCCACCACCATTTTTTAGTTACTTTTACACTTCCGGCTCCATTTGGGTCCATGTTTGTTTTCGGGACCCTGTAATTTCCCCACCAATCACTCACACAGGCCCCCGTCAAGTCTGCCATTCATAAAGTTTAAAGTAGCTCTTAGTGGTCCGTGGAGTTTATTGAAACATTAAATTTGTATTCCAGCCGTGATGGTGTATCTTTAGCCGCTGCCTTACTCACGTGCTCGGTTAGGTCCCCTTACATCAACCACCAATTATGTTCTCCTCTTGGGTGTGGGTTGAGCCTTGGTCAGCATGGAGAAGAAACCAGGGACATCAATTTCTGGGCTGTGGGGGGAACAAAAACAGACAAAATGCAAAAACCTTTCTTCCAAAGACTGTTATCATTGTAGAGTACAAGCATAAACATCACTGACATCGCCAGTAATGCTGTCCAACAGTCATCTCTGGGGAATTCAGTGAAATATAAGGACCTCAAAATGCCAGCTTACGTCCTCTGCAGAGGGGTCAAACAAAGAAAATGCCCTGTCACGGCTTCCCATGCTTTTTTTTTTAAACACTTCTTTTCAATCTCATTCTGCACGAGGACAATTAAAAAATCATTGAGTTATCTTTCTACACAGAGACAAGCGGTAGAAGACGTAATCAGATCTTTTGCTTTAAATAGCAGTGCTTTTAGAAATCTGATTCCATTCTGCATGCAAACTTTTACTGAACTCCATTAAAGAACAAATATTAGCACAAAAATACTGAACGACCAAATTTAGAGGATGCATTATGCAGAATGAACCATCTCAGAATTATACATGTAACTATTGATACAGAAAGCAGCACTTTAATCGAAATGATCAAACATTAATAAAGGCTTCAAATAAATTAACTGAAGTGAAAAGATTCCCCTCTAAATTTTAGTGGAGGAGAAGTATAACATGGATATAATCTATCTTTCCAACAGGAATTACCAAAAAAAGCATGTAAAACTAAATCTGAGCACACTTAAACAAGATAGTGGAGCTGTCTTGTGCCCTCGCTGACTTTGAGTGTGTCATGTTCATAACTACAATTTTCGTATTCTTTTCAATTCAGTAAAAGCATTTTCAGTTGGCTTATGTATAAGTGTATAAAGTGTCATGAGACTGAAAGCCTGTGTGTTTTACAGTGAGTGTGTCCCAACAATATGAGAGCAAAGTGATGTCACCGCCTCTAGTTTGAAGGCTGTTAATCTAATCTCTAATGGTTATTACAATGAAGCCTGCAGACCACATCAAGCTGCTGTGGTCCTGTAATGAGCCGAGCAGAAAGCGCTCTGCCATGCACTCACACAGACTTCAGTTCCTCCACTAGAAGCACAAAGACACAGTCTGTCGCAAATAAATGCGCTGGCGTGTTTAGCAAACAAAAGATATGCCGTAAGGTTATAAACAACATCAAAATTACACTGTTAATTCATGTCTTCCGCCGGCCAATGTATACTCTCGTTCCAAGGTTCAGCATGACATGTATTTCTCTCATCACTGGTTCACATGCAGATGCAGGTTGTTGTTTCTTTTATGCATGACGAGATGAATCATTGTTCTCAGAACATCGTCCTAAAAACAGAGAGCCTTCTTTGCCGTGGTTTCGCAACAGAATGCTTGAAAAACATAAATAAGCAGAAATCTTCTGAACCTATAAACATATAAAATCCTAACTCCACCCTCGCTTGCTCTGTCATTTCGTCTAAATTTGACTAAATCTGGCAAAGCTGGGCCTCCTCTCGGGGCACAAGCATAAAGAGATTTTTAAATAATACAGTTAGACTGTAAAATATCAAAAACGCATGGTGTGCCGGAAAAGAGGAGACTTCAGCAGCTGAATACTTGCAGGATAAACATGAACTTGCTCAGCTGATGAAACTAGATCCACACGTGCAATCAAAATGAAAAATATGACCTTCCTGTATTTATATTGGCAAGACAGTGAGCCTCCTCTTTCTTGAGTTGCATGTGCGCATATAATGTGACATTTCTCTGTCAGCACACAGCCTCAGGTGAGCAGTCTGCAACTTTTGCTGTCAGTCGTCATTCCTGTCTTGATCATGAAAGGAATTTCAGACATTTGGAAATGAAGATCACAAATTAAATTGTGTTTTATTTGACAGGAAGAGAAACTTAAACAATCTTTCCAAACATGATTAAGTGCTATATGCCAGGCAGGGTAGCACTTTGGAAAATTGCAGATAATTTGGTCTAATTTCCAAAAAAAAGGGTTCAAACAAGTTCCATGTTGTATAATCTGTAATTATACTCCCGGTGAAAGCAGCCTGTCACACTCACGTGTTGTTCAGACGCCTCATATAGAAACTTGGTTGAGCCCTCAATCTGATCATCATTTTTTCTGCAAATATACTCACGTTGTCAGCAGTATGTATGTTCGTTATAAGGAACACAGGGTCTATAAATGGCCTTATGTTCAGGATGATTCTGGGATGGTACCCTACACAATATTTATGGCAACTTGTGTGTTTGAGAACATGTGATTATTTGGGTGTATGCATTTCCGATGTGGCCGGGCTGAAATTGAGAAATTACAGTTAAAGGATCTTAAAGTAAGCAGGGCAAGGTGGAGGGTGGGGGTGAGGGAGGATAATACAGGAGGATAGAGCTGATTGAGGAAGTACAACATCACGACAGAAAGTAGCTGTAATTGTAGGAGGCCTGAAACCTCTGATGATGTATATTCACCAAGGGGACCAAAAATAACAACTGAACCACAGGAGCATGGCCCCCTCTCTGCAACAGCAGCAACAGCACCTCACTTATAGAAAGGTGCTGTGCAACAGTAAAACCTGCCCTCTGGTGCCCAAGCGTCAGTACTGCATGTGAGGTCTGTCGCACACTGGGTAGCATTTACAAAGCTGCAAAGAAACAAGTCCAAATGTCTTTTCCAGGGGCTCCTTATAAAGTTTTATTAGCTGTTCTGAGAGTGAAACACTTACACAGATTCAGAAAAAGAGTTCATCCTAAAATAGAGACTGGAATCAAGGCGACTTTGTCCTGTAAAAGCAAAATGACAAGATGAACCAATAATACCCAGGAAATGTAACACCAAATATCTAAAAAATATGTAAATCCCTTAAATGGTGGGATTACATCAGGAATAAACATAATTATTTACTTTAAATCCAAGGCAACAGAAATCTGAGGTGCTTTTCATCTGTGGCACTCTAGACAACCTTTACCCACCATTTCCCTTGTTTACCTTATCTTGGCAGGGGTGGAGGGGTCCAGACAGTCAGGAAAGGTGAGGGCGAGTCTCAGCCAGCCGGCTGGACAAGATGTAAATTTACAGATGAGTCTGGTTCTGTACATCCTCAATGCAAGCTTTGTGAAGATACACAGGTGCCACTACATGTCTGGTGTTTTTTATAGATATGTTTTGACTGATTTCAGATGTTGTCATATTTAAACAGGGGGACTTCTAAACATACAGAAATATTAACATTTCCTGAGCATAATAGCAAATAAACATTGCTGTTAAATTGTGAATTTAATTGCAAAAAGGCTGAAAATGTAAAGGTGTTATTTATATAAGTTCACTCCCCATGCGGAGCCCTTTCATGTTTTTTGCTTACACATTCATTTATTTATTTTTATGTCGTGTACATGATTGTTTTCTACTTCAGAATAAGACTGAAATAAGTGATAATCATGTGTCTGGATCAAGACATGGAGGCACCCTGATGTGACATGCCTGCTTTGGGCAGATATGTCTGCTAATTACAGCCTAGCTCTGCAGAGGGAGGTACTTGCGTGGTGGGGGCATTTTTTTTTTTTTTAATGATGCGAGGGGTAGATATGGTATAAATACCCACATCATTGTACTGGAAGGCAGCATTTCCTCAGTTGTGCTCGTACCTTAAGGATATACAGCAGCACTAGGAGGTCACTGGTGCTGAAGAGACTGATCTTCCCCTCATTGGATGCCGGTGCGTGTGTTTTCTCTTCCCGTCTAAAGAGCTCCATCTCTGGAGGATTTAGTCAGCATCTAGGCTTTGTTTAGGCCTTGGGTTGTTCCTATGGCAGGCTGGAGAGGGGAGGCAGATTTGGGATAACTTAGAGCTTTGTGAGTGAATCCTGAAAGATCCAGGATGCACTGACAGCATCAAAAATTGAATTGACACTCTGTTACTTAAATTTATCCCATCTCTTTGCTGTACATAGAGTTTCAGTAAAGAGGTGTGAGTAGAACTGGAGAGAAAGTTTGCAAAGACCTTGTACCTTGAGTGTTTGTGCTGAACGTCTCCTTGCTTTCCCCAGCAGGTTGGACCCTGTAAGATGGACCTACGAGTAGCAAGCATCCTTCTCCTCATGGCTACCATGACGGCAGCCACTGGGAAGGGATACGTGGTGAAGAAATTGGTGAAGGCTGCCCCTCAGTACCAGCCCTACTCTGTTAAGAGCCACGGTAAGAAAACACAGCCACCTGCTCTTCTTCTTTCTTCTTCTTTTTGACAAAAGCATGCAAGCATTTCTGCTTTTTTTAATGTTTTCCCCACAAAATTTGCCTCTCAAGTAAGGTTTTTCTCTCTAAAGACAGTCTTTACTTGAGCAACATTTTGGGATACCTACCTTAAAATCTTCAGCTAGCAAATTAGCATCTTTGTTGTGGCCAACATGAGCAGCAGCACCCAGACAGATGTTGGCCACAGCCATCTGCACTTTACTCTGGAAACTGAACTCCACCTTGCTCTGGAGCTGCCTTGAGCTCTGATTGGCTGCAATAGTGTGCATGCTTCTCCAATCACATCCACTCTATTTAGATGTGGGACTTTGAGCTTAGAGCTGTGCTCTCTCAACTTCTTTTCAATTTAGCCTTCATTTCTTTCCTTTTTTTTCCCTTATTTTTTAAAATGGAACTTTCTATTTCCTTTGTTTAATTTCTCCTACAAAATGCCCTTTGCTTTGAGCAGCAATTCTAAGGAGTCACTTGTGTTTTTTATTGTTTGCAGCAGTCAGCATTTTCTAAACATCTAACATTTTTAGAAGCATAATATTGTAAGACTAATTGGACATATATGTTTCTTATTTTTGGTCATTAAGCAGCAAATTTTTCCTCTTCATCTGCTTTCAGACAGACATGCCTGTCCCCTCGCGAAACAAAAAGATTCTAGTAAATTTAAGATTCCAGAAAAACTTAGTTTACTACAACTAAGTTTTTAAATTATGGTGTGGTCTAAGGTGATGTCTGAAATGAAATACAAAATAGGAGATGTTGTTTTGTGTAAATCAACATGCTGCTATTTTTACCTAAGAAAGTAGCTGTTAGGAAATTATTTTTAGTTTGACAGTGACAATTACAGTGCAGTCACCCAGCAGTGTGGTTTGTTTGGGTGTGCCTGCTTCACACAAAAGTAGAAACATCTGTTTGGCTTCATTCAGACTTGGCTGCAGTTATCCAAGGAGTGAGCTTTTTACGCTGAAACACATGTGACCACATTAAAGCACCTTGTAAAAAAATACTCCTACTCGCTTAGACCTAATGTTTTTTAGAGTTCTCTTTGTATAGTATAAAATTAGATATTAAAATGTATTTAAAACAACTAATAAAACATTTGTATTTATCTATCTTCACACAATAACTAAATGAATGTCTTTCAAAAAAATAGACATATGCTGTAAAATATAGGTTTAAAAACAAAGTAAAGGTGTAAATTTAAAGTTTGAAGAAGGATTTTGCAAAACTGAAAGAGTGAAACATCATGTCAAGCCTCAAAACTACAAGACTGGTTCCTGGAAAAAGGACCAGCCCCTCTCCTAGGAATCAAATATCACTGAATAAGGACGATCATTTTACCTCTATGATGAACACAGGAGCAATGTGTGAGGGCAACATGCATTTAGCTTAACTTTTAGCTGTTTGCTATCTTACATTTCATTGTTGAACAGTTACGTTGCAAGCCCAAAAGCTACTGCTAAAACTCAATCATATTTGCACTTGTTCAGACAAAGCTTGCCAACACATCCATGTTTTCATAGTGTTCGTCACTTGAATGGAGCATATTCAGACTACAAGAGATATTCAACCTTGCATTCACAGACATCATTATATAAATATTACACACAGACTATTTCACATTACCATAACAATGCAATAAAAAACTAAACAAATTGTTTCAAAATATATACTTTTTATATCTGACCCAAACTCTAAGCTGTTTGTTTATATTTTGTCAGTTCATCACATAACATATTTAATTTTATAGTTTAAAAAAAGCAGCACACTGCTGATTAGTACTTCTTCATTGCCTTCTTCGATTATCACCTGTATTGAATTGATAACAGTTTTTGTTGTTGTTAGTTTTTGGTGGTACTGATGACAATCATTGTTTCACTGTTCACAGTGGTGTCAGTGGCTGGTGAGCCTGGAGCCCCAGGTGAGCCCGGCCCTGAGGGACCTGCTGGCCCTCCTGGACCCCCAGGTGAGGATGCCGAAGGCCTGCCTGGACCCCAAGGACCTCCTGGACCACCTGGAGCTCCCGGTCGCTCCATCACTGGCAAACCTGGAGCCACAGGTGCCTCTGGTAAACCTGGCAGTGATGGAGCACCTGGTGAGAAAGGAGACACCGGAGCCACTGGCCCTCAGGGACCAAGGGGAGCCCCTGGATCTCCTGGAAGCCCCGGACCTGCTGGCCTCTCTGCTACTGGCAAGCCTGGACCTTCAGGTCTCCCCGGAGCAGTGGGACCAAGAGGAGAGCCTGGTCTGAAAGGACATCCAGGTGTACCTGGACTGCCAGGGCCTAAGGGTGATAGAGGGGTGGGAGCTACTGGACCTCAGGGTGCAACAGGACCTCAAGGACCAATGGGCCCAACTGGAGCACCAGGTGCTTCTGGAGTTGGAAAACCAGGAAAAGCAGGTCAGGCTGGTGAGCCAGGAAAGCCAGGTAGCCCAGGTAGAGATGGCGCTAGCGGTCCAATGGGACCTATGGGTCCTAAGGGACACACTGGTGCCCCAGGTGTAGGTCTTTCAGGTAAACCAGGTGAGAATGGTGCCCCAGGTCTGCCTGGCGCAATGGGCCCTAAAGGCCACCAGGGTGCTGCTGGAGCCCCCGGTGCTCCTGGAGTCCCTGGATATGGAAAGCCAGGTGCAAATGGAGAGAAGGGAGAGAGAGGAGCCACAGGTAGCCCAGGTGCCACAGGTCCAAAGGGTGAGCAAGGTCCAACAGGTTATACTGGTGCTACTGGTGCAACTGGACCCACTGGTCCTGCTGGACCTCAGGGTTTGAGAGGTTTCCAAGGTGAACCTGGTGCTGTTGGTGCTAAAGGTGACACAGGTGCACCTGGAGCTCAGGGACCCAAGGGAAACAAGGGAGATCAGGGACCACAGGGATTCGCAGGCAAGCAAGGTTATCCAGGTGCAGCTGGTCCTCAAGGAGCCAGGGGAGCTACTGGAGCCACAGGTGAGAAGGGTAATGCAGGTGCCCCTGGAAGCCCAGGTGCCCCAGGTATTCCAGGCCCTGCTGGACCCAAGGGTCATACTGGCCGTGCAGGTGAGCCAGGTGCTGCTGGTGCTGATGGTGCTCCAGGTCCCAGAGGACCCTCTGGACCTCAAGGTCCTACTGGTGCTCCTGGTCTTAAGGGACACCCTGGTCTTCCTGGTGCTCCTGGCCCTGCTGGTTTGGCTGCTAAGGGTATTGTTGGACCTCAGGGTGCTCCTGGTGAGGCTGGTGAACCCGGTGCTGATGGTGAACCTGGCCCTGCTGGCCCTCCCGGTCCTCCTGGTCCCCCTGGTGAGGTTGTGTTTGAGAAGGGGATGGGAATTGGTGAGGTTATGGTTAAGTCCCCTATGTCTGCTTTCACCGCATCTCTGGCCACCCCCTACCCTGAAGCTGGCACTCCCATCAAGTTTGACCAGATTGTGTACAATGCTGAGAATCACTATGACCCTGAGACTGGCGTTTTCACTTGCCAGGTTCCAGGAGTTTACTATTTCTCCTACAGCATCCATGTTAATGGTGCTCATGCCCTGGTGGCTCTGTACAAGAATAGCCAGCCTGTTATGTTCACTTATGATGAGTACAACAAGGGCTTCCTGGACCAGATGTCTGGTAGCGCCGTCCTCTTGCTTGATGAGGGAGACACAGTCTACGTCCAGATCCCTGACGAAGAGGCCAATGGTGTCTTTGCTGCCGAGAATGTCCACTGCTCTTTCTCTGGGTTCCTCATTGCTTCAACGTGATACGTTGATACAATAGTTCCCAAAAGCCAACCAACTAAATTTGCAATCTATTTCTCAAACTAAAGTAAACTCCCTGTTCAATTTTTCCTCAACCAAAAGACAGGCAGTTCACCCTTCTTTGAGGAATAGTAGCATCTCGACTTGAAAACTACAAGAAATAGGTGCTTAGAAGAAGGAAAACTAATTTATGAAAACAGGTGATCAGGGATGGGGGAAGCAATCCACAAAGTTACCAGTGACATTTTATTATGGAGACAGCATGTGAAATTGAGGTGTTATAACTATGTTGTGTCCTGACTTTTTCTTTTCCACTCTGTTTCTTTTTTTTTACTGACTTCAACTGGTGATTCTTAATTTAGTGTTTGTGCTTTTTTTTTGTTTGTTTTGTACCTACTTGTTTTTGTTCGAGTGACCAATAATCTTATTAAAAGTACACAAATGCTTTATGTGCAACATGTTGTAACTGATATCCTCGTATGTGACTTGAATATTGTGAAATGATAACGGTCAAATTGACCGTTATAAGGAGTCACCAGAATACTGTCATACAAACACAAACTACCAGCAACATTGTTATATCCCAAAAAATATTCATTATGTCATGTAAAGCATAATGACCAAAATAAAAGATTTCTAAACGAATGATTTCTCTCAGAAGCATTATTAAGCTCAGTATGAATATTTCACTAAATTTTCTTCCTGATATATTAATTAAAGGTATATATGAAGTAACACATAAAAGTATTTATTGCATCTTGTGCAATTATACACTGAATAATTTGTGAGAAAAGCAATTCACAACTGTATTGCCTGTGTGTTTTATTTAAGTAACATACATGACACCAGTTGAAATCCTCCATAATGAAAATTTCACCTGCCATATATGCTAACTACCAATGCACTAGGATTAGCACACAGCCACAGAGCAAATGCCACTATGGGTTAGTAAGAATCTCAGGTCTAGATAAAAAAACACTTTAGGATTGCTACTTTCTGGGAGTTCAATTCAAGTAGCCTATGGTTTGTGTGCTTATTTTTTCATCTGGCTGTCAGTTATGCTTACACAGTTTCTACCTTTAGTGTACAGCACTGGACCCAAGTAGGATACAAGGAATTGACAGGTTTTGCAAATCATCATATCCATCCCAAACAGATAAGATTGTCAAAAACAATGAGATATGGATGCTAGCATATTAGCTACAAATAGCCACATGAATGAAGCATTTACAATAAATTTAATAGAGTCTAGCCTACTATCATGAGACGTAGAATTTAGATCAGCTCATGAAAGTAAAAGTTACAATAACATTATATTACTCAAATAGGCCCATATAAACGTGTAGCAAGATAACTTTTTACACTGTAACATTTAGACATTAC
>JAQLOL010000007.1:10320848-10332754 GCA_029783665.1 Naso thynnoides | reverse complement strand
TAAAAACAACTAGACTTAAACTTATTTTATGTTATGTAACATGTTTTATTTAGTTTTGTACTTAAGTCTACCTTATCTCAAATTCAAAACTCAGAAAAATCAGTAATTTTAGTGAAGGTAAGAGTGTGTTAAATTGTGTTGCCTATTTACTACCAGGGTTGATAAACGTGACTAAAAGTAACATGGAACAAACATATATTATCTCGTCTGTGAGCATTTCTGCCTGAGTGAGTCAGACAGAATTTTATTGTAACTTGTGGCTGTTTAACGTGGAAATAAAGAAATCCCCTGAGTCAATGCTACTTTACGACATCATCAAATTAGGCCTATGTCTTCTGTTTTGGTTAAAAGATCTCTGTTGACAGAAACAACATATTGTGAGTTTAAGTCCCCTTTTTAGCTGTATAATGAGTATAAGCATATGATTAAATAAATTGTTTGTGATAGGCCGAAGTGTTTATTAACAGGCCTAATCATGTTTATTAATGATCCCGTTAATAATTGGGCTACAACTCCTCCTGTAAGGAAGGAATGATAGGAGTAAAAACTTCTGTATAAACAGATACCTAAGAATGATACAGTAAAAATTAGCAAAAATATGTTTTCATAAGAGAAGTTTTATTGCTTGTGAAAACTGCACATTTAAAACAACTTAAATGTTCTCTTATTTGTTTAAGCTAGCCTACATTACAGTGTATTATGAACCATTTATTTAAAAAATTGCACAATATTTATAAGCGCTAAGCTATATAGGGTGACATATTACTAAATATTGCATTATAAGTAAAATCCTGCAATCAAAGATTCTCCCAAAGATTTTTTGTTAAATGTTAAATATATGAATGTAGTTTAAAAATATTGGCACAAAATCTTTTTCTCCAGGTACTCTGGCTTCCTCTCACAGTCCAAAGACATGCAGGTTAACTGATGTCTCTAAATTGCCCATAGGTGTGAATGTAAACGTGAATGATCGTTTGTGTCTTATGTCAGCCCTGCAATGAACTGGCGACCTGTCCAGGGTGAACCCTGCCCTCACCCAGTGTTAGCTGGGATTGGCTCCAGCAGCCCGCTACCTGCAAAATATAAGCACAGTGGTGTATTAGTGCCTGGAGAAGTGGATATACTCTTCATTTAAACAGTGGTATGTAAGACTATTCTTGCATATGTAGTTCTTCCAAAATTCAACAGAAGTAGGCCTAACATTAGTGACAACAGAGATGCAGATTTTGCAATCAATACTCTGTCAGGTTGTAGGGTGAGACAACTTTACAATTAGGCATTTTGAGTGAACTCTTTCTTATTTCTTAGTCCATCCACACATGAAGAAAACCTTGGGCCAGTAGATAGGATCAGGAGGATTTAGAAGTGGGTATACTTAATGTACCTGCCTATACCCTGCACTACACCACTGGATAAGCAGTTATGAAAATGAATAACTGAATTAATGAATAATTCAAAATCTATTTAGATTTTTAAAAATAAAAGTAGTTAAATCCCTCCATGTATACTGGTAGAGGCAGCAATATAATGTTGAAAACTGTCAGGTATTAATTTGTATAAAGTGTCAGGTGTAGGGCCCAAATGATATATCAATTTGCCAATGTTATCTGCCAATTTTAGCTTATTGCAGATATATCGGTATCGGCATATATGTTCTCTGATAAGTGCCAATATTAAAACTCTTTTTTAAGGCTGGAAAAAAGTTTGGACTAGTGATTTAAAATGGTGTGATCATGCAGTTTGTCCAGCAGAGGGTGGTCCATTGTTTAATTGGCATTAAATGAAGTGTTAACTGTTCAGTGCATTGATTTTCAGAATAGTTTGTTAGATATCCTGCCCTCATTACATATCTTTGTCACAAGTATTTGATAACCACATTCAAAATATTATATATAGAATATCAGCTGATATAGCGGTTATCTGAATTTTCTTACTCCCTAATAACGGTTTCGGCATTGGCCACAAAAGTCCCTTATCGGTCGGGCCCTAGTCAGGTGTGTACAGCCATTTTATTGTGAGCTATGTTTTGTATGTTGACTCTTAATCTGCAGTAAACTAGTTACTTTATGAGCCTAATAAATGCAGTGTATTGACAGGTACAATGTTTCTCTTTGAAAAGTATTGGAGTAGAATTATAATGCATCATAATTAGGGATACTAACTTAAGTACAGTTCTTTATTAAGTGTGCCTGTTAATTGCTTTACAGTACAAGTTAAGATGTAGAAATCATAAAGTAGGCTACTAAATTCCTCTCTGCATGATGGCCACCAGTTGCCTGCATGGGAGCCAAAGTTTACAAAAGCCACCCTACCATGCACATCTGAATATAGGTGTGCTGAAAATAGCCAGCATGTGGGATGAGGGACAGGGATGGTCCTCTGGTAAGGAAGCAGCTGTTTGATCTTTCCTGGGAGAGAGAACAAGATGGTGGTTAGGTGAGGGGCCCAAAGCACAGAAGAGGGATGAAGTTGGTGGATGGAAACCACGGGGAATTGCCATCTGAGGGGACTGCAATTCAGAGACGGTCTGCGGTTGGCGCACGAGGTGGAACCGACAGGAACACAGACAGAGCGCTGCCTCTGGCCGACTCCACAAGCCACACTCCAAAATTATCTGTTGCACCCAAAGGAATATTTTTCACTTTGATACATGTTTGTTTTTTAGCTGGCTCTCGTCTGTATTTATTTGTGTGTATCCAAACTCTTTTGTATGCACTTGTTTAGAAAGAAACTAACAGAAGAAGAAAGAACTTTAACTGAGGATGGAAAGAAGTTATATGTGGCAACAATGAGTTACTTCATGACTGTATATGAGGCATACTTGGGGCCAAAATGGGTACAAAATCCCTGAACTTGAACAGGATGGACATTCAAACCAGCAGGCCGAAATAGAAATATTATGTGTAAAACACACCCTTCTTGTGGCAGCCAAAGGCTGCAGCATGGGTTAAACTGGGTGCAAAGGAAATAGACAGTTTGAGTTGAGCTGTGGGTGGCTAAAAACACCCTGGAGGAGTCTGGAGCAATCTCTTATACTCTTTAAAAGATTCTTGTGTTTTATGGGGTTTGGGGTTTTGTCGAAGGAATCCTAACATGTCGATGGCGAGCACGGGCTTCAGGTCTGTGCTGTAAATACTCAAACTCTTGATGCCATAAAAATGTTTGTTTCAAACACTATCATTTAGGGTGCAACACAAGCAGCTCCGGGATTGAATTAAACACAACTAACCCCGAATTTCATCACATAATTATGTTGTGGCTGTTCCCCGTCTAAGTTCCCCGAGTAAATCTTAAAAATACTGCAGGGCAACGAGTACGTCTCACTTTGTCTGCTTGCAAATGAGATTTAGAGACAAACTTGTTTGAGATAATCATTCATTTTAGGATGTGCTGAGTGGGGCCACAGTGTTGTAGTTCATCGACTATTTTGCTATTAAATTTTCTCCATGAACATGTATTTAGTCTTGGCAGTTATCTTTCCAGAGGTTGTGAAGGAATTCATTCTCTTGCTTATATAAGATCTTGGCTCAAACTGAATTTATTTTCCATATGCAACATGTTATGCCATCTTGTTTATATCTTAAATCATTAATATTTTTACACAGTTTTAATATTCCAAATCCTGCACAATACTGTTTTTTGTTTTTCCTTTTTGAACACTGACACCTTAACATTTTCTGCAACGCACCACATGAGGGCGCTATAAATCAATGAATCTGAGTGCATTTGTTCTTCTGGCAGCTGAGGGAAAACATGAAATCGCACGTCTACCCAGTTAACAGATACATTTGACGTCTGCTAGACATTATGAATAACTGAGCCACTTCACACTTCATTTCTTTATTCTTCATCAGTGCTCACAGCAAATAAACTGAACACCTGTAAACCAGTTTGTAGGCAATGTTACATTCCATTTTGAATAAGGTGAGGCCTCATTATATACAAAAGGACATTGTTCAGGACTGCACCACTGACCCCAAACGTGTGTGCTCTAGTGTAGTTTTTTAGTGGTGTTTATTCATCACAGCTTGATGCAAAATTTGCTTAAAACATCTCCCAATTTTATTCAATCTTACAAATGGTGAAAAACAAGAAAACTTCATTTACAATGGGTAATCTGTTAAAAACTTCAGTCATTTAGGTACATCTCAGTCATAAAACCAGTAATATCAAAGTCTATACAACGTGCATTACTACAGAGTTTGGAAATGGTGGAATCTAAATGGGAAGTGATGAGCACCTATTTATTTTTGACAGTTATCTAAATCTAGTTTATTCAGGAATGGTTGTGTCCACAGGAGCGCTGAGTTTAAGAGTTGTAAACAACTGTGCACTGCAAAGACAACATGTACGACTTGGTTGAGGACTTTCCCTTTAAATATCACATTGTGTCAAATCTTGCAGACACAGCTTTAGCTGCTACATCCAATTGCCCAGCACCAAATACTTTGATAAAATATGTCAAATTCAGCAACGTGTCAACACAGTCATGGTTTCATGTAGAAAAACATTCACACTCACATTCGCACTTTCACACTCACCCACGTCACAAATGCAAGCACCAATGAGCAGTGAGGAAGCAGCACACTCTCCAGTACACCTCCTGTCCGTCACTGCCAAGGACGTTGCAGTCATTATGGATGAGATGGTTGCAGAATAGTAAACAAACACCAACAAAAAATAAAAAGAAAAGAACAAAAAAAAATCCCTGGTTTTAGACAAGTCCTCGCATTCCTTCACACGGGCTCCATCGCCCCCTTCATTCCGGTGTCTCGTTCAGCAGGATTACTCAGCGGTGGCTGTGGCCTCTGGACTGGCTGCCGTCTCTGGCTCAGTAGGTGAAGCTTCAGCTGGTTTCTCCTCTCCTTCCTCTGGCGCTGCTGCCTTCACCTCCTCCTCAGCCTTTGGCTCCTCAGCCGCAGCCTCCTTGGCTCCTTCCTCGGCAGCCTCAGCTGGTTTGGCCTCCTCAGCAGGGGCTTCCCCTCCTTCGGCTGGCTCCACTGCTGCTGTTGCTGCTGCTGCTGCTCCCTCCTCTGCTGCCTCCTCAGAATCCTTCTTGGTCTTCTTAAAAGAGAAGCCGCTGAGCTTGAAGGAAGGTTTCTTGAAGGAGAAACGCTTTTTCTTCTGCTTGCCGTCCTCGCTGGTGGATGGAGTGCCCTCCTCCGGCTTGGCAGAAGCCTCTCCGTTCGTGGCGGCAGGCTCCTTCTCACCATTGGCCTCGGCACCTTCTACTTTCTCGCCCTCTTCTTTTGCCGCCTCCTCAGTGGGAGTGCTGCCGTTAGCCTGGACATCAGCTTTGTTGGCTTCCTCTGCAGCTGGAGAGGCATCACCATTGGTCTTGGCATGACCGTTTTCCTGGAAACAAGAGAATACATGTGATCTAGAACACGCATAGCTCCATGCTATTTGAGCAGACAATGAGCTACACTTGATTTACTGTTATCATCCATCTCCTCTGCCAGCAGCCAACATGTGAACCTTTGTATGCATGATTACCCCCTGCAAAACCTGGCAGGCTGTGATATTTAAATTCAACCAGTCGCACGAACCAATAGGAAAATAGACCTAAAACTGCAGCAACATCTGTTACTAGGAGAGTGACGACAGATCTGTGGCCTTCAGCAGTAGGCTAGTCGGTTAGACTGCAGTACTGTCGGGGCCCGCCAGGTGGCGTTCAGAGAGGAGCCAGTGGATACAATGTAGGAATTTGGGGATTTTTTTTTCCTCCTTTCTTTTAATGACTTGTTTGGTCAACCGATGTGTTTAATTTTAATTTTACATACACTTCTCGTCCCACGCTCTGTGCTTTCTATGATTTGTTTATTTTGAGGCTTGTGTGTGCATGAAAACGTGGCTCCTTTCTTGAAACTGGCAACAAAGGCGTGGTAGCGTTTTTAAAATGGCCATGCCACCAGTGCGAACGGCCACAAACCTCCGCTGCACACATTTCAACCAAGTGAATAAAAAACAGCCACAATGTTTAGAGAGCTGCAGCTTGAGAGTAAATGTGCAATATTGAAAATTATTCAAAAATGTCATTTTAAAAATTAAAATAAATATCTGTGATGAATTAAACATCGACTGGATGTGTACCCTGATCTTCATATTCAAAAAAATAATTAAAATATATACACAGGCATCGATTAAAAGTATTTTTAAAAAATCAATTATTTGCAATAATGTTGCAAAATACAAAATGCAACAAGGCGCTCGCCGGTGAAATGGATACATGTGGCCACTTTCCCTGAATGCCGGTGAGCGTGGGGATGCTCTACAGAGAACATGGAGCACGCCATTGACGCAACACATTGCTAAAATGGGACAAAATCCCGCTTGAGCAATAAAAGCTTGAATAATTCAAATCTAATTTACCTGTCCGTTTGTCTTGGCTGCAACGGCTGCACCTTCTGCCGGCTTTTCCACCGCAGCTTCCTCTTTTCCAGCGGTTTTGGAGATTTGTGCTCCCATGCTTTTTGGTGCAACAAAGGAACCCAACCGATCAAGTGATTGAACAAAGACCGCAAGCTTCCTCCCAAAAATTCAAGTCGAGCGCCGACACCACCTTCTCAGAGCGAAGCCGAGGAATCAACCCGAAACCGAGATGACCGCAAAGGGACGTGTGAGAACTTGCAAAAATGTGGCAAAGACGCAAAAGAGACGCGAATTCTTTCAATTTTTTCCCGAGCGGAGTTTGTAAATGGAGAAATTGGCCCCGCCGCAAATGAGATGCAGAGTACAACGCCCAAGTCCACTGATGAATGGGCACTGGGGCTATGACGACAAAGCCATCCCGTCTCCGCCAATCACAAGTCTGGAATCAACGAGTGGGGGGGTCACGGAGCGGGGGGTGCATGGACAATGGAGAGACACAACAACATGGCCAGCAACTTGTCTTTGCAGCCACTTCAGAGCGCAAAATTTGATTTAATTTCTGATCGAAATGATGACTGAGATTTCACAGCGCGTGTAAAAGATCCTGCAGATTTAGCTGGTCGCTGATTTTAAGGAGGAAATATTCCATTAGTCTTAGTTAACCCCATAGCCAACTATATGTTAGAGATATCATTAAAAACCATACACATGACCAACATTTTTTCCATGATATATTGTTTTAGTGTTGTTGTCGCAAATATTAAGTCTCTGCACTGCAGTTTTTGGCCTCTCTTTCATTTCCAAATACACTGGGTGCCATTTACAAAGGTGATAAAACTGTAATTTGTAAATGGAGCCTATGCACAATGATGCACTGATAGTCTATGTCATTATTTCGTTTTTTAATGTATAGTCTGAAATATAATATGCAAGAAAATAGACTACATGGTTGCAAGATTTGTACGTTGCAAAACATAACTCTTACTTTTAACCTGTTTTAATTTAAATGCATTTATTGACATGCAAGGCTGCAACAATAAGTTGTTTATCACGACTTTGTAATGGCCACAACAACAGCATGTTCGGGTCAAATGAGCTGAGAAAGTGCCGCTCAGCTGGTCTCATACTGGATCATCAGCCACCCCTCTGACATATGCTTCACTCAGTAAACAGACGTCCCCTGTAACCATAAGCCCCTGCGCCCACAACTTCCCTCTTCTTGCATAATAGCGTCTTGTCTGCATGTTGCAGCTGGAGCATCCCAGTGACCCAGATATAATGAGAGTTTATGGCCCTCTGCTCCGGCAGCCTGCAATTCTCTGACTCCACCAGCAGCCACAAAACTCCTCTCTCTGCCATCACTGCATGACCCACATCTCCATGGTTACCAGTCCAAAATGGCTCCGAGGAACAGGCTGCATGTCGAGCACTTAAGCGATCATGACTCCCGGCTGTAGAAATCTGAAGTGAGAGCGAGTTTTTAAAAAAAACTAAGCAGCCCAGACAACAGTTTGAGGATTAGGGTGACTTTTTTCACCCACCCTCCCGTCAGCAGGCTAACTGGGCCACGCTCATTGTTGTGATATTCTGATTGCATGCAAAGCTGTAATGACTATGGTGAGCTGCCATGAATATGTAAACAAGAGGACAAAGGCAGCAGGGCATGAAGTGTGTTCGGTGTGTTCAACAACACCGAGCAAGCCAGACGTTCAGACATAAAGAGTTGGCATCATGTCAGTATTTTTCAGTGAAGGCTGTGCTTGTGTGTGTGTGTCTGTGACCAATATTTGCACAATTACTGCACACTACTGCCTTCAATTAGAAAGACATGACACAAATCAAAACAACAATGTTAACATGCAGATTTGCATTGAACTTTGTATATTAAATATGCAAAATCCAACACTTTATCATCCAATCCAGAAAAAAAAATTAAAAAAAACATTTTCAGTTTATTATTGTTTTTCATTTAACTACACAGTTTTTGTTACTATGAATCTGCAACTAACAGCTGAGATGTTACATTACAGTAAATATATTTGTCTTCCACACAGTAGACATTTGAATTTACAGCAAATGGTACATTTTGAACAATCTGCACAGATTTCTCTCCATTGAATCTATTGCATTTTTTAAAAATATTCATCTCTTTTATGAAAAAAGGACATCTAAAACTCATAATTTAAAGATTTTACACATCACAAAAATTTTAAAATAAGTAACTTTAAAGTTTTCTTTGAATTGGCTCAGATTTTCATGCTTTCGCTTCTGTGTAAGTGCTGTTCTGAAAGTGACCAGTGCACCTTAACCTGTCTAATGTAAAACTTTGCAGAATTTTTGTGTTTTGTTTTTTTAAAAAAATATTCAATTCAATATCTTTTGGTTTTTGTATTGTTCTTCGGACAAAACAAAAAGTCTGAGGCACCACCTTGCACATTAGAAAACTGTGTTTCACTCCTATCTCATAGGTTGTAGACGAATCAATGAATTAATCACTTAAAAAAGTTCATTGGAGAGTGTAAATAATGGCTGGCTTCTGATCTGCTAGTGGCAGAATGGGACATTCTTCCTGTCCACACATCAATACACTCAACTCAAAATTGCCTCAAGGGTGTGTGTATAAAAAAAGAATACATTGGACGTAGATTACTGATCATGTTGATTACTGGTATTTAAAATTTCCCTGCACTAAAGTAGCTAATTCAGTCATTCAAACAAACCTGCAAGTGGAACCTGAAGTTTATGTTTGTTGTTTAACAGCTGCAACACTGAAGGAATATTTTGTAAATGGAGGTCTGATGTCTGCATTTTCATTCATAATTACATTCCTGAGCAGCTTTAGATCACTGTAAATCCCTGTCAGGTGTTAAAGGGTAACATGTTTTAGTCTAGATGAGGACTGTTTGCTCTAACATCCATGTGCAGTAAGTTTGGCAGTAGGCCTCAAGTGTTGGTTTTGTAAATATGCACCCTGACAACAAATGACTGCACAACCGGCATGCCTGATATGCACCATGTATTATGTTTCATGCACCATGTACACTTCCCCTCGGGCCCTCTCTGCCTGTACAGTGAACCTACTCGAGCCATTCAGACAAACTGGTGCAAAACCTGCTACATGTGACTTAAGGTTCAAATAAAAATTTCATCACAAAGGTGAAAGTATTGAAGTATTCTGCCCAATAAGGAGGCCAGTGATTGCTTAAGGTAATGCAAAAATGGACTTTTACAAGAAATCTAGTTGTTATTTGTCTGTTTTTGTGTCAGTCAACAAATTTCACACACACACAGTTATGGAAAATGACTGTTTACGTTGAGAGCTGCAACAGTTAGTTGAGTGAATTTAATCTGCAACTGTTTTGATAGTTGATTTATCGTTAAAACAATCAAGCATTTGTTGGCTTTAGCTCCTCAAAGGTGTGATTTGCTGCTTGTTTTTTTTTTAGAACATTTTATCAAAGTGAATATGTTCCAGCTATGTGTAGGACTGTCAATCAAACACGATTGTTTGCCCTGATTGTTTATTTTTTGTGGCATTTTGCGCCCAGAAGTTCCTCTCAGTGGCTGAATGTTGATGATATTTTCATTCAGTGTAAAAATGTGGTTTCCATTCTGTTTTTTTTTTCTTGTTTTTCCCTTTTGTTTTCTATGTGTGTGTGTTTGTTAACTGTGTGTTGACATGGCGACAAAGTATTGAAGTTGGACTTCAGACAGAAGGAGACACTGTTTTCCAGCTTCAGATGCTTGAAAAGATTCTTGTGAGAACAGTTCACCTCCTGATTATTCGGCTACCTGAAATAAGAAGCAACTTACGTAATTTTGCCTAATGATTATTCAATAAATTTTAATATGAAAGGGGAAAAAAAACATTTATGAGACTATAAATCCTAGACTTTCTCTGGACTCTAAATTAATGTTAACCCTCATTAATGATCTTTCTCTATAGCAGGTGACGTGATTGTAATTTACATTTAAAGGCTAAAAATGAGAATTTGTACAGCCAGCTCTGAACACTTGGACAAAAACAGACAATTTGGCAACCTTGCTCTGTTTTTCCAGTCATTCCACAGACGAGGAGGTGCCCCGATATAAATTGTAATCTGTTATTGGAGCAAAGCGCTGTCAATCACAATATACGTCTATGTAGATCCGCACCAGCCATACGCAATCACAGCTGCGTCAAGACGCACGCAGATAAACCGGAAAATCAGGCATACTTTTCAAGCCAAAATAAAAGCACAAGAGTTAGCAATTTAGAAATGATGCTTTGCGAAGTCTCAATACAATCTAACTGAGGCAAAATTATTTGGATGAATCTCTATGGATCTTATGCGCTCGTTTAGAACATAAAATTGGTGTGTTTTTATTTTTGTTTCCACCTTGAAAGCCATGCTCTATTTTACCAAGCGAATGCGCTTTATTTTGACAGGATTAACCAGAAACGTTGTTGTTGCGAACTTGACGGTCGCCATCGTCATCATCTGTACGCACGGCGGCGATAGGAGCTCCTGAATCGGAAGGGTCGGGTATCCCACCGCTATTCTCTCTCAGTGCGAAGGAAAAACACTCGCACAGAGTAGAAAAATATCGGCGGTCTCCTCTCACGAAAGTCCCTCTGCAAACTCCGATGGATTAATCTTGATTTTTCTGCGGTAAGCACGCTTTTTTCCCCCTCCTCCTCTGTGTTGAATTTCAATTGGTGCACCCGCCTTGTCCCCTATTTTGCGCTGTGGACTGCGAGATGAATTCATCTCGGGAGAGAAAGAGGGAGCAGAGGAGATAAATAACACACATAGCGGTGCGTTGTGTTCGTTCCAGCCATTCAGCAGGTGTGTGCGCATGTATTTGACGGGTAACTTTGGCATCAGCAGGGGAGCAAACAGGCAGAGCGGTGGCGGTGATTGTGGATGATGTTTTGCAGTGCTGGGGTTGTGGAGAGGGGGCTCTTGTGTTGCAGCAGCAGGGATGGATGCGCTGCAGAGCAGAGCTGACCATTGAGGCCATGCACACACATTATAAACGCCACAATGGCCTGCAGACAGCCTCCTATTGATTCACCCCAAAATAATTGTCTGGTGCTTTAAGCTAATTGCATTGCCGCGCTGTTAAATGTCCAATTAAAGCTGTCCTAATCGGGTTATCTGATGTGTCTGGAGGTGCAGCCATCCATCGTAAAGGCAAACACCGGGGATGATTTAAAAAGTGTGTTTAGCTCGGAGCTCCGGTCTGAGTTTCATCCATGTGCAGTAAGTTGGGCAGTAGGCCTTGTGTGTTGGTTTGTAAATATGCACTCAGCAGCCTGAAGCTGCGAGTATGCAGCCTGTCACTGGTCCATGAATGACTACACAACTGACGTGCGTGATATGTATCAACGTAAATGAAAAGACTAGAATATTCTGGTTCATCAAGCATGTACATTTCCCCTCAGGCCCTCTCCGCCTGCACATTTAGCCCACTTCATCCTATCAGACATACTGACACAAAAGCTGCTACTTATGAAAATGTCCTGTCATAGGTAAAATATTGTTTTTTGC
>JAQLOL010000007.1:10297593-10317079 GCA_029783665.1 Naso thynnoides | reverse complement strand
AGACGTCACAATGGACTGTGAGAAATTAAGATGCACATTTTCAGCGTATTTTTGACACTTCATGGAATAAATGATTAATCGATTAATCGAAAAATATTTAAAATATTTTAAAAAATCACTAGTTGCAGCCCTAGCCTACGTCCCGTTACTGATATATCAGCGTCAGGCTGATATCAGGTGATACTATCAGCAAACCGATTTATCGATTCCTCAATTACAACACATCATGTAGCTGCTATCCTGTTCCCTTTCGAACATCCCTATCAAGCCACTGTGGGCCACTCAGAGGCAAGCTGTTCATTTGGGTCTGAAAATAGCGTGATGAGTGTTCTTGCTGACCGAGGTGGTCATGCGATACCCAGGCAGTGTCATGGAAAGGAACAAGCCCTGCGGCTGCGATGCCATCATGTGCTTTTTTTGTGGGGGGGGAGTTGTGCCGCAGGTCAGGCATGGAGCAGTCCAGTGTGTGGCTGTGTGTTTCACCTGAAATCATTATGTTTCAGGGCTTTGTCTTGACATTTTGACTTGATCCATAGCGTCGATTCATGCATATAATTGAGTAACGTAGTACTCGCCCCTGGATCAAAAAGCCAGTGATGAATGCAGGTAAAACCGACAACATATTATTGATAAAATGTGAGAAATCTGCCTATTGCTGTCGAATGCACTTAAGGTAACTGGATAAATCTAGATCACTGTTTACGTCCTTTAAAGGAAGGTTTTTCTTAGGTGCATAGATGATGGATTTTTATAGCACTCATACATCAGCTTCAACAACAAAAAATTATTCGTGCAAATGTTTACCAAGCGGACCCTGTATCAGGTAAACAATACCAGAAAGGGAACATTTCTATATAAACAACGCAAGATAGCCTAGTTTCTGTGCAGCACAGATATGTTAAAGCTGTGGTAGTCCCTGGCCTTTTTACTTCAATAGCAGGAGGATTTTCATAATCCCCACAGGAGGTACGACAACGTGAGATCTCCCCTCATTTACTCTGATCCCTCCAGGAGGGGATGCAGTGCTATTTCAATCACTGCAGTTCAAGAGAAAATGTGCCAGAAAACAGACTTTACCTGTGAAACATCCGTCAGTTCGGTTAATGTTTCCTTGCCTGTGAATTTCTCCACCAAAAGTGTCAAACATTTGTAAGTGTTGCTAACCCTGTGTTCACTAAGCAAGAGGCTGGTCTGGTCTGTATTTCTGTACACTGGTTACTGTGTTTTTGACTTGTAAATGCATACAGTTTTTGTTTTTAAATGAAGTAATGGTACGTGTTTATGTAGAATTCTGGTTGATTGTGTCTGATTTTCTTTTTTAATATCTATTTTTTGGTCTATAAATCATCTGTAAATGTCAGAAAGTTGTTTACATGCCTTTCACAGTAGCCCAAAGCCCAGAGTTATGTGTTCAAATAGCTTTTAATGGCTTTACGTTTGTGACAGCTGTGGCCGGAGGCATTATGTTTCCAGGTTGTTCATCTGCTCCATTTCCGTGAATGCAATATCTCAGGTAAACCTCGATGGAATTTTCATCAAATTAGGCAGAGATGTCTACTCGAACTCGATGGTGAACTGATTTGAATTTGGATGACAAAGGTCAAGGTCATTAGAATTCACAAAACATGCACTAGATTTTGAGATTTTTATGGGCTAATTGATAAATTTTCACACAACTGTCTAACAGGTTAAAATGATGAGGTGATGGCATTTTAAATTCGAAAGGTCAACTTCACAGTGGGATCATAATGTTCTGTAAAAACTCCTCTATAAGCATTATTCAGCGCCATGGCTCAAGAACAACAGAGGAGATTGTGACCATATTTCACATCGGTCAGATACTAAATTGGTGACGCTGATGTTGCGTGTCCACCTTGAAACTGTGCTGCAGGGTTTCAGAATTTATAACTTTTGTGGTGCATCATCTAGATTTGAAGCCCATTGGTTTTACTTGTATTTAGCTTCAGGTGATTTTTGAAACTTTTTACAGAAAGTATTCCGATGCAACCCACTTCGTAATCATCAACATTTTCATATCACTGGTGACAACTTCCATTTGCCCAAAATATACCCTTAATACCTTGAATTAAAAATAACTTTGCTACATATATCTTGTGATTCTGGATGACAAACATGAATATAAACTGTAACTTTGCTGGTTCAGAGAGACATTAAACTACAAGGCAGAAATTCTAGATTTACTCAGTTTTGAACAGATGCAAAAAGCATTTTTTAATGAACTAAAACCACTGAAATATTTTAATCTCTATGCAATCTTTGACAATTTATTCCTGTTTTTTAAAAAAAGTTATGTTTGCAATTTTGTCTTATAGAATTGATAGCTTGTTTGAAGGCTGTAGAGGGTATTATTGCATTTCACCATAGGTGGAAATGGTTGGTTAAATACATTTAAAGGTGGATTTCTACCTGCCTGCTGCTCCGTCTGGAGGACTGCTGTAAGTACCAGAAGATAGATAAGGGAAATGCAGATATTAATGTCAGGGAAAATTATTTGTTATTTGAAGGACGACTGGAGAATCAGCGGTCCTCCTCCTCCTCCTTGTATTTCAGCTTGTGATCTCAGCTTTAATGCTACTGCTGGGTTTGTTTCTTTCTCCGTATTAAATGGGCTTTTATTAGCAGCAATGAATCACAGTGATCTCCTTCTATCTGCAGCATTCTGTTCTTCTGTTGGTTAAGCACTGTGGAGCAAAAATAGGACTGGAGAAACTGAACATACTGTGCACAGGAGGTGAATTCTGTATTTGATACATTAAATGTTTCTGTGAAACTGTAGGCTACTGAGTTGCACTGTACGGAGTGTACCTGTCTTCATCACAAGGTAGTTGTTTTTTTTTCTAAAAATGTAACCCGTGAAAAGTGTGCTTTTTTGCATGATTTATATTGTTTTTTTCCTTAATCAGAGTCTGTTGTACCTAAAATTCATAAAAGTAATTTTCTGTGGAAGAATTAAGCCCACAGATCAATAAGTAAAAAAAAAAAAAAACACTTTTATGCTTAATGACAAATGTGACTGGGAATCACAGCAGAGTCCTCCTTTTTTATTTCCTGTTTGTCTTGAATTCTCTCTTTGAAATCTTTATTAGGTGCTTTCATGAAGTTGAATCCTGATGCAACAGTTTTGTTTTCAGAGCTTCAACCCTGTTGCACTGCTTGCAGCGTGCATCAAGTGACATCTGTTTGCACTTTTTTTTTATTTAGCCATTTTGGTTTTTGTGAGTAAATTTCAAACAGGCCTGAAGCTTTCGTTGCGACCATTAAACTCCAGCGTCCTTCAGGACATGCTTCTGATGTTTTGCTGATTTGGGGCTGAAAACTAGTTTCCTTTTGCAAAAAAATGCCCATCGCATGTTTCCAGAGCCCATGGTGACATGTTGAAATGCCTATTTTGTTCAAACAACAGTCAAAAACAGGAAGATATTTTGTTTGCTATTACATAGATTCGAAGAAAAACATATTTTTTACATTTGAGAGACAGAATTGGTTAAATAATAAGCAATTTTAGTGCTAAATCAAATACGTTGAACTCCTCTTTAGATATGTGATGCTGGTGGTTATTTATATTATACATCACTTTTGCTGTATCTTTGGCAAAGCATTTTTCATAACATAGAACTGTGTCCATTTGAATCTTTAGCTTAGGTCAAGAGATGCAATTCTGTCTACTTCCTCTGTCTGCTGCAGCACTGGTGTTTGAGGGCACCACCTCCCTCCATCCACAGCAACCGTAAACAAGTGTGTTTCCAATTAGCCGTCTCTGAAGTCAGCTGGCCGCTCAAGCGGATGAAAGACAGCAGTGCTGTCAGCGATCTCTTCCGAGCCTGGTTTTACCGGCCTCATGAGCTTGCAGGACTGAAAGGGGGGCACGGTGAGCCGAAATGTGGCTTTAGTTTAACGGCAGGGTCTTTAAAGACGGTAAGGCTGTTTTAATTGGCAAAGCAGATTGCCTCACTCATTACAGAAACTGGTTTAGCTTTGCTTTAGTGAGGCCAAATGCTCCATCAGTCCCCCTCATGAGACTCCGTGTAGAGCCAGGGAGTGGTTCGCTGTTAAGGGTCCGTCTGTGCATTTAAACTCAGTGCTGTGAATGTGTGTGTGTGTGGCTCCTTGTTAAGATAACAAAAATAAAGCGCATTGCCAACTTGTAAATGCAATGGCCGAGTGTAAATTCTTCTCACAAGTGCGGTTGTGCAATAAGATGGAAAAGTGAACCATAATAAGTAGTGCCGCTAAATTCTTTTATGCCAAGTTAAGCTGGATATTCTCTGCACGAGTTTCTCACATCAGCATCAACATCGACGTGTGCAGATACTTACAGCAGTGATCACATTGGCCATACACTGCAGCACTGTCACATTATGTTCCTCTGCATAATTAGTAATGGCGTTTAAAGTATCGTGTTTAATTTCAGCCTAATTGAAAGATTTTTCACAAGGCTCTGTATAACTCTCAGAGGAAGCTTTGAAATAATGGAATATTGAATCATAATTTCCCCAATGGAGAGGCTTTTGAGCTATTATTTTACCCACGTGCTAATTTCAGCTCTGTCTCTTTCTCTCTCCACCCACAGAAAGTAGAGAATGGGCTGTGTCCAATGTAAGGATAAAGAAGCAGCGAAACTCACTGATGACCGGGAGACCAGCCTCTCACACAACTCGGGGTACCGCTATGGGTCCGACCCAACACCGCAGCACTACCCCAGTTTCGGGGTCACCACCATTCCCAACTACAATAACTTCCACAGCGCCGCCTCACAGGGGGTGACTGTGTTCGGAGGAGTCCACACGTCCTCGCAGTCGGGGACTCTTCGGTCTCGAGGAGGCACAGGTGAGGCTGAAAAAGTTCTTTTTTTCAAACACACCTGTTAATGCATGTAAGAGATTTCAAATGCAGGCAGCTGCTTAGTGACCACAAGGGTCCAAACAATCCAGATTTTTGAAGGCTTTAGCTTCCTTACAGTAATATTTGGTGATACTTTTTATACCTGTTCACCTTAAAGCCTCCACCTATGCTTAAGCATTTTGACATTCTGAAAAAATGTTTCTGCTTTCTTGCTGAGAGTTAAAGCTCATCTACACAGAATGTTTAACCCACTCTTCTTTGTCATCTGTCTGACACTTGCTGACAAAGCAGACAATGGTAGTATATATATTATTATTTTAATCAATCCAGCTGCCTGCCGCACAGTGTTTTGCTATTGCTAGACACACTTCAGGCTTCAGCTAGCAGCTTGTTAGCTTAGCTTAGCAAATCTGCCTACCAGCACCTCTAAAGCTCTCTAATTAATGTGAAATTTCTCATTTGTTTACTTAATAGAAAAACTTAATTGTAAAACAACAAGTTGTGGTGTAAAAGAGGGCTATATACTAGAATATTTGATCAGCTTTGAGCAGTTCAAGAATGATACTCTGCCTGGCTAAGAAATACATTTGAACAGAGCCAGGCTAACTGTTTCCCACCTTTTTTCTGGCATGGAGTAAAAAGCTCACTCCCGCCCACCCAACAGTTTAATCAGTAATTCACTATGACAGAGGAAGCTACCAATAGAAAAGGTAATTTTTTTAACTCAAATTTTAGTCAAATTTTAGAGTTATAAAGGTCGGTGTGGTAGCATCAGAAACCTCTTGTTTATTTTTTTTTTGTTGTTGTTTTTGTTATAAATATTTGTTTATTTCCCTTCCTTAGATAATATTCCAAGTACAAGGGATATTTCTCTTGTGTGATAAATTCACATTTCTGCAGAAGACTAATGTCCACTGGCTGAAAGTTAAATGGAAAACAGAGCGACTTAAATCATTGCCGGCACTATTTGAGGCACATCTGACGACCATACAGATCAGAAGTTGTGCTGAGTGGTGCAGAAGTGTTTGCGTGGTGGGCTTTGCGGTCCCTCACTTAAGATTTTAAAGATACATAGAGTGTGTTGTGTGATGCATAAATTAAATGCATCTTTATGCTTTGATGTCATCTACTTGGGGCTTTTTTTTCACTGAGCACAGATAAACACTCTGTGGAGTCAGCACCACCAGCTTGTATGAATAAGAAATGACTCCATGAGGGCAGCGAGAAGCAGCATTCATATCTGAGACTGCAGAGAAAAGACTTGAGTACAAAACAGTAAAACAACAGTCAAAAAGACAGAGAAGACCCGAAAACCTCATTTGACCCCCTGTGAAGACATCAACTGTGTGACAGTGAGCGGTTGGGGTCATTGTGAAGTGTGTTTCGGAGGTCACTGCATCGTCAGGGAAATGTGCAGGGCTTTACTGTAGCACTGGAGCTTCGTGTATCCACAGAGGATTCAGATCAAATCAGAAAATTAAATCATTTTACAGTTTCAGGCTTATAAAGAGATACAGGGACTCCAGGGTCATTTCAAATCACATCAGATAAATTTGATTGGCCTCTCCATTCCTAGAGGATGCTCTGTCTGATGTGGCTTAGAGTCAGATTTTTTCATGCAACAAAAAGAGATTATTTGCTTTGAAACTGTGATAACTAATGTTTTTGCGGGGGGTTGCAAAAGCTGTGAACACTGTTAACATTTTCTGAGCCTTTACACTTGTTATGGTTGCTAATTTCAAACATCCAGCAGGTACAATCCACCTGACAAATCCAATAATTGCTCTTCTTTTAGCTCTGTTTTGCTCCCCACCATCCCCGGGTGGAGAGCATCAGGCTCTTTGGCTGCTGAATCCTCCATTAGGTAACTAGCTGCTCGCTAACTTATGCTAGCTAATGTTAAAGTGCTGTACAGAAATGAATAGAACTACACTCAAGTCATGACTTTCTGTAGGTTTGTCATTACAAGCAACTTATTTCATCACATGTAGTCATTTAATGCATCGTTAACGAGAAAATATTGATCGAGCAGGTTTAAAATTTAACAGTAAAGCGATAAAAAATAGCAGTTACTTAATACATAGGGTGGAGGTGGGGCAAAAAATCTGACTACTTACCCATAATAATATCTAACAACTATTAGCAATGTCACAGACATAAGTCATAAATTATTATGTATTATAATAGATTGTAAATCAAGGCTAAGTTTAAATAGGCTTGTTCTGAAGAAATCTAAGATCATTTTGTTGTTTCCTATTTGAGGATCTCTGCTAGTGAGACGTTTAGAAAGATTAGATGACATCTGGTCAGATGAATCAGAATGATTGTGAAACTAGGACATAAAATCATATGAGTTTCTCTGTCTAAATTGTATCTAATATACAAAAGTACATATATGTTAAACATAAATAACATAAATCGTGTGAATTTGCAAGAAACGGATGAAATAGAAGAGGGTTGTAATTTCTTACTTCCCTTATCTGTCCAGCAACGCACATGTCTAACAAACCCAGCAACAAAACCACAATGAAAATCTCACAGTACTTTAATGAAACGATTCACCTTTGTGCTTTTGTTTCCTGCAGGAGTGACTCTGTTTGTGGCTCTCTATGACTATGAAGCCAGGACTGAGGATGACCTCAGCTTCAGGAAGGGGGAGAGGTTCCAGATCCTCAACAGCACGTAAGTGTGAAAACATCTGAATGACAGCATGAAGGGTGGTGGTCTTGTTTTCTCTATCTGGGTTTTTTCGGTGAAGAATGCTGCATTGGGAAATATTTTACAGAGAATGGGTCTCTCTGTTATGGACCTAGTCTGAGTTGTGTTATATGTTTTAATGATGGCTTTCTGACAGTTGCATCATAGGAATAAAATATAGATAGGAGTGCTCTGCTTTTACACAACACGCATGTGGTATGTCATGAATGAATTACATGTTTTTCAAGTCATCCTTCTTTGCTGGACCCCGACACATAATAAGCAAAAGTTCTACATTAAAACATCTAAAAATGACCATATCTCAGGAATATTTTTTGTTAAGTTGTGTCCTTACATTATCCCAAATTTTTTTGCAATAATGTTCAAACTGGGAGAACCTGTGTGTTTTTCAAAGTAAAGGTGCGTTTTGTTTTGTTGCCCTTTGACTTCCAGGGCAACACTAGTCAGGAGGGCAAACTTCACTACATTACCTGTCTGTGAACATTTCTGCCTTAGCCAGTCAGATAGACTTTCATTTGACATGGTGGTTGTTTAACAATAAAGCAAGCAAATCCCATGATCCCACGCTGCTTCACGACGTCAAATTACAACTTTTGTTTTCATTGTTTAGATTGAATGTCCTCTGGTAGCAGGAATGACATTTTTAGCATTAAAATTTTACCGCTCCTCTGTTTATGTGCAAGTTATAAACTATGTGAAGTGGGTCATGCTGAGCCACACAGCTGCGTGCTACAAAATATGAGCCACAGACTCCAAACAAGAACCCATATTAGCTTTCCTGCTAAAGTCTCCTTCTTGTCTGACTCAGACATTAACACACATCTTATCCTGCACTTAGCTGGTTAGCCGTTAGCTCGGAACCGTTGGCATGCGAGCATCACTTCGGCCTGTTGGATGCTGGTGTGGTCTTTACTCTTAAATACCTGTAACAACATGCTGACTGCGTATCACATGTTGGCTACAGCTCAAGTGTGTTTAATTTGCTTCTTGTCTCTCTGGAGTCCTTCCAGCTGCTGTCAATCAAACACAGACACCCCCCAGACAGTTGAGACCAAAAGGAGCATGCCCGATATTTCCCTAAAGACCTTATTTCTTAATTTTAAAACTTTAGACCATTAACAACGCATTTAAAAAAAGACTGCAAAAAGGGATGAGTGACTGATTTCATTTGGACTTTTAAAGAGATGATTCACTGCAGGAGCCCACTCACTAGAAAACAACTGCTTTAAATGTTGTTTGTTTTTATGTGCTTGCTATTCATCTCTCAGAGGCAAGACAGCCTATGAATCTGATCACCCACCACTGAGGGTTTATTCGTGCCTGTCTGCATAAAGTGCACATTTTGATCTGTCTCTCTGTTTGTTTAAACCTGTCTCTCCATCCATCATCTCTCTCTGTTCTTCTCTTCTCAGCGAGGGCGACTGGTGGGAGGCTCGTTCCCTCACGACAGGTGGAACTGGTTACATTCCCAGCAATTACGTTGCTCCGGTTGACTCCATCCAAGCTGAGGAGTGAGTAAAAGTTTTTCATATGAGCACACACACTCACGCATAGTCTCAGAGGCACAGCAGCTTCATCAGCAGAGAGCACGTCATAAATATTTGAGCGCTCATCTCACTGACTTTTGTCAAATGTGGAACATGGAATAAGAATAACAGATGATATTTAAAAAATGTTAAAACTGATTATTCCGCTTCATAGTTTGACTGCGTCTTTTTTTCTTGCAGCTGGTATTTTGGTAAATTAGGCCGAAAGGATGCGGAGAGGCAACTGCTCTCCAATGGCAACGCCAGAGGCACTTTCCTCATCCGTGAGAGTGAAACAACCAAAGGTACTCTGACCGAGCAGCAGACATGTTGGATGCTTTTAAAGTTTAGAAATCACACAGAAGTGTTTGTGAATAAATAAATAGGAACACTTTAACTAAATGTGCAATGTGGCAGGAGAAGCTGTTTATTTATAAACAAAGTTGCCATAAAATCCAACTGATGTTGCAACTGTTGTTGCAAGGATGTTGCAGTATCATGTTTAGGGTTTGTGTAGGTTTCTACTAGTGCAATTTAGGACTTCTTAAGACCGTTATGGTGCAATTTAGCAACCATTTAAAGTCCATACAGGAAAAAGAACTCTAGTTTTGTACAATATCCCAGAATTATTTGAAAATTAAACATATTTGCAAACTAAATGTGCTGTTTTTCAGTCAGATCTCGTTAAACTTGCACTTTTACATAGTAGATAATAAAAACAGTTTTAACTTATTGCTTCTTGAAGTAGCTGCTTTTTCAGTTAAAGCATACACCACACTACACAGCCACACAGTAGCATGGTGTGTTCTGTTAAATTCTGATTGGGTTGCACAGTTTGAATTAGTGGTTATTGGTTCCATATTAGTTGCTTTCAAGGTTGTTGTTCTTTTACAGTGTGATTGATAAAAATTTTTGAAAGCAGGAATAAAATTAATGCAGCTCTGAAAAAATAATGTTACTTCATCATCAAAATCAATTTATAAGAGCTGCCAAAACTGTATTCAATGTTTTTGAAGACATTTTAAAACCAAAAAAAAAAAATCAGATAATCAGATTTTAGACTTTTTAAGGACCCCCAGAAATCTTGTATATCATAAATTAATGCAGTGGCTCCTTATTTATTGACCTAAATCTTTTACATAGTATTCTTTATGTACACTCACTTAAAAAATAACCATGCACTCACACGTTTCTGGTGAAGTCTTACCAGAGACTTTGCTTAAATCTCCTTGTCAGTTCCCTTCTTTATGGTTGTGTTGTGTCTGCTCCAGGCGCCTACTCGCTCTCCATCCAGGACTGGGATGACATCAAGGGAGATCACGTCAAACACTATAAGATCCGCAAGCTGGACAGTGGAGGCTACTACATCACCACCAGGGCCCAGTTTGAGACACTGCAGCAGCTGGTTCAGCATTACTCTGGTGAGACTTTGCTCTCCCTCTCCTGAAATTAAAATGTTGTTAAATTTTATGCTGCTTTAACTTTACAGTCAAACTGGGTTGTTGTTCCAGCCAGGGCTGCAGGGCTGTGCTGCAGACTGATCGTGCCGTGCCACAAAGGGATGCCTCGTCTCACTGACCTGTCCGTCAAAACCAAAGACGTGTGGGAGATCCCGCGGGAGTCACTGCAGCTCATCAAACGTCTCGGCAACGGCCAGTTCGGAGAGGTCTGGATGGGTGAGTATCTTTTTTGGCATCCTGTTTTGGCACAAAGAAGACTTGGACAGCTGTGAGCTGTGTTGGGAAACATGCTGAATGTGTTGGATCATTGAAAACTAACACCCAGCTAATGTAACCCACAGAGAGGAGTTCTTTCTGACAGTGATTTAATATCAACATTTAGACACTTAACACATATCTGTTTAAGCTCAGTGTCCATATTTACTGACAACTAATCCATATTCGGTTGAGACACATGCTGTTTTAGTTTAGTAGAGTTTATTAAGCTTAATTTGTCCCACATTGGGTGGCGAAATGGAATATTGTTGGTACCACAAACATGCATTTAATGCTAGAATAAAACTTTTTTAATGAAATTTTCAATTGGAAACATTTTTAATCGATCTTGAAGCTGAATTCAAGTCCCAAGAACTTATTATTTTACCCAGTGATATGTGCACTTATTTTGCAGGAAGATGTTTTCATTTATTTTTCTATGCCAATATTACCTGTATTTTTATGTACAGTTATATTACTGTGATTTTATGATTGCTGCACCTCTGTTTCCCGCACAAAATGTAAATATTCAACAACCTCTGGCAACTATTTGTTGCAAGACATCTGCTCTAAACATTTTCAGTTTCAACATAACTAAGAACATGGAAAGATTTTAGTCTTACATTCTACATTACTATTGTGTACTTTTATGTCCTTTCATCCCTCTTACGTTTTATTTTGACAGACTCAGCTTCATACTTTCATTTTTTAACGTCCCCCTTTCAAAGTAAAGTCCTGCAGATATGCTGGTGCCTGACCTTTTTAAAAATTGTCCTTTAACAGACTCTTTTTTTTTTCTCGTCAGGCACATGGAACGGCACAACCAAGGTGGCAGTCAAGACTCTGAAGCCTGGCACCATGTCGCCCGAGTCCTTCCTGGAGGAAGCTCAGATCATGAAGAAGCTCCGACACGACAAGCTGGTGCAGCTCTATGCCGTGGTGTCCGAAGAGCCCATCTACATCGTCACCGAGTACATGAGCAAAGGTAGATGCTGCTTTAATGTGACACTGAAAAAAGACACCATAAATATTACATTCGTGCATTCGTGCACACACCTACACAGTGTTTGCATAATTTATGCATCTGCAGTGACAGTACAGTATGTGTGCTGCTTTATTGTACGGCGCTGCATCGCAGAGATCCACACTTACCACAGCAAATACTAACAGATGAAAATCTGAGCCAAGTGTATTGTGTGGCAGGAATCCCTCAATTAGCTGCAATGTGTTGCTTCAGTTTGAATTCAAATCTGAGTTAAGATCTGGCAGCTGAGGATTAAGAGAGTCAACAGATCCTAAATCGTTTTTCTTTTTTTTTCTCTCTTTTTAGGGAGTTTGCTTGACTTCCTTAAAGATGGAGAAGGAAGAAGCCTCAAACTGCCAAACCTGGTGGATATGGCAGCTCAGGTACGCTGCTTAAAATAATCCAAAATCTTCATGAGGTGGATTTGTTACTAGAGCTTAATTTACCTCCATCACTCTGGCTGTTACCACTTTATTCATGCAAGCTCACTGTGGCACATTCACAGCCTACATTATGTGAGAAAAAATTGTTTCATTTGGCAAATGGCAGCCCTGTCTGGTTATTTAAAATTATGGATCTTGCATTACAGTTGGAGCACTTATCGCTACAGTTTATATTTTACTCTAAAGTCCACTTCACTTCCTGCTGGTTGACAAGTTATAATACCTGACGCTTCAGTCATTACAGCCTCCTCTCTAGTGCAGCCCTGTGTTAAGGCTTAATATCTTTGTGAAGAATATTTTTTAGTATTTAACCCATTTTAAACTTCTCAGTGATATGATTTTCACTGAAAAAACAAACTCAATTTCCCAGGTGGCAGCTGGCATGGCGTACATTGAGAGGATGAACTACATCCACAGAGACCTGCGCTCTGCTAACATCCTGGTCGGAGAGAGTCTGGTGTGTAAGATAGCTGACTTCGGGCTGGCCAGGCTCATTGAGGACAATGAATACACAGCAAGACAAGGTGGGCCTGCAGGGTTGGGTCTTCTACTGGAAATCCTTCACTAAGTTATTGAGTACAATCCGTCTTAAGTTCTTAGTAAATAATTGCTAGTTTCAAACTAGTGCTTTACTGCACCGTTAAAACTTAAGGAATGTTAAAGCTTGTTAAGACTTAAGTCGTGCAAATCAGTTGCTAGGAAACATTTGTGTTTTTCTGTCCAATCTGAAACAATCATCTTTGAAAACAAAAATGCTGTAAAAAACAAAAATGCTGATGCTGTAGCATCACAAACAGTAACTTCAACACAATGTCATGTCATCAGCTAAACCTTTCTATATCAGGTTATTTGCTAGAGACTTCAGCTCTCTATTAAACTTTCGTATCAAGTGTCAAAGGTGTTGAACATGTTATATATGACCCTTTTTATTCACATATGAGCAAAGTTACAGTGAATGTTCGTGGCAGAAACTTCTAGAGTCATTAGCATTTTTCTGCTTGTAAACACAATGTTCAAACTGGACTCTTCCTCTGGGGCTCAATGCCACCAGAAGTATTGCCGCGTGTTCTTATACTGCTAAACCCTAACTCAAACTACACAGAAAGGCGAGTAGGAAATTTACATTTATTGTAATGGAAAAGTCGATAATTTAGCAAGCTAGCAGAAGCTAGCCATCTGTGTTTGGCATGTACCTGTCCAACAGAGAGCAGGCCAGCTATGCGCTACTCTTCATCCCTAACCTCTCCTTCAGTGCTCAAAATGGGGTATAAGCCAAACTGAAATTTCACTCTTGTTCCAGAACGAGCAGCGGCAGTCACCTCCACACGTCTACTGGCCCATAAGTAATGATTGTACTGGGTTAATTTTGAATACGTATGTATTTTGTTTTTTAGGAAAATGCTACTGACTCTACCTTTAAGGGAGCGCTTGTAATTTATTGGCCCCAGTGTGGAAATTTAAATACTTCTGCCTGACTTCAGTCTTATGTCTGTCTGTTTATCATATCATTTCGTACCTTGTGACTCTCGATGTTTATGTTTTTGAAGTATTTTCTGAGTCTGTCAACCGCAGCATATTCTGAAAACCCCACTGTCAGTGGAAAAAACTCTTGGGCTGGCGGATGAGTTGTTCCATTTAGTCATTCCGAGACACATTTTACACACAGCCACATACACATATGCGTGCGCGCTCACACACACACACTGCTTTTCAGAATAAGTACAGTAAATGAGCAGGAATGTGTCTCGGTGGCCTCAGTGGAAAATTGAAGCACATGTGGTCACAGCATTGCAGACAGACACTAGAATATGACATACAGTACAGGATATACAAGGGTACAGTGCATGCTTTAACGTACAGCACTTGTTGTACCCAAAAATCTTTTTGTTGTATGTCGTTGGGAAGACGAGGAGTGAGTGCTGTAAAATAAACATTGTTCTCTCCTGACTGTGTTGGCAGACATAAACTCCACCAGAAGGACTTCCAGACTCCATTAGTCACTCTGTCATCATGTTCAGTCACTCATTTCTGAGCGAATTATATGTTTACTTGTTCAACTTGGGCCGAGTGCAAACTGACAAGGAGAGAGATAATGGAATTGTTCAGTTTTTTTTTGTTTTTTTTTTCCCCCTGTGGGATGTTATCATGTCTGCCTGTTTCTGCTGTAAATTATAGAGAAAAAAATCTATACAGAAGAGGCTGACCTACTTTCTCTCCCTGCTTGAATTGCAACATCGCAATAACAAAAATCGGAAGTCATGCATTTTAATTACTTTCAGGTGCAAAGTTTCCCATAAAGTGGACGGCTCCTGAGGCGGCTCTCTATGGGAAATTCACCATCAAGTCAGACGTGTGGTCGTTCGGCATCCTGCTGACAGAGCTGGTGACCAAGGGCAGAGTGCCGTATCCAGGTGAGTGCGTTCATCACTGTAAGGTCCCTTATGTAATCTGGATAATGTATGTAATTATGTATGGCACTTCTCAATTCCAGGTGATTGCTCATGTTCGATTAATGCAGTGCGCTGAGAGCGTTTTAGTTGGCAGTCAAGCTTTTGCATGCTAAAAAAAGCAGCATGTTGCATAATGTGTCGACACCTAAAATGTTTAATTGCAAAACACATAATTTGACAGCATATTTTAAGCAGGTATAGCTCACCCAGAGATGAAATTCCAGTCATTTTCTACTCACCCTCAATTCCAGCTGAAAGTCAGGTGAAGTTTTTTAGTCCACAAAACCCTGCTGGAGTTTCACTGGAAAAAAGGCGTTGCAGTCATTTCCCAGGCAGTTAAAGCAAATAGTGACCAGTTTCAAAAAGAGAAAAATACACAATAAAACCACAAAATGTCTCCATACTGCTAATTCAAAGTAATCCAAGTGCCCTGAAGCCTCGACATGTCAAGTTGATTCATAAAACGCCACTGACACCAGAGCCTCACAGTTGACTGTAGCTTGTTGCTCCAGAGATGGAAGCTGTGTTCACGTGCTTGTGTTCACACACTTGTTGAAGCTTGTGCAGCCTCACCACATTGACCAAAGAGAGCTCATGGTATCTGCAGGATCAGTTGAAGGGCAGATCTGGTGGCCTGGTGTCTAGCGCTTACACCAGATTTCGGGTAGCATGTAAACACAGGTCTGCAGATCCTGAGAGCTCGTGTTGGTCTCCTCGTGCAGTTGTGAAAGCTTTGGTATATGCGCATGCAGGTGACCACTGCAGCTCCTATTTTAGGAGCTACATGCTAGAGTGGACAGTAAAGCTTAAAACATGGCTGTGACATTTTCAAAACAACTTGGCATGGCTATGTAACGATCCTGGACAGTCACAATGCCTTGGCCCACGGCCGAGTGGTTGATCCCTTTGGCTGACCGGTCAGCGTCGTGGTCTGTGGTCCGGGCGACCTGGGTTTGAGACTAACTCCCTCCTCCTTCGCTGCATCTAGGCTTCAGGACACTTGGATTACTTCAAGTTTGAGGCGCTTTTGGGTTTTTTTATGTATTTGTGTTTAAGTTTGAAACCTGGTCACTATTAACTGCAGTTGTTTGGGAGATGACGGCAACACCTTTTTCCTGTGAATCTCCAGCAAAAAATTTTTTTGGACTTAAAAAAAACTTCATCTGACCATCCAACCATGTATGGTGATTTAATAATGGCTGAATTTCCATTTTTTGGTGAACTATTCCTTTATATTTTTTATCAAATAGCATGGATGAAAATAAATACTGGCGCTTATATTGCTGTATCATTGTTGTCCTGATTAAATTAGCTTTTAAAATCAGCTTTTTAAGCTTTCCACAGATTTTTTAGTCCTTATTCTGCAGTGACTGGAAATTTGAGCTTGATTGCCGTTTGGTTACATGTTTCTTTCTGCATATTATTTCTATGAATGCAGAAAATATCATATCATTAAAAAAAACTTAACAAGGAGGCAACTAAAGTGAGACTGTGATGGAAGGTTGTAATTGTATAGACGTGTTTCAGCCACATTTGTCTTCATATCTCCATGTTGCTCTCTCCAGGCATGAACAACCGTGAGGTGCTGGAGCAGGTAGAGCGAGGTTACCGGATGCCGTGCCCGCAGGACTGCCCCACATCCCTGCATGAGCTGATGGTGCAGTGCTGGAAGAAGGACCCGGAGGAGAGGCCCACCTTCGAGTACCTGCAGGCCTTTTTGGAGGACTACTTCACTGCCACTGAGCCTCAGTATCAGCCGGGGGATAATCTCTGAGCACCGCTGCCTTCATCTCATGTCATTGTGCTGACTCTCCACTAGAGGGGGCCAGACTCCACCCGTTCCCTCTTCATCCTGTGGCTGTGACGATCTTAAAAAGCTCATCGACTGACCTCTTAACTTCCAAGCTTCATACAAACAGGGACAGTGCAGCTCTAACAGCAACCTGCTATCAAATCCAAGGATGTTTTTAAGGAGGAGGGGGAGGCTGAGATGACAGAGGAGTTTAAAATGACTGCCATGGATGAACGAGATGAGATGTGTTGTGTAACTTGTATGTAGTGTACATATAAATTGCTTGTTTAATTATCTTTCTTTATTTTGTTTTATTTTATATTACTTTTGATATTTTGGAAATGTGTGGATTTTTTTTTTTTAATCCGAGCTCAAAGTTATTTCCGATGAACGGCTCATAGAAAAATGTGTGAGGCTCACAGTTGGTAACAAATCGTGACATAATAACTGTAGGAACGGTAATAGTTAGACATCATGGACCGAAGTATCTAAGAAAGTTTTTCTGAAAGTCCACTGACCTTTTTTACGAGGTTAATATAACAATACTGCTCTCCTCTTCTCAAGGAACTTAGATGTATTATAACACCTGTTCTTGCCTTTAATGTTTAGTAATATTCTTATAATGTAAGGGAATGCCTTCATGCTTTCTACACACTAACTTAGAGCATCATGGACTCCTCTGACCAAACTTGTATGCCATCTGCACTAATATTAAGTGCATTCATCGCATTTCAGCTTCAGCCAATGATTTCTAGATCAGCTTAAAGTAACTTTTAGTTCCTGCTTCCTGTAGTTGGAAAGGAGGCTGACCCCCTCTCCAACTGCAGCCATTGTTCGGCTGACTGCTTATATTACTGGCAATATTTTAAAATGTATGTTGCATTATTGTACGGCAGCCGGCTGTGTAAGAAATTCTGCATTTGTCTTTTCGCTTCAGCAGCCAAACAAACTGCCATTTAAATGACAGGAAATGAAGGATGCGTACCTGTTTGTCCCCCCATAATGTGTATCTGGAAATAACATGTTGTTTACGAGACCAAACATGTTTATTTCGTTTTTATTGTTTTGCTCAACATTCCAGCCAGTCTCATGTGGTTAAGGTTACATAATTCTATGATTTTCTTTCTTTCCTTTTTTTTCCAGGGATTTTTTTTTCAGCTCTGGATGAGATGTTGTCATCCCCAACTTCTCTCTGTGGGTGAGAGGGTGCATTCCAGGACAATACAGCATTTCTGTGTGTATTTAAAGTTGATTTACATGGGTGGAAAAGTGAGCAAAAACTAACTTTGAATCACTTTATCTTACTCAACTTCTGTAGATATACAGAAAATGTTTTTGGTCTCTGCATTATTTATTGTCTGTCTGTTACTTGTACACAACTGGTTTTGAAATAAACAATCTTGCCATCATTGTCCTGTGGACTGAAACAGTTAGCACCAAACATTTCTGGTTTGACGCTTCCCTGACTGCAGTCTTCCTCCAGATAACACATTCACCACAGACTTCACCTTTTCCAGATCTGTGGTCAAAAATTGACAGCAGAAATCAGTCAATGCAGTGTAAAGAGACACAGCTTAAAATGATTATGGTGTTTGTGAGAGTGATTCTTTGTGGATTTTCCCTCAGGCGGGATTTTACATAATGACAACATGACTGAACACAAAATATATGCAAATCATGTAGCTGGTGTCCACCCAGCTATTGGAGAGCAGTCAGCCACACACACAATACTAAAGCGGTCCTGTTTAATCCTGTTTAATCAGGTCCAGCTCACATTATTTCATTACAAGTTGAACGCTTTAATTCTTAAAGACGTCTTTTTTTTTAATAAAATCATTGAGTTGTGGAATTTGTTTCAGTATGACCCCTTGTTGGCCATTGACAGTCCAGCATTAATGTATCACAGCTCTCATGTCATTGTTAACCCTCATAACTGAAAAACATTTCTGTATTAAAAAAAATAATAATTTAACTTTTTGGGGCAGCATTTTTCAAGAGTTAAACTCCTATTTGAAGCTAAGTTTCCGCAGCCAAGCTCTCCTGGCCGATCTGGCTGAGCAACACAGATGCTACATTCTTGGCTCTGATTGGACGCAGCTGAAGCATTGAAGTATTTGCATATAGCAAGCTGAAGACACACAAGCCTCTGCACCCACAAGAGGTAAAAGAATCCAGCGGAGAACAGGTAGGTCGTTGTAATTCTTTCTGTTCACTCAAGTCCTTTTTTCCTGGAATGAACCAAGTCATTTTAAGTAAGAATAAGGTGCCATGTAGGGTTAACTGTATATATTAATAAGTGTCATAATTTCTTGAGAATAATCCACTTAGATTCTGCACAAAAAATGACTTTGTTCACAAATATAATAATCATTCTGCCATTTTGCAAAGAATCCTGTTTTTTTCCGTATTTATGAAGATCTTTTTTTTTTTTTTTTGCTTTCTACAGGACGTCTTTACAGGCATATGCTGAAATATCCTGGTTTAGATGGAGAAATCTGAAAAAGTACCAGAACTGAAAGTGTTTTCCACCACAAATAAATCAGAATTTTCCCTTCAACCCTTGAGCTCTGGAGTCACAGTAAACCAAATCTATCCTGCCAATCCACATTATGGTAGATTTTTACCAAGCAGTTGCATGGATGAAGATGATTTTCACCCAAAAAGTTCATGCCAATTCAGAGAAGTGAAACAAGACTTTAGCTGGCCTGCTTGTTCTGCGCAGCACAGAAAGCCGGAAAGTAAAGACGCAGCTTCTGCCAGCGTAAATCGCCATTTTCACCCACAAGACAAATGTCGACCTGCAGAAGCCAGAGAGGGTGGCATGAGAGGAGAGAGCAGTTATTGGGACTGTGGAAAAAAACAATTTGGAACAGCAGTGCCTACAAACAAAGGCACAACAAGGTGAGGAACATGGTTAGGAAATCAATCAAAGAATTGTGTAAAAATTGTATTGAC
>JAQLOL010000007.1:10265349-10297493 GCA_029783665.1 Naso thynnoides | reverse complement strand
TGACTTCAAAGTTTATTAATTTTATTTAAAATAATAAATATAGTTATTTATTATGCAGGTGGATGGATGAATACTGTTCTGAGCTTCAGACGGATTCAGACAATCTCGAGCCACCACTGCCACTAAGATCTGATGATGAAATGCAACACTGCTGTTCCTTTCGACCACCTCATCACCACATGTTCAACTATGGTAAGAAAGTATTGGCTCATTTATTTTCTTTCTTTTTGACTTAAAAGAAAAATATGACTCCATTTACTCTCTTTGAAATTAATGTTAAATGTCAAAATGCCTTTATTTCCACATACATTTTAACATTTTAAAGCATTTACAGAGAGTGCTTTGGAGTTTTCTCTTTGATTTTTGAAGTCTCAATATATTCCTACCCAAAGAGCACCTTGAATAGACTGATTTTGAGTTGAAGAAGCACTAAAAGTGGCAATATCACAGGTAAAAGTCCAAAATTCAAGATGTAAATACACAAGTATTAAAAATAAAAGTCCCTATTATGCATCCTGAAGGCTCCTTTCAGATTCACCTTATTTCTTATGATTGTATTATTATTACTGATTCCGAAATGGGTAAGCAGTACTGATCGAGGTGGAGGAAATTATAACAACTCACTATGCTGTCGGGAATTTTAATCTATAACAACGCATCATATCCTGGAGGATCAAATATTTTTCTGTAAATTTAATGACTGTCAGATAAAATTAACAGAGTAAAAAGTGTAATATTTCACTCCACACTGCAGCTGAGTAGCAGAAAATAGGAGTGCTCAGTCCATCCATTGTCTTTCACTTTTGCAGTGTTGGGTCACGTTGGCAGAAATTAAAGTCCCTCTCCCCAGCAATGCTTTACTGCTATGTCTGGGTGATCCCTAGGCATTCTCAGGCTAGATGAGATTTGTAGTCCTTCTAGTGAGTTCAAGTGAGACCACAACCCTGTTTCACTACTGCACTGGTACTTTCCTCGACCTCTATGCAACCCTAATGTTGCTTGTTAGACAAGACAATCCAATAATGTGCAGAGCCTTCAGCATCTCAGGGCAAATCTGATCTAATCCTGGAGCCTTGTCACTGTGGAGCATCTTAACTACCTCAGCAACCTTTGTCATGGAGCCTTTCTCCGCCAAGTTTTTAGACTCTGAAACCTCTGCAGAGGTTAGTTGATTATAGAAGTTTCACAAAGTTTTCTTTCCGACATTCAATAACGGCCTGGCCCAAGCCATTGTTGCTTCCTGAGTGGTCAAACAGTTTTCCAGAATTTCCTTAATTCCTCCTGAACTCCTCTTTTTCTGGTGTCTTTTTTTCTTTTGGTTTTCTGCTGTGTTATTGATGTCAGATGTGCTATCACATAAAACTGTCAATCTTTATCCACAGATCATCCTCATACTATGAATGTCAGGTATTATGAATCCACAGAAGAAAGGCAGCACAACCTCGATTCAGCCAGATACCCACCTCAGACATGTCACCACTTTGCTCCCTGCCAGCACAGAACACACTGGGATGACCCCCAAAACCGGTAAAGTAAACAACTAGTAACCTAACAAAGTAAAAAATAACCTAACAAAGCTCCCAAAAACCTCACTGTTCATGTGAAGAAAAAAAAGTATGCAGTAGGTGTTACAAACATTTGTAATTTGCATGTTGCATACTCTCATCACTTGTTAGGCATGACTCAACATAAGAGCCTTTGTTTACTTTTTCTTTCTTCCTGCTTCAGGCTCCAATCTAATGATCGTTTTACGAGTCTTTACGAGTCTCTGCCTCAGGAAAGTGTTTCAGTTAATGTGCCTCAGTTCTTCAACCCCCCCATGGAGGGTGTGTCACAAGTCAGCGTGATGGACCTGAGCTCAGCAGGAGCAGAGGCGTCTGTCCCACATCCACATGAGAAAAGATCAACCATCAATCTGCCTGATGTGCATCGTGAGTCACATATTAGCGAAGTGATGCTCATATTCTGGCCTGCAGGCTGAATCTGGCCTGTGATTGGGTGCCAGATGGAGCACTGAAAATCGAGTTATTTAAAAAGAGAAATAACTGGATTCACAATGAGAATGTCTAAAAGATTTCGTAAATAACCGATAATGTCTGAGTAACTTGGGTTGTTTCAAATTAGCCTATCAACAATCTGCGCAGGATGCAGAGGCAGCAACATTTTCTACAAGAATGTTATGTAAACAAGACCTGTAATTAGATGTGTCTCTTGGCGTTGAGTGAGGACACTAAAGGTTGAAAGGATGACACTGACAACAGACAATTCAATGTAAATTTACAGATGAATCTGCCTGTATTTTGCCGCCTTATACCCCTCCTAAACCACTCTGTTTACATTTGCCAGATGACAATTCCTGTATGTAAGCTATCAGGTGCCATCAATAATCAGAGCATGCTTTGCTCAGTTTTTGCCCGCTAGCACCCCAAGAAAAAGACAACTGATTTAGAAATCCTCTTTCCTCCACATTGCCGATCCTGACGGTTAAAACAGCTGATGCAAAAAAAAAAAAAAAACCAATGCTGCTTCACCTTATGTGATTCATGTTGATTTATGTTAGTTTTATAAGTGGCCCGCATGGCAAAACCTATCGAGTAACCCTGTATGATCTTAATAAAAACTTAAAGTTAATTCAGGACAGAGAATTACAGCTTACAAGTGTTTCTATTTCTTTGGTCATTCAGTGTAAATTAATAGTGCAAAGTGGCACCAACAAAAAAGGAAAAATTCTGAAATACTTTGATTTTATGATCTATTCTCTTTACAGGAAACGTTTTTATAACTTACTCTTCAGACGTTTCTTCAGAAATAGTCCCCTTTGTAGACTTCCTCACAAAGCAAGGATTCCGACCAGCTGTGAGCTACTCTCTCTTTTTAAAAAAAAGTCAAATTTTTAAAAAATAAATCTCTCTTATGAGAATCCTTGAAGCCCTGCTCTTATTTCACAGATTGACATATTTGACAGCCCCATCAGACGCATGGATATCAACAGGTGGAAGGATAGTTACCTGAAAGACGTGAGTAAATATCACAGTTAAAACCTAATTATTGTACATTTTTGTGGCGTTATTGTTATGTTATCACATAAAATCCATCCATTATTAGATAATCAGCGCTGACTCAGAAGACAATGACTGAATATGACTAACAGTTAAAAGAATATTGCATAGTCCTTGTTTTGGACTGTTTCAAGTTGAAATTCTTGATTTGCAGTTGCTTTTCAGGCAATGAATGTGTCTAAAAAGCATGTTTTTTGTTTGTTCTTTTTGTTTTTTCTTACAGCAGTCAACCCTGATAATCATTGCCATCAGTCCAAAGTACAAGGCAGACATTGAAGGATCTGTAGCGGATAATGATGGTCTACATACGAGATATATTCACACCATGGTGAGAGCATACTTGTGCTTTGTTTAAATGAGACAGCATTGTAAGAATGTCTGTTAAAGTACTTACATTTTAAATCTAATTTTGCCAGATGCAGAATGAATTCATCCAGCAGGGCAGCTTGAATTTCAGATTTATACCGGTTCTCTTCCTCAATGCATCCCACGTGAGAAAGGATTTTTTTCAGTGCATTTTTCGCTCTGACGTTTTGAAGATTTTCTTACTTCCAACCATTTTTCTTCCTTACATTTTTCTCAAAAAACATGTTTGTGCAGAAACACGTCCCAGGTTGGCTTCAAAACACATGTGTTTACCGCTGGCCGCAGGACACGGAGGATTTATTACTACGGCTGCTCAGGGAAGAGAGATACGTTCTTCCTCCTGTACCTGTGGAGCTCACACTCATCATCAGGCCTGTGGCTCCCAGCTCTGCAGCTCCTCTGTAAAGACACACCTGAGTTTATGCATGTGTGTATGTGCTTGATAGATTGAATATTGTGCAAAGTGTGTATTTTTATCACAAAATTGATTGTCTTAATAAATAGCAGTTAATGTTCTAAGATGTATTTTATCTAATGTACAGTTGTTTTCAGTGTTATCAATAAAGTTTTTCTCTGCGTGCACAGCATATTTAAGCTACTGATGAGGTTCTATGGTAATGTCTGTGTGTTGGTCAGTCCACCATTTTGATCCAAACTGAGATATCTCAACCACTTTAGGATGAATTAATCTGAATTTTCATTCATGTTTCACAGAAGATAAATCTCATTAGCTCTGGTCTGACTCTTACTAATCTCTCATCTCACCAACCGCTGATTCCAGTGTGTTCACGTGATTTTAACTGACACACCTAAACCACAGAATGATCGTAATGAAATTTGAGACATTCATGTCCTCTCAAGGATGTATAGTAAGAGGGCCAAATTTTATTAATCCCACAGCAGCAGGTAATTCTTTGATTTTAAGTAGGCCTAATAATATTAACCTTCAACTACAGTCTGCCTCAAGTTCAGCACTAATTAGCAAATGTTAGCATGCTATTTGGCCAAGCTTTAACGGTGAACATGGTGAACTCATTACCTGTGTAGCATTAGCAAGGTCATGTAAGCATGCTCATGTTAGCATTTAGCCTGAATCACCAGCGTGGCAGTGTTGTTCTTTAGGCCTTTTGTGGCAAAACATGATTATGCCTTTCCTCTTATTTCCTTTTTATTAATTTACCTGTCTAAACTGCTTCTAGAGTATATTTTACAGACAGTAAACTACTGATGTTACATTAATGAACAATCCAATTCTTTGTAACAGCTATTTGAACAAAGGGAAACCAGTCATACTAGGTGAGAGCCATTCTTTTTATTGTGCTCAAATTTCACTGCCTAGTTCCTAATGCCCAATTCCCACCCCATGACGCAGTCACTTGTTGAAAATAACAGATCTACAAGCCATAAACCTGACGCCAGGTCTAACTCACAGCCGGAGAAATGTGACAACACTACGCTTCACATTTATGGCTTTTAGATCTGTTATTTTCAACTAACGATTGCATCATGTGACGGCGCATGAATTGAGGCTAACCTTGCACAGTGGTCCCATGTGAATTTGCAATCTTGTGAATCCGCAACATCTGATCTTCATTGCAACTGCAGAACCTTTTTTTGGTTTAAGAAAAACAAAGAACAATTCCCATCAGAATAATTCCCATCATCACTGTTAGCACATCATAATTTAACATAGCATATGTTAGCAATATAGCTGTTGCAAGTTGCTGAAATGATCACAAGATGGCGCTCAGTTAATGCACATGGTTGACCTTTTTGTGGTTCATTGAAGAGTTGTTTAGAATTGTGAAAATCTGCTTCTTTTTCTTTTCTTTCTTTTTTTTGTTTTGGCTGCCACATACAATCTAAACTGAGAAGATAAAGAGAAAGCAGTGAGGAAAGAAAAAAACCTAAACAACATAAACTCTATAAGCACTAGAAGCACTTGGAGAAAAAGACCACAAATCTTGTTATCACAAGTTTTGCTTTTGCTGCTGCTGCTGCTGCTGGACACAGTCACTTTTTTGGACAGTTTCCACCTCTGCTGTTGTCAGTTCCTTCTCTTGGACACCTGATTTGTTCCAGGTTAGTGGGCAGATTACCCCGCCAGTATGTCTGCCCTGTTCAGCAGACTGTTCTCACACACACGCCTTCAACCGCCAAAAAAGGCCTGCCAGAGCGGCTGGTTTGCTTAGCTCCGGCTAAGAATAACTTGGACCTTCTGGGGGATAAAGTTACCATGAAGCCCCCCTGTGCTATGCTCTGACCTATACCCATGTGAGGCACCAATAACACTGGGTGGGATATTCCGTCTGTTCCCCCTCACCCTACCCAGCCCTGTGCTTAGCTTGGCTCTTTCCTTCCCCTGCTAGCTTTGCTTTGCCCCATCATCCACAGAGCCCCCTCCATAATGCTGCCACACCGGCAGCTCCAAATTCCCAAACACCTGTGAAACTTTATGTTTGATTTTCCTTTTTGTTTTTTTTTTATCCTTTTTAATCCAGAAGAAGTTCAACCTTTGGATTACATGATTCAGGAAACAAGACTGTGATCAACAAGTGGAAATGGAATAACTTAATAACTGGAACATTTTTTGTACTGACAAGTGGATTCGAATTTGTTTCACTCTGAAGCTGTGATTTGCCATTAACTTCTGCATGAGGAGGCTTTGCCCCCAACTTAAAGGATAATACCTGAAACTGTATATATCACCATGGCTGAAGGTAGGACTGTTACACCTGCATTAGCAGTAAAATTAACAACTCTTACTGTTTGCTAAGGCACAGAAAGCAAAGTAATACATGTTATTTCATGAATAAGTGGCACTATTTTGATGTTGTGTGGCCTCTTAGGATTATGTGTTGAAAGTTGGTTGCTATAAATACAGGATATCATGTAGCAGAGTATTAGTATTGCTCTCCTGTGACAGACATGACTGCTGTGGGTGACCTCTAGTTTTCCAACACCTTTCTGTCTTTGCCTTTTAAAAAATAGGCCTACTTCTTACGTGACCTGCTCAAGTGATATTTGACAAACAATATTTTTTAAGAGGCTCAAGGGCTTAAATGAATTTAGCAGGCAGCAACTGAAAGTTTTCTCTAAGAGTAAGTATAAATTTGTGGTGAAATACTGACACCATCTGTCCATGTTGAATAATTCAGTTGACTGAAGGGACAGATTTGTGTTTTCACTCCAAAGGTTCATGCACACTTAGAAAGTGTCTCCACTGACACCAGGTGCAGGTTGAAAAGTCCAGGAATGCTGCTGCACTCACTTAATCAGTTGATTATGACGAGGAAATGGTAACAAATCCCATAACAAGAATTTTCCAGGTGGGAGTCATGTGCAAACATGTTTGGATAACCTGGTGAAATGAGAATGACAGATGATTCTTTCAGCTTTTTCTCACATTTGAAAATGTCTTCAGCCAAAATCTTCGCTCACCTCTTGTCTGTCAATTTCAGCTCATTTACATACTGTAATTCTACAGCTTGTGTGTTGATACAACACACAGACGGAGGCTGTTATTTCATAAATGCGATGTTCGGACACTGCCTCCACGGTGTAATGTTTAAATGCTGCCATCACAGAAGAATATCCTGTTCACCAGTCCTAGTTTAGCTAAAGTGTGAAGATGATGAGACTGGAAAGGTAAATGAAGACGATCACTGTGACTTAGTGTTAAGAGATCTGACAGTCATATTACATTTAAGTGACAAGTGTAGATTTTGAGACCTATAGTGGATTTTAAATTTTTTTTCTTCTTTCTTCTTCAAGATACTGAAAAAATATCAGGAATTTCTGTTTTTAGTTTTTTTATGTGTTTATGTATCATTGTTTGTCAGTTACTGAATCAAACCTCCAGCTGAAAGCTTGAAATCACAAATTGTTGGCAGCCTACAGACAGACAAGTGGCTCGGCTATTAGCGTTATTTTTCCACAAGCTCTTAAAAAATCACAGATGATGTTTTATTGTGTTGTGATATTAGCTATTTACATCAGTCCCAGGTCTACACCACACACAGAGGTAGAAAGACTCTGACTGAAGGCTCCGATTAATCCCCACATGTAGTAATCATAAAAAACAATACTTGCCTGGTCTCCAAGGTTGTTATTTGTCTTGTCGGAACATTCCTTTTATTTAATATTATTATCATTATTAAATGACCAAAATATGTAATGAATGGGACATTTTAAAGTTAAAAAATAAACATGTCAGCACTTGATACATTGCTTTAGCAATTCTGTGCTGTCACACATGCAGATATTGACATATTTGCATTAAGTTAATACTGGCTGATGTCTAGCTCGTGTAGTTTCAAAAAGGTACCAAAGAATACAGAAAAAATTGACACCTCTAAATATAGTTACTATGAAAATGTAGCCTCTTTAAATAAACTTAATCTGCATTCCACTTTACAGGTTGATTTCAATAATCATTTTATACTTCTGATGGTGAAAGGACAAATCAAATATCTCTGGTGTAGAAGCAATGAACCAAGCAGCAAAAGTTTGACCCAACCAGGAACTTCTTTAGTTGCCTGAGTCTTTTTATCATCTTTTTCCCCTCCTCTGCAGCCGCTGGACCCAATGGAGCGGCGGCACCACAGACGAGGCCTCCAGCACCGAAAGGTCTGGGTCTCCTCGGGAAGCTGAAAATGTCTGTGGAGCTGCTGATTGCCCTGGCTGCCCTCTTGTCCTGGGTGGTGGTGGGAGTAGTGATGTTTGACTTTGTAGAGTACAAGGCGGTACCTGGTAGGTCAAATACCTGAGTTAATGAATCCTATAGAACTTTAATCATCAGGCAAACATAATAAGCAATAGCCTTTGTCTGCCATCATTCCTCAGACATTCAGCAAATCATGACGGACCCTGTTCAAGCTGTAAACGATGCTGTTGATGAAGTATCCAGTCTGCTCAATAAGTTTCAAGGTACAAAAGAGAAACAGAAGCATGCATGCCACATGTTTTTAGTCATATGGAAGCAAGTATATGAATGTTTGACTCTTATTTCCGGGCCCCTAGAATGTGCACCTGATTTAAGCGACCCAATGTCTGCAGTCACTTACGCTGCTGAGGAAATATCGGAAGCCAGAGATGGATTTGTTCACTATTTTTCGGATGAAGAAGGTATGGAAATAAACTCAATTAGGCAAGAAAGATGCCAACATTTTAGCACATGTAATTTAACCAATAATCCTTGCTCCACAGGAAACTTTTACCTCAGCTATGTTGACCCTGTGGTCATTGGCAGACGAGCTTTCCATTCAACCAATGATTTCATATGTGGTGTCGTGGGCTCCTTCAGGGACGCACTGTGTGCTGTTGTGGACTCTATATTGGATACCATAGCAGATATCAATAAAGGTATATTTTCTGCACTTTAATGCTTATTTGCTTATTTCTTATTGAGAAATTTGTCTACCTTCCCTTTTTATTCACCAACAAATGACAAGCTAATTATCCTAATCACCTGATTGAAAAAGACTGATCTTATAACTTAATCATGTAAAACTGTACCTGAATAATTCTTGTCTTGTTCGATTAATATGATTAATTTTCTCCTCATAAATGCCCTTGTTGTTCCCAGGAAAAATTGACCTAAGTTACATTGACCCTGTGGTCATAGGCCGAAAGGTCTTCCATGTTACTAATGAGTTCGTGGGTGGAGTTGTAGGCTACATCCAGGATGTACTCTGTGCCATTTTGGACACTATTCTAGATGTAGTAAAAGGTATTTAGTCCTCTCATTTAGCCAAATAAATCTAATATGTAACCTCTTAACATCCTGAAATGACTATTTAACACAGCGTACAGTAAACATTTAGCAAATTTGTTCTTTGTTTTTCTTTGTTTTCTTTATGTTTGTCTTCAGGAACCATTGACATTAGCTTCATTGACCCTGTGGTTATCGGCAGAAATGCCTTCAATGTTACTAACGACTTTGTGAGTGGAATAACAGGATACATCCAGGGTGTGCTGTGTGCTATTGTGGATGTAATTCTGGACACAGTTCAAGGTATCTGTCATGGTTTTTAACTTTTATCAAACATATGAATGTGTACCACAGTGAGTGGAGCATATCTTCAGAAATGTACTAACATAGTTGAGCGTATCTATTTTATGCAGACAAATATTCTAGTTTTACCTCATTTACATGACATTCGTCTGACAGCCTTATAAGTAAGTTTTCAAATACAATTTTCAAAATCCTTCCAGCAAAAATCCTGATGTACACATTTGATTTTAAACATATTTCTGATAAATTAAAATCTGGAAAACATGTCATCACAAAGTTATAAACAGGGCTGTTTTTCTGTTTAGATTCACATGATTCTCACAGGCGTGTTGCTACAAATATATGATAATCTAATAGAATATGATGCATCACTGTAGAATAAATTACCTTGCAGGAGATTAAATAGTCAAAATAGACTCAAGATTAAACACTAGAGAAGTAAAATGCAACACCAGGTAATATTAATGTATAACATCATATACAGTAGTAAACTACTGCATAGTGCATGTGTTAACTTTGGATAGGGAAATTTTTTGATACACTGACACACCCATACACAGTATGTACATACTTTATATAAAGCAAGGCATTTTGAATGCAAAACCAAATGAAAGATCTGACAGTTTCTTCCACCACTGCTGCAATTTTGTCTCTACTGTAAGCCGCTAACTACTGTTTTCACTTTGACTTCTCTGCTGATCAGATATTCAGAATGCTGTGGGTTTCAGCCCCATGTCAGCTCTGAAGAGGATGGCAGATATCATCACTGAACAGATAAACATGCTTGTGAGCTACTTCTCCACAATGCTGATTGGTGAACAAGGTCTGTTTTAACATAGAATTTACAAATCAGCTTTATTAAATTGTTGTTACTGTAATTTCCATGTCTTTTGTTGTGATTATTCATACTTCTAAAAGACACACAGATGTTAATAAGTATGGTAATGAATGACAGTAAACAGGCTAAGGTTATGTTTGTAGTACTATGAACGCTGCTTTCTATCTGACTTTGTGGTTTGCTTATATGTCAGGGATCATACCTGAAGTGTCCATCGACCCCATGAAAGTTGTCCAGGATGCTGTGTTGGAGTTCTCAGACAAGAAGGATTTCTTCTTAGCTTACATGTCGAGCATGCTTGTTGGTGATCAAGGTATGTTTGTATGCATTAGCTATATAGATATGAAAAGTGATTGATAAGTTCACATCCTACGGTGAAGGGAATCAATTTGAGAAAATCAAGCACTTAAATTTTTAATCATATTCCTCTCCTACATTTACACAGTTAGCTGCAACCATGTCAATGACACCTTGTACTCTAACTCAAAAATACAAAATACACATACTAATGATATACTGACTCCTTGATGCATGTTTTCTTCTCTTGTTTTAGGAGAACCTGTTGCCACACCAGTTGTAAACGTAGTGACTGAAAAAGGTATCACTTTTTATTACATTTTTGATACACCAAAAGCATTAGCAAAAGTAGCATATGACTGTTAATTACAAAATGTTTTTTCTTCTTTGTGCAGATGAAACTGTTGCTTCCATCTCTGATATAAAGTTGGTACAAAGAAAGGGTAAGTGGTGATCATTTCTTTTCTGTTTTTTCCTACACTTAGATCCCTCCTTTTTTAATTACTATAATTGTCTTTCATTACCTTTTTTGAAATGAAGGTGAATTTTTGCCACCTTTTGAAAAAGGTAAGAAAATACGTCCCTATATTGCAGAAAAACATTCCACTATTTATTTTAAATAGGGGTGCTGTGTGTTGCCAGCAGCTAGTGGCCTTTCATGCATGTGTGTGTGTTGATTTTTTGCTTTCTTACTACTTTGTATAAACTGGTCTCAAGTCTGCCTTATGTCTTATTCAGTGGAATCAAGCAAGCCTGAATTGCAAAGAAACTGTATGTCAATGTCTTTTGAATAAACTCCATTTTGTACCAATTATGTCTAATTATGGCATGCACAAACAAAACAAACTACTGTGTACCTTCTGTGTAATAAATGTTAATACAGTTTGATGACCGCATCTCTCCATCTGTTTGTCACATTGACTCTTTGTTGTTGAATGTAACATTTCATGGAGTTATTTGCATTTAAGTTGTTTTTGCTTTGATCATCATGTTTCATCATTTCAGTCATACTGAGCATGAAAAATCTTTAATGTGTGTCTTCTGAAGTTGCATCCCTTTGTTGCCTTCTGCATGACCAAGCATCTGTACGATTGGCTTACTGAGCAACCTGTATTTCAATATTTTAAACATCTATGATATTTTGTGTGTATGTATGAATGTATTTAGACTGTTTGTACTGAATGTCACAGGTTCCTGGGTGCAACATCATTTTATCTTTGCATGAAATCATCCTCAGTCATCAATATTACACACACCACATGTTTGAAACATTTGGCCTCAGAAAATTATTATCAGTAGTCATTCTAAGGAATGAAAAAATTGCCAAAATATGATCACAATATACCTTTATACTTTTTGTTTTAAAGGGAAATCCTAAATAAAAAGACTAAAACAAATTATCACTGTCAAGCTGTCAGACTCACCAGAGGATAAAATACGCAGCTCAGAATAGTCTGCAACTCAATTATTTACTGCTGTTTGAGTAAGAAAAATACTATATAAAAGTACAGTTGCTGTTTCAGAAAAATTACTGAAAAGAAATTATGCAACTGTGACACATTTTCAAATATTTACTTAATTAAAAAAAATGAAAGAATGACCCACTGCATTTTTGGCTTTGGTCATTTTGTGAGTATTGTTGACAGTAAGTTCATTTTAATATAAAGCCATGTGCTGTAGCATGTGGTGTGTCAGTATTATGTTATGAATGGTCATTGTCATTCTTCCCATTTCACCACATTGAATTCCTTATAATTTACGAAGTCTGGAGCTGCATAGCCAAATGATGTGAAGGTCTGATAAAACACGTCACATGGGTTGATGATACAGTTACAGAGATCATACAAGCTGCCAAAGACGAAGCTGCTGCTGCTGTAGAGTCAAGTGAAGCTGCAGACTCAAAGGAGGAGGAGGAGGAGGAGGCTGAAGCTCCCTCTGAAGCTGCCAGTGAAGCAGATGTGAAGGAGGCAGAGGAAGATGATGGTATTGACATGGTTTTTCTTTAATAGTCACATTTATTGGGCAGATACAGGATCAGTACAGGCACTAAATTTGTTACTATCACATCACTAGTGAAACATGTCAACCTCGAAGAAAAAGAACCTGAACCGCCAACGGATGATGAAGGGATCCTTGATGAGGAAAAGTCTGAAGAAGTTCATATTGAGGAAGAGGAGATTAAAACAGAGGAGCAAGAGACACACATAGAGGAAGAGGAGAAGGAGGAAGAGGAGGGGAGAGTAGATGAGGAAGGTGTTGGTTCAGAACAGGAGGAGAAGTTAAAAGCAGAGGAAGACCAAGAAATAAAAGATGAGGTAGATATTAAAGCAGAGGAGACAGTCCAAGATGTTGAGGAGGATGAGAAAACCAAAGCTGAGGGATCTTTGGTTAAAGAGGAGGAGGAGGAGAACAAAGCTGAAGAAGTTTTGGCAGATGTGAAGAAGGAGGATGATGAAACAAAAAAAGAAAAAACCACAACAGAAAAGGAGGACGAGGAGGAAGAAGAAGAAGAAGAGACCAAAACGGAAGATTTGGTAGAAGATGAGAAGGCAGAGGAAGAGGTGGAAGAGGAAGAGACCAAAACAGAGGATTTGGTAGAGGAGGAGGCGGAAGAGGAAGAGACCAAAACAGAGGATTTGGTAGAGGAGGAGGAGGAGGAGGAGGAGGAGATGACAAAAACTGAAGAACCTTTGGCAGAAGATAGGGAGGAGGAGGAGGAGAAGATGTCTGAAGAATCCTTTGTAGAAGATAGAGAAAAAGGGGAGGAGGAGGGGGAAACAAAAACTAAAGAACCTTTAGTAGAAGATGGGGAGAAAGAGGAGGAGAAGGAGGAGACAAAATCTGAAGAAAAAGCAGCAGAAGATGAGGAAGAGGAGACAAAAACTGAAGAAGATGCATTAGCTGAAGAAAAGGAGACAAAAACCGAAGATGCTGCAAAAGCAAAAGAAGAGGAGGAGGCAAAAACTGGAGAGGAGGCTGAAGAGGAGGAGTTGGAAGAAAAAGAACTTCATGACGAAGAAACCATTGAAAAAACTGACACAGATGTCAAAGATGAGTTTGTAAAACCTGACCAGGATAATCAAACTTCAGACATGGAAACTGATGAGGCTTTGGAAGAAAAGGAGGAAGATAAAAGAGCAAAACAAGAAGAATCAGAGATTGATGTGAAGGTGGATGAAGAGGATGAAGATGAACAAAAAGAGCCACCTATCCATCCACTTGATATTAAAATCCTGTCAGCTGAAATACTTGATAATGCCAGTGTAGTGCCTGAATCTGATGAGGAAGATGAAGAAGAAACAACTGCCCTCGACCAGGATGAATACTCTGACATAATCGACGATCATGATGAAAACAAGACCGAAAGTAAAACTGGGACAAATGAATATAAACAAAAGAGGAATGTTCATATTTCCTATAAGAGGCTCAGAAGAGTCGGCTCCAGAGCAGAAGAAAAGCATGAGAAAGGTATAAACCTCTTACATTATCATCACATGTATTTCATTTCTTTCATCATCAGTTAATGAAAAGTCTCCGAATGGTGAGTGTGCTAATAATAAATGTAATGTATAATCATCTTCATTATCATTTTCTTAACATGCAGAACACACTGAATGTTTTATGACATGACTAAAATTATCAGGACCTTACAGATATTTGTTCATTTTCTAACGTATCATGTCTGATATTTTCATTTCAGTGCTTTTTGTTAACATTGTTGGCCTTGTGACTGTGTAATAATCAAGCAGAGTATTGAGGTTTTGAACCAACTGAACGATTTTCACCACAGGAAGTGTTTTATTAGAGAGATTAGAATAACATTTTAGAAATTTAAATCTAGTTTGCTGTTTAACCCTGAATCAGACGAGAAGGTTAATATCAGATTAAACTCTGTGTGTCCAATATCCTGCAGATCCCTTTATGATTATCCACTAAATAAAAGTAAAACAAGACTTTTATTTTAAGTATGTTGTACAACTTTTATTGTCCAACAATAATTTTTTTACTATTAATGTCTTATATTCCTAGAACACTGCTCACTTTTCATCTAAAGTTATCCAGTAAAGTGTTTATTGTGCCTCAAAACTCATTAGGAACTCCTGCTCTTTTTGTTATTTTCTTCACTTTCCTCTATGTAGAGAAAATGTGTAAAAACTCAGGAAAGTGCAAGTTGCTTTACTCAAGCTCACAAACTTGCCTGGACCTGTCTTCATCTAAATTTGTTTCCCCCCTAAGGGAATGCTGGTCGCATCAAATGACTGCCTTTGCACTGCCTATACTATGCTAAAATTTACTCTGATTTAAGTCTAGGATCAAAATATATCTGTCTTCCTTGAAGCAAACAATTTCAAATCTGCTATGGACTTTCTCCATATAGATGATTTCTTTTCCCATGCTAGAGAAATAGATTTAAGTTCCTAACACATGGGGACTAAACTGATACTTTTGTTTTATCTGAATACAGATAGAGGCAAAAACCATTTGTTTTGGTCAGGTCAAGTTTTATTTAGGTCAGAATCCTGACTTAGGTGTAAATAACTGCACTGAAAGAAGATCTTGAGACTAATACAGTACTGTGGCTGTTAATACCAGCTCATTTAACTGTGCTATTTTTCTTTTTGATGACTCAGTAGTGACAAAACTATTTCCGAAGGTGCTAACTGAGCACTTAAGTGTTGTTGCTTTGAACCAAACAGTCATCATCTCAGGCAGTGAACCATTAGTGCAGAGAGCAGCTAGATGGAGCTAAAGGGCTACATTAAACATCATTTTAATGTCATTTTGCCATCTTCACAGTGAGTGATGTGTCATTGGGAAATTTAGAAATAATATTATTACTGTCTGTAGTCTAGCTGTAAAACGTAGATCTGATTGGTTTTACAGATAACAATAATCTAGTTTTTGGTATGCTATTAAGCATAGAAGCTTTAGTGCTGTAGTGCTTATGCAAGCATGATTATTTGACATGATGACTATTTTAACCCAGCTGTTTTTAAACCAATATACTGACAAAAAAAATTAACCAGGTATCACTATTTGAAAAGATTTTTCCACCATCTGATGATTTAGCTTTTTCCCTTTTTATCACTTATGGATGTTTATGGATGAAGTTATAGTGAAAATAAGTTGTTGATCTTATTGCTGAGGACCCCCAGAACTCCTACAACAACCAGCAGGCATCCACAGACCCCACTTTTTCAACCACTGTATTATACCACAAGCCTGGTTACTGTTTAGAGTTGCATTGTTATGTGCTGTATATTTTTAGATTATATATGATTTCCTTTATTTACAATGGAAAGAGATGCAAAAAAGGAGGTAAAGATGCCATTATTAAAAGTAATATTTTTTTAAATCGTACACAATCTTGACTTCGTTTGCTCCTAAAATCTGTTTTATATTCTGTATTGCTCTCATTAAATGCATTTATTCAGAAGAATTTAGTAAAAACAAAACTGTAGCCTACAGCACCTGATAGTTTTATCTATGGAGATATATTGTTGTATAGTCCCATAATATATGTACAACAATAGCTTGTATAGTATACATAATGTACATTGTTACTTACAGACCTCAAAGCTGAAAAGGAGGAGAAAAAAGATATAGAAGCCAAACTAGAAAAAATTGAAGAGATAAAATTAAAGGAAGCAAAGCCAAAGGAGGAAGCCAGACCCTCTCAACAGGAACCACAAATGCCCCAAGGTAAACAAACTTCATAATAAAAGTGATGCACATATACAAATGTAAAAACTCAGCTGTTTTGTAGTTTGAGTCTGTATGGAATATGTTGAATGTTGTACATAATGTCTTTGTTTAAATTAATTGTTTATGAATGTTTACTGCTATTATCACATACTGTGAATACAGTTCAACATGTAAAAATGTTGTATGTCACAAGTACATTATTGCTTTAAACAAATTGCATGCTGAAATTGATAATGTTACGACCTTTACACAAAGAACATGTGTCAGTACACCTATCTCACAATACAAAACACTAAAAATTTGATGAATTTTCAGAGAAACAAAAGCCTTTGGAAGACAAAGAAGAAGAAAAGAAACCTTCCAAAGATGAAGCAGATGTAAAGAAACCATCCAAAGAAGAGGCAGAAATACCAAAACCATTCAAAGAAAAGAAAGATGTCAAGAAACCTCCCAGAGAAGAGAGAGAAGTTGAGAAACCATCCAAAGAAGAGGTAGGAGTCAAGAAACCAGCCAAAGAAGAGAAAGAACACAAGAAACCATCTAAGGAAGAGGTAGAAGTAAAGAAACCACTCAAAGATAAGATAGAAGTCAAAAGAACACCTAAAGAAGAGAAAGAAATCAAGAAACCACTTGAAAAAGAGGTAGAAGTCAAGGTTAGAGCCAAAGAAGAGAGAGAAGTCAAAAAGCCACACAAAAAAGAGAAAGAAGTACAGAAACCACCCAAAGAAGAAATAGAAGCTAAGCAACCACCTAGAAAAGAAAAAGTCATCCAGAAACCATCCAAAGAAGACACAGGGGGCAAGAAACCACACAAGGAAGATAAAGAAGTAAAGAAACCACCTAAGGAAGAGACAGAAGTAAAGAAACCATCAAAAAAAGAGGTAGAAGTCAAGAAACCAGCCAAAGAAGAGAAAGAAATCAAGAAACCACATGAAAAAGACAAAGAAGTCAAGAAACCCTCCAAAGAAGAGAAAAAAGTGAAGATACTGGTGAAAGAGAAGAAAGAAGTCAAGAAACCAGCCAAAGAAGAGAAAGAAGTTAAGAAACCACTCAAAGAAGAAAAAGAAGTCAAGAAACCTTCCAAAGAAGAAAAAGAAGTCAAGAAACCTTCCAAAGAAGAGAAAGAAGTCGAGATACCATCCAAAGAAGAGGTACAAGCCAAGAGACCTTCCAAAGAAGAGGCAGAAGTCAAGAAACCACCGAAAGAGAGGGAGGACAAGAAACCATCAAAACAAGTAAAGAAACCTGCCAAAGAAGAGGTAGAAATCAAGAAACCACACAAGAAGGAGGTCAGGGAACCTTCTAAGGAAGAGGTAGACGTAAAGAAACCATCCAAACAAGAGAAAGAAGTCAAGGAACCATCCAAAGACAAGGTAGAAGTAAAGAAACCATCTCAAGAAGAAAAAGAAGTCAAGACATCAACAAAAGAAGTCAAGAAACCAGCTAAAGAAGAAAAGGAAATCAAGAAACCTTCCAAAGAAGAAGTAGAGGTAAAGAAACTACCTAAAGAAGAGGAGGTCAAGAAAACATCAAAAGAAGTAAAGAAACCAGCTAAAGAAAAGAGAGAACTCAGGAAACCAGCCAAAGAAGAGAAAGAAGACCTGACACCTTCCAAAGAAGAGATAGAAGTAAGGGAACCACCTAAAGAGGAGAAAAAAGGCAAGAAACCTTCTAAAGAGGAGGCAGAAGTAAAGAAACCACCCAAAGAAAAGAAAGAAGTCAAGAAACCAACAAAGGAAGTCAAGAAACCCTCCAAAGAAGAGATAGAATTAAAGAAACCACCTAAAGAAGAGATAGAAGTCATGAAACCAGACAAAGAACAGAAAAAAGTCAAGAAACCATCCAAAGAAGAGGTAGAGGTAAAGGAACCAGCTAAAGAAGAGAAAGAAGTCAAGAAACCATCAATAGAAGTAAAGAAACCAGTCAAAGAAGACATAGAAGTCAAGAAACCTCTCAAAGAAGAAAAAGAAGTCAGGAAACCAATTAAAGAGGAGAAAGAAGTCAAGAAACCTTCCAAAGAAGAAGTAGAAATAAAGAAACCAGCAAAAGAAGAGAAAGAAGTCAAGAAACCAGCAAAAGAAGTCAAGAAACCAGCCAAAGAAGACGTAGAAGTCAAGAGACCTTCTAAAGAAGAAAAAGAAGTCAGGAAACCAATTAAAGAGGAGAGAGAAGTCAAGAAACCCTCCAAAGAAGAAGTAGAAATAAAGAAACCAGCAAAAGAAGAGAAAGAAGTCAAGAAACCAGCCAAAGAACACAAAGAGGTCAAGAAACCTTCTAAAGAAGAAGCTGAAATAAAGAAACCACTCAAAGAAGAAAAACAAGTCAGGAAACCATCCAAAGAAGTGGAGGAACATGAGAAACCAGCCAAAGAACACAAAGAGGTCAAGAAACCTTCTAAAGAAGAAGTTGAAATAAAGAAACCACTCAAAGAAGAAAAACAAGTCAGGAAACCATTCAAAGAAGTGGAAGAACATGAGAAACCAGCCAAAGAAGAAAAAGAAGTTAAGAAACCAGCCAAAGAAGATGTAGAAATAAAGAAACCATCCAAAGAAGAAAAAGAAGTTAAGAAACCAGCCAAAGAAGAAAAAGAAGTCAAGAAACCACCCAAAGAGGAGAAAGAAGTCAAGGTATCACATAAAAAAGAGAAAGAAGTCAAGAAACTTTCCAAAGAAGAGAAAGAAGTCAAGAAACCATCCAAAGAAGAGAGAGAAGTCAAGAAATCTTCCAAAGAAGAGAGAGAGGTAAAGATACTATCCAAAGAAGAGGTAGAAGTCCAGAAACCCACCAAAGAAAAGAAAGAAGTCAAAAAACCATCCAAAGAAGAGACAGAAGTCAAGAAACCTTCCAAAGAAGAGAAGGAAGTCAAGAAACTTTCAAAAGAAGAGAGAGAGGTAGAGATTCCATCCAAAGAAGAGGTAGAAGTCAAGAAGCCAGCCAAAGAGGAGAAAGAAGTCAAGATATCATCAAAAGAGGAGAAACAAGGCAGGAAACCCTCCAAAGAAGCGGTAGAACTAAAAAAACCACTTGAGGAAGAGAAAGAGGTCAAGAAACCATCCAAAGAAGAAAAAGACACCAGGAAACCATCCAAAGAAGAGAAAGGAGACTTAAAACAAACTACAAAAGAGAAAGAAATTAAAAAGCTTCAAGAGGAGAAAATAGAGAAAGAAGTGAAGCTTTCTAAGGAAAGGAAAGAATCGAAGAAATCCTCTAAAGAAGAGAAGGAAGAAACAAAGCCACCTAAGCAGGAGAAAGAAATTAAGAAACCAATAAAAGAGGTTAAGAAGCTTCCTACAGAGAGGGAAGAAATGAAATCTTCCAAGGAAGAGAAAAAAGAGCAAAGGCCTTCTGTGGAGGAAAAAGAAGTGAAGAAGTCCTCTAAAGAAGAAACAAAAATGAAGAGGCCCCTTGTTGAGGCTGAAGAAGTTAAGAAGCCTATCCAGAAGGAAAAGGAGGCAAAGACGCCTTCTGTGGAGAAAAAACCTTCCCAAAAAGAACAAGAACTAGAAAAAGAAGAGAAGACACTAACAAAGCCTAAAGAGGCAAAAAAGCATCCTAAAGAGGAGAAGAAAGAAATTCTGCCTCAAAAGGAAGAGAGAGAACAAAGGAAGCCTTCTAAAGAAGAGAAGGAACCAGAGAAAACCTTGAAGATGAAGGTCGAGGTCAAGAAGATTCCCAAAGAAGAAAAGGAATCAAAACCAACTTCTAAGGAAGAAAAAGAGCCAACAAAGACTTCTAAAGTAGAGGAGGAAAGTAGGAAAATAACTAAAGACAAAGAACTTCTCAAGAAACATACTCAGTCAGGTACACAGGCCAGCAATGTCATGTCTAATGCTAGCATCATTTTGAGCCTTTAGAGACATCATGCTAATCTGCTTACTATGACACTACTAGCATGTTGATGTTATGTTATAATGAATACATAATGAAACTGCTAAATCATCTGGACCTTTGTATTTCAGAAACTAAACTCAAAAAGTCTGCAAGGAGTATTAAAGTAGTCAAGAAGGAGGTTGCATCTGTCGTAAAGAGGGCACATCTAAATGTTACAAAAGCAGGTGCGACAAAACAGTAAAAGAGAAGTCATTCCTTTCCTTCCCAAATTAGCCTATCCTCATTTGAAGTCAAATTGCTGCATAATCTCCCTGCTGTTTATTTCAGCTGAAGAACCCAAGAAGGCAGTAAAAGTGCTGAAAGCTGTGAAAAAACAGATAGTTCCTGTCCTGAAAAAGGAACATCTGAATGTAACGAAAACAGGTAAGAGAAAGTTCACACTACTGGTTAACTGTGTGTGAGGTCATTACAATACAAGTCAAGATTAACTGATTACTGATACTAAAGATGAATATGATGAATCAAGACAAATCAAGCTGTATTCTAAACTACTGTTCTATTGATAATATATTAATTTTTTATAACATTAGACCCAATTTTTGTTTTGAATTGGGATTTGAATAACATGATGATGGGCATTAATCTGACACATCAAGTGAAGGATTAGATTACAGCATCATTTAAAGAGTAGATGGATTGAATGTGAAGCTAAGATGAGCTACTGAATGATATTTTGAAATATTTCTCAAAAGCAGAGGTTCCTGATGTTCCTGAAGTAAAAGCCAAACCAGAACCAACAAAGAAAGGTATGAGCATTTATTCTAATGTATCAATTATTATTTTAAAGATAAAAGTTAATTATAAATGATGTCATTAAACTATTTATAAGCTTCACAGCCTTAAAGTTTCATCAATCGTTAATCAGCTGTTTCAAGAATTAAGCTTAACTGTATTCTAGTAAGATATTTTGAATACTTATTGTTTGCTGACATGGAATTTTTATGTGTACTTTAAATAGTTAGATATTCAGTGTCAAATAATAGGCATTGTTTCTATACAAGACTTTCTGATGACATAATTTTCCACCAGTGGCAGTTCCCAAGGAGCCCAAGGATCTAAAAGAAAAAATCAAACCTAAACTTGTAAAACCAGGTAATGCAAAGACTCGCTGATGCTACTGTCTAATCCATTTGGTGACTGGCTCCCTCAGAGATAATGTAAAAAAAATGAATAAAGCTGAAATACTTGAAATCCTTACATCAAAAACAAAACCCTAATATATGTTACAACAGTGATGGTGTGCTAACTAAGAAAAATTGCTATCCATAAAATGCAGAAAATTTCAGCAGTACTTATTACTGTTCTTACTGTTAAATCAATTGGTCAAACAGAAACTGAACTTTGTAGAAGTGTTGTAATAGACTGTATTAGTTATCCAGGTAGAAGTAACTAATCAAAAGGCAAAGCTACGCTAACTTTGTGCCTTGTGTTGTGACACAGAAGCTCCAAAGGAAAAGGCCAAAGCAGCTCCTGCTAAAAAAGGTAAAACACACACATTTTTAGTTTGATTTTTAATTACCAAAGTGCAAAATGATTAATTGTATCAGAGGAAATGAAACTATCCTGTTGTAATAAACATTGCACTTTTGACACACAGAAGCTGTTGCTCTTAAGGAAAAGGCCAAACCAGTCATCTTGAAAAAAGGTAAGTGGTACATGTTTGGTACATAAAAATAACAAAAATAACAAACTACAACTTTAACTGGAATTACAAACTGCATATGTACATTATTTCTGCATTTCTGCCAACAGAACAAGAGGGAGCCCCCAAAAATGCCTCTCTGGTAAAAGAGAGAGTCAAAATAGTGCTCATGAAAAAAGGTACATTTCTTTTCTTTTCTTTTTTATTTAAATCTTTTTTGGTTTCAGAAAAAGAATTATGATTGAAGTCAATTATACTAAACATGCTCTCCTTTGTTCTATTTTTTAGAAATCAAGGCACCTAAAGAGAAAGTCAAAGCAGTCCCTGCAAAGACAGGTACTGCACATTTTACAGGTTTCCAAAGTTTTTGTGTTGCATACTGAACATCACAACATCATCATCATCATATGATCTTCATGTGTATTCTTTAGCAGCTGAGGTTTCAAAACAGAAGCCCAAAGCAGTTTCAACAAAGAGAGGTAAGACCTAACTGTACATTTAGCTTAATCGTTCCAGTTTTGGAACCTTATTTTTTGTGGAATGACAAACCTATATTTCCTTCACATAGAACTCGCTCCACTCAAGATCAGACCAGTAATCAAAGGTAAGAGGACACTGATCCACTATTATACTCATGTTTAAGTAATGAAGCCACTGTTTTTCTTACTCAATAATTTTTTCATGCAGAGGCAGAAGTACAACACAAAAATGTCTCACTAACAAAGGAAAAAGTCAAGGTTGTGCCCATGAAGAAAGGTAGGCCAACACGTGTGTTTCAACAGTTAATTTAAAGATCCCCTCCACTCAAAAATGCTTCATTCAAACACAGATCTTAATCAGATCTTCAAGAAAATGTGACATTACTTCATTGGATGGATGATTTATCTGTCACATATAAGAAAGTCAGAATCATCACGCTCACATTTATATCTTTTTCTTTCCTTTCAGAACCTGAGGCCAAGCCAGTTCTTACCAAAAAAGGTGATTCAGTAATAATCTGTCATTATTTGGATGATAATAATAACAATTACCATTCATTTGATATCCTTGACAACTCAAATTATTTTTATCCTGTGTTACACTCAGCACCTGAGGTTACAAAGGTGAAGCCTAAACCGTCTCTTGAAAAGAAAGGTAAACACTTACTTAAAACAAGAGCATATTGTATTTTTTAAGCTGAGAAAATTTGCAAGTTAAGTTAGTTGAAAAATTCATTTGAATTAGCTCCTGTTAAAACAGAGGCTGAAACAAAGAAGGAAAAGGTCAAATCACTCCTAAAGAAGAAAGGTAGATGCAAATGGTTTTATGTGGTTGTAGCTTAGAAGACGTTTTGTTATCACCTTTACTGATATGCCAGTTTATTCAGTACGCCTGTCTTGAATTAATGTAATCTAAAACAACAGTCCTGTAATAAAATCTAACTTAATTAAGGTTATAATGCTTAGTTTTTGTTTATTTAACTTAAACTTAACTGGAGGCTGCAGTTAAACTGTTTGTTTTAGTTAGGTGTACTTTATTAACTGGCTATCAAGTGTATAGTATAGTGCTGTAGTGCTACTAAAGCAATTATGCCTTGTTGCCACACTATCTACCAATTATCAATAAATGCTTGCATTTTAATTTATTCAGAGCCCAAAGTAGCTGAGGACAAAGTCAAACCAGCTGCTACAAAAGGTACAAAAAACAACCTTTACATCTCACTGCTCACATTTTCCTTTAATTTTCTGTTATTACATAGCAGGCATTGTCACAAATGAACAATCATTTATTACATTTCCTCCCTGATGGTCCAGCATTGTTGAGGAAAAAGACCAAACCAGTCCATGTGAAGAAAGGTACATTAGTGGTGCTTTAGCGGCAGCAGTAATCCATATATAATTACAGTGAACTGCTCACAAAATATAGGTCATTCTATTCCATACAAGCTCTGATTGGATGACTCACAAGGGAAATGAGCACTTTGCTTGTGAGATCAACAATGAATGATTGCAGTGACATTATTCTAAGTAAATGGAGAATGATTTCTCTGCAGCAACTCCATTGGCAAACAGTTGTTTCTATTCAGTAATCCTCAGGAATACTGTATGCATGTTTAGACAGGTGGAGTTAATAAATCATCAAGCTTTTATTACTTCCCTTTATAAAATGTGGACAATAATACAACATTTGTTTTGACAACACAGGTAGACATAATATGTAGAGTATCATGCATTACATAAAGCCAGGAGTCTATAAAAGGGGCCAATTACCTCTAGTAAATTGATTTTCCCTGATTGATGTTGATTTATTTTATGTATAATGAGAAAATAGTGTCAACAACCATTTGACATTTGAGGAGATGACGATGAAACGAGTAAGAGAAAGCTAAAACAACACTCTCAAATAAAAGCACATAAAGGCTTCCTGCCCACAATTACCAGATGCCTAACTTATTAATCTCATTGTATAAAACTGTGCAAGTGAAAGCAAACCAGCTGCTGATGGGAAAAATACTAATCTGCGGTGTTTTCTAACTTTCTAACACTAATACAAATTTATAGTTATAGAGTTCCAGTGCTGCGCCAGCTGCTTCATGCGTTAAGAAACTCAGCTTTGTTGTGGTTACATTGATGCTTAAGCTGCAAAGTGTGTTGTTAGACAGAGAGCTGATTGTGGCTTCTGTTTATGAGTTCTCCATGTGTCCCTTTTGCTCTCATGTGACCTCAGTTTTCCTTTTTTCAGACACAGACACTCTGAAAGCAAAGGACAAACCTGCTGCAGTGAGGCAAGGTACAGCAATGAGCAATGACAACTAGTTTATTATTCTGCATATCATCATCATTTAGATCGGTTCATCATGCATCGTCTTGGTCATGCATTTGAGGCTATCTAACTAAAGTTTTAGACTGTTATGTAAGCTGAAACTCTGTTAGTAGAAACACTCCCAAAAATAAAAGAAGTGTTTTTTATCAATTGCATTTTCTTCCTGATGATGCAGCCATTTTTAGGAAAAAGACCAAACCAGTCCATGTGAAGAAAGGTGTGTTTGTGCCAGAATTGCAACTGCAACTGCAGCTGTAATAAAAATGTAGCCATGTTTTTGGGTGATACATTGATTTTAACCTGCTGCTGAAGCCTGAGAATATTTTCTCGCTGAATGTAGGTTGTCTTAAAATCCTTCACGTTTTACTTAAGCAAGAAAACATTACATTCTAGATATATGGAAATTATTTTTTTAGAATAAAACATTGATTTGTTTGTAAATTGTAGACTTTTAGACAACAATTTTACATTTAGATTTTGCAGCATCTTACTTAACATGGATGCTCGTAGTTTTAACAGCCCTATGAAGTCTCTTCATGGTGATGTTTTCAGTTTTTGCTTTGCTGAGACCTCATAGTTGTGCCTGTTCATGATAATATCATTCTAAAGAGATGCTGCAGCAAATCAGAGACGAACAATATCCATGTTATTATAAAACTGCTTTAGAAAAACATGCAAATGCTGCGCTGGCTCATACCAAGAGGAACAAATTGCCTACTTGTGTTTGTTTCATACTTGTCAAAAGCAAAGCTTAAACCCAGTGCAGCAAAGAAAATTCTTGTAAGTAATCAGCTTTATGTAGCCTTTATAAATAAATCTGTTATCATTTTATGTAACATATTTATGAAACTGCAAGAGAACAAAGTAGCCACTGAGTCATTTGGACTAATTACAGCTTGTAACCATTTATGATTTACTGCAGAGGGCAGAGTTCTTTAAAACAAAACAGAGTGTAAAGAGAGAGAGCTTGATTATTTTAAAACTGACACGGTGCCCATTCAAACACATTTCATCTACTTCTGCACACTGGAGTACCGGATTTATTCATTAACCTTTATTTGCTTACTTATCTCAGAAATAGCCATTGAGAAAAGGGCAGTCAAAGACGATAAAGCCAGAGGTGAGCTGTGCTCTGCAATCATTATAATGTTTAATATTTAACAGTTATTAAACTTTTGTTGCTACTTACAGAGGTCAGAGTTCTTAAAGAGATACAGGAGCCTGCCAAGAAAGGTATAATTCTTTGCTTAGCAAGTGCATTTTAAGTGTGAAATAATTCACTCAAGCTTTACTTATGTACTTTTTTTTTCCAGAAAAATCTGCTGATAAGAAAGTCATCAAGGAGGAGAAAGTAAAAGGTAACTGTGTAAAAGGGCTGTAGTTATACAACAGGAATACAACAGTGTATTTTTTTATGGTAACATCATGTTCTCCTTCTGATAGCAGAGCCTCCCGTATCAGACAGCTTTCTAATGGAAGGTATGTTCACATTCCCTTCTCATGAGCCACATATCACATAAGTATGCAAGCTGCATGCACAGTTTTCTCTCGGGATGTCAGTTAGAGGCGAGGAACGCGTTGTCCTGTGCTGTGAATCCCCCCACAGATGAGCTGCCCTACTTCCAGTGTTTCTTTGTGGACGAGGACGAGGCCCAGTTTCCGTTCTACGCCTTCTCGCCGCTGCAGGTTTGAGGCTTCAGTCTGACTCCAGTCTGAGGTTAACAATGTGGTCAATTTACTGATAACAACAAGGTCACGTCACGACCTGCGCTGCTGAAATGCAGCCAGCTGTTTACTGTCAGTCTTCAGGAGAAAACTCCGGACAGCAGAGGATGATGGGGGATTTATGTGATGGACCGATTTCATTATTATTTCCAGATTTGGTTGAGCTCTCGTACCAAATACATGCAGCCAGTGTCATTCCTTTTTTTTTTTTTAATTAACTTTCTGTTTTTTTCTTTCTTTCTTTTTTTAAAAGGTGGATATCAAGAGTATTTAAATTGAATAATATTAGCTTATTTATAAACCTTTGTCATTAGTCATTTAGATGCTCATAGCTCATAGTAATACATGCAAATAAACATTAAGGTGCATTTATTATAATAAAGGAAGATAGAGTTAAATATGTTAACTTTGCTGTAAACGGGGCACAAAAATTGCTGCAGTTGCTGATTAAAGTTGGACAAGTGTTCAAATCCTTTATGCCAATGCTCACTTGAAAAGTGTTGTTATACAGTAATGGTACATGCATCTTTATGCTCAGTTAACTGTGTAAACTTTATTCTTCACTGCATTGTAGATAGCAGAATTTCTGCTGCTCAGCTTATTCTGCTTTTAAAGCCCTTAAATCAGCAGTTGAACATAATAGTTTTTTCCGCCTAATTCAGAATTCTTGCTATTTTTAAAATTTTATTTGACATAATATTTCTCAAAACAGTTCCTTGAATTTTGGGTACAAACAATATGATTATAAAGATTGATGACCCATCTCCAGTTCCTCTGACTTTGCAAAAAAGATACCCCTTTGACAGGTGCTGCTGTCACACCCTGGTGATGTCATTTTATTTTCCAAACACCCACATCCCATCAGCTGACATGGAGGGGTGAGATGTATGACCTATACTGCAGTCAGACACAAGGGAGCAACGGAGATGTTTTGGCTTCATTTTTGAGAAGCTGTCATGTTGTCCATTTTTTAATAATGTCAATGGTGCAAACAAGGAATGCAAGCATTGATATAAGGAGAGGGGAAGGGTTATTTTGTCTGTTTCTGTCTACTTATTTTGTGTCAAAAGGAATGACCATGCACTGTATGTGAGAGCTCCCAACACTACCTGAAAACTACCTTAAGAGTCTTATAATGAAAATATGTACGCCAGCTCCTGCATCGGTGCTAAAAACAAGCATTAAATTGTCTACACTGTCAGCACGAGGCTTGAGTTCCTATAAACTTTGCCTACCATGACGTGTCAGATTCATTGTAATCGAACGACACGCTGGAAGCATGTTTTCCAGGTTCTCATTTACTTGACCTTGTTTTAGTTAATGAGAGGGCAAATTTAAGTCCTGTCAAGCACTTTTATCAAAGACATCATACAAGCTGGAGCATTTTAAAGCACAGTACAGTGAGATTAATTTTATGTCAGTCAAAAGGATGACTGCTGTAGCTTACAGCAATTCCTCGAGACCAAAAATACTCTGGTACTAACTTTGGTGGCTGTTTGTCTGTGTGCAACCGCATACAAACACAACATATGTTAGAAAACTTTTGAACAGGTTTTTGTGAACCAGAAAGGTTCCGAAAACTTTATGCTAGGACAATGGTTCCGAGTGAACTTTAAAAAGTCTTTCAAAGTATTATCTATATTTTATCTTTTTTTAAATAACATAAGAATGAGCATATCAGAGTATTGTGTCTCATAAACTGTGCAGGATTCATATTACAATTTATGAATATCCTGTTCACGTGTTAAATATAAATAACTTCAGACCGATGTTGAAAACTGTCCTTGGTTAAAACCGAAATCCAAGCCACATGTTTCAGTCTGAAGAATAAAGGAAGCTACAAGAATCAGCTCCTCTGCAGATTTATTTGTCAACCTGAATGTTTTTAACATGGTGATGTTAATGCAACATTTCCATCATTGATTTTATCCGCACATCATGTGATTTCGCTCGTCTTTGCTGCAGAGGGCATCACATGTTTGGGCACATGATCTTAGATGTAAACCCGTACATTATTTTTCAGTTTGTACCAGCTGTTGTTTACATATGGCTCTTTACATTCATGCTCCATATGCTGCATAGAAAACAGTTATTAGAGCTTGTGGCACTAATCCCAAGTCTACTCAAAAGTAAATCCACTTATGTTTTTTTATTTAAATTACAGAAGCACACTCTGAGTGAGTCCAGAGTTGGTGCATAAGATCCTCTCCAGTAACTGTAACCGCTGGAGTTTATGGTGATGTTCCACTGCTACTGATGAACTTTTAGGTGTTTTGCTCCTAAACAAACAAGTGTTTTTGAATATTTCTTATTGGATTTTAGTAAGACGATGTTGTTGCTCATGGTGACAAAAGAAGTATTTGTTTCAATCATTTCACTAAATATATACAGTATATATCTTTTGCAGGTAAACATGTGCAATACATTCATTTTTAAAGATTTAATTAATTAAAGCATTGTCCGTTTGTCTGTTAGTTCTCGAATGAAATGTGCATGATGTTTTTGTGTTCTTGCTTTGTGCTCTCAAATGTTTTTCTGATATTTTTTTCCCAACTTTAAAAAGGCAACACTAAATACTTGAATTTATTTGACATCAGTAACAGAAGTTTGCCTCTTAGCTTTACTGCTAAGCCGAAATAATTTCATTGTAAATAGACAAATACATTGAAAAATAGTTTTAACCCTAAACAGTTACCACTGAAACTGCTCTTTAACTGCAGTTAAAATCACCTCATGTATCATTTGTCCATGGAATCTTTTTCATGCTTGTTAATAGTAGCATCTTAACATTAAAAAACATAGTAATGCAAGTGTTTCTTTTGTAAATCTTGTCTTTCTTTGAAGGTGCAACCAAGACATTTTTAGCACATCCAGCTTTTCTCCCAGGTGATGGCAAACTTTACAGTCATTGCAGTGCCTCTGCTGTCAATGTTACATTAATTTAATATGCTTTTTCTATGTGGGAGCATGATGTTGTTTGCCATGAGAGGCTGATAGTCAGATAATGTAGAAAAAACAGGGAATCTTAGAAGGGCATCTGTCGATCTGCAATTCTCTTTTTTGTTGTTTTATTCACGTAAGTGTCAGGGCTGTGTGCAAAATCTTTTTTTTAAAAAGGCAGAGGTGCATGAGTCCAATTTCCTCATCAATCTGAGACATTTACAGACTAGTCAAGAACTGAACTCTCTCCTACTATTCAAAGATATCACAGATTTTATTTTAATTTTACTTAAAATAAAGGGAATTTTACTTTACTTTTAAAAAAAAAAACCCATTTATTCATATTTTCTCTGAATTATATTGTTAAAAATGAAGAAATGAACAACAGAACCAGAATAGGTTTTACTGCCTTGTAAGTTTTCATATTTAAAAATATTTAAAAAAAAAAAACTGAATTGAAAATCAGTATCATGAAAGCATTGATCTACAGATATAAAGAAATTTATTAGCAAAAGATTAAAAAGGAAGTTCTTTAAGTCAAGAAGCATAAATATAAAACAGCAAGTTTATTATTTATTATATTTTTGTTTATAAAAAAACAGCCAAATTTTAAGATAAGGCTAAAGAAATAACAGAATCAGCCTTAAAAAACAACATGTAATATATGTGTTAAACTCTTTTATGTCATTATCTGATCTCAGTTAATTCAGTGGTCACATTTGATGTATGTCTGTTTGATGGGAAACACTGAATGAGACACTAGAGAATGTACAGCGGATGGTCAAGTCCTCATACTGTATTTCCCTAATGAGGCCAGGCAGGGGTTACTATAGGTCAGTTTACAACACTGACACAGATTCCACACAAAGAGGAAAACTCCTGCTGCTCTCCTGGGAAGCTCACAGAGGACAGAAGAAGTTACACTAAAGTGTTATCTCACCATTTCTGCTACATCTCCACCCTTTCAGTGCGATTGTGCTGCTGTGAATATTGTGGCGCAAACTCGCCTGAACTCTTCCGTTAACTGTTATCACCCCAAATACTTATGCAAATGATTTGGCCTCGTTTTTGTGAGAGTAGAGGTAATTTTTGGCAAACTATAACTGGAGCATAAAGAAAGATTTTAATTTACATTAATTCAGTAAGCAACTGCCAAATGAGTTCCACTCCAGTTACCACAGTTTCTTTGTGCCACATGCTATTCAGTGGCGCCCAAAAAGTTGGCAGTCGGTGTGTTGAGATGAGAAGAATGGCCACTTGTAGTCACAAGTTCAGCAGGCCATACACAGCTCAAAAGGGAGGACAAGGAGGCTTTAATTTGGCTTCTTAAAATGTGAGAAAGATGGAGGATGCATGGGGGGATTTTAAGATGAACTTTAAAATGAACACAAGCTTTCCAACAGTGGCCTCTTCTTCTTAAACCAGTTATAAAGACTTTATTTTTAGACTAAACTGTTCACATTCCCGCACGGCGTCCCTCCACGCTGCTGCTCTGTTATCTGTCATGCCAGCGGCAGCTTTCAATCTCGGTTGGTCCACACACCATCGAATGATGCCTCTACGTAATGACACCACAACTAAAACCGGATTATCCCAAGGCCAGTGACATCACCGCCCCCCACCGCCTCCATCCCCTCTCTGACCATCTGGGGGTTACTAGAGGACATTCATCCCCGTGAGTTAAAGGGCTACACTGGCTGTTGCACTTCCAGCTCCAGCAGCTGTCACCTGGAACTGACCCATCACAGGGAGAGCACTGTTCCCACGACTTAGGTTGAGACATTTGAAAAGAAATGTACTGCATTCAAAAGCTACATTTTAAAAAAACAGCCTAAATGAGAAAGAGAGTTCTGTTGAGATAAAGCTGTACTGGTGGCACTTTTATAACCAACTGAAAAGTCTGAGACATTAAGAAAGTTTAGTCAAGCACTTTATTTTTCCCTTTTTTTCCACGTGATACACAGAATGAAACATTTTGGGCTTTTCACAGTCTCAATTCCATACAAAAGATCTTACAAAAAGATTTTCCAGAATATTTATCTCATGTTACAACAACAAATCAAGTGCAAATCATTGTTTACCACAAAAACACTTCGGTTTAAAAAAAACAAAAACAAAAAAAAACAAAAAGGAGAACACCTTGTTGCAGTGGACGGTAAAGTTAGGCTTTCTCATATGTGCGGACTGCCTGGACTCCTTCAAAAGTCAAAGTCTGTGAGGCAGAAAAGAGACAAATCATCAGACAAAAGACAGCCTATCACATGATAGTGATTTACTTTTCACTGAAAATGTAATGCAATGTTTAGAAATTCTGTGTTCTGAATATAAAGCACGATTTCTTTAATCCATTTCAGTTATAAGTGCGACTGCACTATATCTGAGGCAATGCCAGGCAAGTTTATTTGCATAGCCTGATTCAACAAGTCGACTCAAAGTGCTTTACATAAAGTTTGAATTTTTTTTTAATGTTGCAAATCTTTCTATAATCTAATAAATGTAACCACTGGGGGGAAAAAAGGCATGAAAACATTTATCTTTACTTATTACACTAGGAGTTTAGTTATGTTAAATTAAGTTTTGTATGTTATTTGAACTTACCATCACCATCTTCCCGTCCTTGATTTCTCTGACAAATTTGGTCTCTTTGCCATCCCACTTCTGCACTTGAATAAATTTGTCTCCCTCCATGGAGAACGTAGACTGCAAGGACAAGCACAGCGTAATTTGAACCATCTCAGATCACCTCCAGTTAGAGCACATGTCTCAGTGAAGAATACAGTTTGACTTCTTATGCAGCTTACTTTGACGTGTCGGTCATCAGGTGTGGTCTCATCGAACTCCTCTCCCAGTTTGGCAGAGATC
>JAQLOL010000007.1:10207700-10245524 GCA_029783665.1 Naso thynnoides | reverse complement strand
AAGAAGAACAGCATGTACACACATATAAATACCGTACTCAAAACCACATGCACACTCTCTCTTTTTTTTTTTTTGCCTAGTAGGTTTTCAGCTTGAACACTTTGGAGAGCGGCGCTTTGGCACTAGAGTAGATCAGATATGATTCTCCATTAAAGGTGAAAAACTCCCAGTCACTGCACCCGATCGTTGGGAGCCAATGAACAGGAACAAAACCTTCATATCCCTGCCACCTAAAAACAAACAGAGAAGAGGAGTTTTATCAAAGGCATATTTGCATCTACCCAACAAAGGTTTGAGACCTAAATTTAACTGCCAGCTAGTTCCTGGTTCTTAGTGATTTCCCACATGTCAAATGTGCGGTTAAGCTTTCACTTGTCCAGCAAAAAGGAGGAAAATACATCCACATTACAACAGTGTAGACGTATTTCTCAGCACTAAGTTAGAGAGCCATCAGAAAAGATGAATTATTACACACGGGGAGGGGTGTTGTTGACAAGTTGAGTACCTGTAGAGAATGCTGTTGAGAGAGTAGGATTCTCCGTTAAAGGAGTTGGCGACAACCAGAAAATTTTCATCCCCGAGGCTGAAGAACTCCCAGTCCACTGCACTGCAGAGACAGAAAAGGTATGCAGCGATGAAAAGAGGTTGAAATGGTGGCAAAAATTACACAGAAAATATTCTGGTGCACCTAGTAAGGCTAGAACAGCAACCGCACATCTTTACCTGTAGGTGACGATATCCTGAAAGCGGACAAACAGCTGTGCATTCATGTCCAGTTCATAGATAGTGGAGTTAATGGCGTATCGGCTTGGTCCATTGCCATGGAGCCTGTGTCCATTGGCAACAACTAGGAAGACTCTACTACCAATCTGAAACATTTCCCAATCGGTAGCGCAGAACGTCTAGAATGACATTGAGAGAAATAAAAAATCTAAAGGTGTGGTAGTGTAAAGTTATACTTAATTTGCAGTGGTAAAACACAAGTATATTTACTTAAGTATTTTACTTAAAGGTAGAGTCAGTAGCATTTTCCTAATAAAACAAAATTTAGACTTATACAAAAGTAATCCTACTTAATCATTACTTGTGGGCCACTAGACAAGTGTGGTGATGACTGTATCTGCAGAGCATCTGCCCTCGACCTGTATTTTAATGTTTTTATTTAGTCTGGATGTTTATGGGTGGGGAGTGGGCGTGTTTCCCCCAGCCAATGACTCACACAGGTGAGGTTGAGCATCAATAAATAATGGATAGATAATGGCTTTTGGAAGCCATTCAGACTGGAGAAAATAGCAGAAGAGGACGTAGCTGTGAAAAAAAATTAAATAAAGCCCCAGAGAGGCTAAACAGCAAATTTTGAAGACACAAAGGAAAGACCTTTCTGTTTTTAGTATGGCTGCTCCAGTTTTAATGTGTTCTAACAAAAAAGAGTCACAGAGAAGCTGATTTTTCAATTACTATTACTAATAGATGAAAGAATATTCTGATATTTTACCAAAGTAAACACACAATCCTTACTGTAAGTACTGTGAGCACGTGCCAAACTGCTGTGTGCTTGAATGAAGCGATGGAATAACTGATGGAGACACAGCTAAGAGCATTACATGATAAAAACAATTTCAGTCGTTTCTTGATGATTATGCACGACTAATTTCCACCTGCCCCAAGGGACGAATCCTCACATCCAGCTGTGGAGTTCCCCTCATCTCCTTATGGTTTCTCATGTGACCATTAATGTGTCAACACTCTCTCCTCAAATGTGAGTCAAATACATGATTCACTATCAGGCACATGTCAAAGCACTGCTATCGCTCAAGCAAATCATTGCAAACCACAGGCTCTATTTTTAGCCTCGTCTTAAATGTTCTTGCTTGCCATCCTCTCTCTCATTAACCTTTCATCTCTCCCTGTTTGTATTCCCTTCCTTCTCTGTGTACAGACAAGATGGTTTCATAATAGTCATATAGATACTGATCTCATCAGAGGAAATTAAATCCCCGCTGGTGAAACAATGAATAGTATGAAGATCATTCAGAAAAAAATTATATAAAGCACCATCAAGCCTTGTTTTCACTGTTGCTCATAACAACATCCAAATGTGGGATCTTTTTCTTCAGTCAAGTTAGAGTTAGGTCATTTTTCAAGGCAAATTGAGCATTTCTTTTAACCTTTTTTTTTTTTTTACCTTAATTGTCTGGAACACCTGGAAGCTTCCATTGACCCAAACGTAAACAACTGAGTCTACAGACGTCGTCACTCCATCAAAGGCATTTGCAACCACCAGGAAATGGTACGGTCCCACTGTGAAGAACTCCCAGTCATAGGCCCCTGAAGTCGACAGCGTCTGGTAAACCTCGAAAGACTTTGTTAATCTGTTCCATTTGTATATCACACTGTCGATAGTGTGATTATTACTACCTGGAAGATAAACCAGAAAGAGAAAGAGGCCAGCAAACTAGTTTAATATTGTGTCTTGCAGGGAATTCAGGCTAACAGGTTGTTAGATCTGCAGTGATTACCTTGTCTATGATTGGCCACGGCAAGAAAGGTTTGTTGGTTGATGGTAAAGGCTTCCCAGTCCCGTGCACAGTGGGTATGCAGCATTTGAAACGGCACAAACCGTTTCCTTTTTTTGCTCCACTTGTAAATCACAGAGATGTCCATATCTGGTTCTTTGGTTAAATGTTTGTCATGCCCTCCACCACAGTTAGACACCACCAGAAAAATCTGGATCAAAGTACCAAAAGACAGGAAAGATTAGACCAAACAACTTTTTTACTAGGTAGATAAATGCATGTAAGTTATTCTCACTGGATAACTCATCTTTAGCTTTTGTTTTCACTTGTCTTACCCTCTTATCCATACTGAAGTGTCTCCAAGCCAGAGCCTCATGTGTGCTGATATTCTGATAGAGCTGGAAACCTTTGTGGCTCCACAGATAAACAGCAGAGCCAGAGGATGTTGATCGATGAGCCATAGCAGCCATCAGACCCAGGCCAGGCACCTTGAACACCTGGTGATTGGATGGAAAAAACTATAGTAAAAGTACTCAAAAACTTTTTTTTAGACAGGCTTAGTGAATCATGAAAGGAAACCACATGATGAGGAAAATGAATGCTTATAGAGACTGTGCAAAAGGTTGACCTGCAACAGAGGAAAGAATCAACGAACTAAGATTGTCCTTTCTACTTACAGAGAGCTTAAAGTTGAAAGGCAAGCACAGTATACAAGCTCTGAGTAGGACAATGGTTTTGCTGCTTTTTTGGAGGCACAAGTACTGTACTTGCAAATACTGTATATAATATATAATATCAGGAAGGTATGAAAAAATAGATACCCCTTAAGGCCATTCTCTAAACAAAAAAAGCCTTATTTTTTAAAGAAAAGTCTAATTTTTTTGTATTGTAATCAACTTGTGGCCTCTTGTGTGGATTCCCGACACTCCAGGCAACTCAACTTTGAAAAACATAAGACTCCACTGAAGAGAAGTATTTTTATTCTCTCGTTTTTTTTTGTTTTTTTTTTAAGTACAGTAAGGACCCTGAAATATTCATTCATTAGATTGTGAGGGATACCTCTACGTCATGTGTCTCTGAGGTGGTGGTGAGGACCTGGTGCTCCAACAAATAGTCCAGCCGTTTATGATCTGGAGAGATGCAAGGGTAAGAAAGTTGTCAGATTTTCAGCCTAAAAGCTGACAAGAACCTGCTCAGGAGTGGATGGTTGAAAAGTTGAATCCTCACCCTCAAGCACAGCAATCCACATTGCACCGTCGCAGAGATAGAGGCCTTTCTTGAGCGGATTGAACCACAGCTGGCCTTGCAGCAGTTCTGAGCACGAGTGCTCCAACCCCACTGACACTCGCTCCTCTGTTTCTGACAGTTTGTGATCAAAACACAAAGATAAGCTGGCAATCATGGAGGCAAGGAAGCAGGCACACTGTAAATGTCATGTCTTACATCATGTCTTGAAAATGCATCTGCAAGTTACCGTAAGAGGTCACACGAATGTTAGCCTCCCTCCCCATGACAGGCAGGTCTGAGAGGAGCGGTGGTACTGACAGAACTGCCAGTTGGGGTTCAGACGAGGGGCAGATGTGATGGGTTGCATCCATACCTGGCACCAAAACCAGCTGTCGCAGCAGACCCTGAGCACGGGGCAGCAGATAAGAGTAAAAAGATTTGAAAATTTTATATAAAACTGTGGTGAGGCAGCTTATTTCTTATTAAAGCTGTCGATTTAAAACAAGTCTTACTGAATATAAGCCCTTCCATCTGCCCCGACTGCCAATGTGGAATTTCGCTCCCTGAATTTTGATGTCTGAGGGGAAAGGCCTGGAGGGGACACTGTTTGCAATAAAAAGACATAATTATTTTGAATAGCTGGGTGAAGTTTCTCTTCCAAAAATGAACAGAAAGTGTGTAATTAAAGTAATCTCTGTTATAGGACCAATTCCTGTCAATTGTATTATATGTACAGGCACTGATATTCCTCCTTTTTGTGAGCCAGAGGGAGTTTCCACTAAAAGCCATCTATCACATACTGTCAGGCCACTATGATATGGCTGCAGGCTGAGCAGATTTGGAGCAGTGCCGCTGTATTGTGGTGAAGGATCTACAATCCCTCAAGGGAATTCAGAGGGAACAGAAGGAAAGCACAGCGGGAGACAGACAGCATATCCGCCCATCAACAGAAGCACTGAAGAGGATAAGACAAAATAGATGTACTTACATTTCCAGGGGTGAGTTACAGTCCACCGTGAGCCTAACATGATGGCTACCAATGGCTAAAACCAGAGTGTGCCACTGGTTATCAGTCAGCTGGGTACCTCGAAACCCCCAGTTCTCCATGACCCCTCCATGACCTCGATAAAGGAAGTGCAGACGTTTTCTGGAAAATCTTAGTCCCAGGATGATGCGTCCGCGTTCCTCACGATTCTTCACCCGCTTCTCCTTCTTCTTCTCTCCATGTTGCTCCCTCTCTTTACTCCTTTCCAAAATATCCCCTTCATCATTCTCCTTTTCCTTCTCTCCTGTGTCTCCTGCTTTTTTCGGCTCCATCAAGGAAAAGATGTACTCATTTTTCTGGAAGTAAAGTACATTTGAGTAAGTACTTCACTTAAAACACATGAATTTTAATAATACACAGATTAACTTATAGGGAAATAATAGTTGCAACCCTTCTTGTACTTGCACACCAGTATTTCAATGTTATGTCGCTTTGTACTGCTTTTCATGTACATTTAGGGCATAAAACAATAGTTTCTATTTGATCTAAATTTATTTGACTGTTATAGTGACTTGTAACCTCTCAAATTAAAGGTTTTAAGATGTTTAATGAGTTTATAAACTTAGATAGTTTGTAAAACTACCCTAAAATACTGCATATAAAATAGTTTAACTGATCTCAACTGCTATTTTACTGCATAATGGGAACTTGTGCTTTGGACAGGTACATTCAGTTGATAGAAATTCTGCACTTTTATATTTAAAAAGCAGGACTTGTACTCGTAACAGGTTTTTCTCACTCTAGTGTCGGTACTTTCACTGAGGCAAAAAAACTGAATATTTCCTCCACCTTGTGTTGACTGACATTTAGTATTGGGATGCTCACCTTGGCTGCATTGTTAGTGACTTTTAGCGTCACAACAATGGAGAATTCTTTGGGGAAGAGGTCGCAGTTGACCAGCAGCTGGGAGGATGGAAAGCTCAGTGAGGTATGAGGGCTTGAGAAATGGACTCCCCTCACCTCTCCCGCCTGCTTCATGTGCACCCCTGGCACAAGTCTGGAGGTGTCCTTCTCAAGCACAAAGGACAGAAGATCCAGTGGGATTAAATCTGTAGACAATAAGCAACTGAGGTCAGGAAGATTGTTTTACTGCTTCAGCTTTTTAATGCTAAAACTGCCAAACAATGAACGAGTTGTTCCTCATCTTGGGGTCAAAAGAGGTCACAGTAAATCTGAAGGGCTCTGAGATTTTTAATGGGATTGTAAAAAATTGCAAATTGTGTCTTCAATTTTCTGACTTTTCTTAAGGTTTCTTAAAATAATTGCAATCTGGAGGTTCTTTACTTAGAAGTTCTTAATGCTTTTATTCCCCCTGCACTTATTTTAAAGTGTTGGGAACCAGTTACTTTACATGTTAGGATTTCTGCAAAAAAAATGTGTAAACATGATGAATATTATGCTCAGTTTTGATTTATACGGCCCAATAGTGAGCACAAATACAGCTAAAGCAGAAAGCCACATTTATCAATGAGTTAATTAACAAACAATATTTGGCAATTTTTTTGCACAGATGCAAATATGCCAATTTGATGCTTTTCATTTTGATAGTTTTAAATTTTTTTTTTACTTATTTTTTACAAATTTTTTAATGCTTTTGTGAAGTTGTCACTTTGACATCATTTCTCACAATTGTCTGATTTAAATAAATATATATGTATATTTTTAAATAAATCATAATGATAAACAAATGGAGAAAATAGTAAATAGATTAATCCATAATAACAATAATAATAATTAGTTGGACCTTTATATAAATATAAAAAAAATCTTCTAAAACAACAACAAGAGCAAAATGCTGCTTGCAGGTTAAAGCATCAGCAAGTGGTTTATAGTACAATCACAGGGTTTGTTTTTCTGTATTGAGTACTTTTACCTTTATTATTATAAGTACATTATACTTATTTTTTTAACCTCAGTAACCTTCTTTTACAGTTTGGAATTAGTAAGATAAGATCTGACCACCGCTGCTTAAAGCTTAATATGCCATATGAGACCAAGGGGTCACAAGAAGACATATGTTAAAAAAGGTTGAGAGCAACTGCTATAAACTAATAAATCAATTAATGTTCCTGCATTCTTGAGTTCCTAACTCCCCCGCTGTGTGAGAAATAGCCCTGGGTGGCAGTGGACGTAGGAGGTTTTAACAGAGGTTGCCATTAAGAAAGACTTCAGGAGGCGGCAATAATTAAAGAGAATTACTGGAAAATTGATGAGACGTCTCAAAGCGCCCACTTCTTCCTGATTGTCTGATGCACAGAAATGGTATATACAACCACATCCAGTGTCTGTACTTGTTTGTGGATGTTGATTTAAGCTAATATTGCACGCAACACTGCACACACAAACACTCTCGCTGTACTGTAAGCAGACGCAGACAGTTGGAATTATCCAAAAGAATTTTAGCCTGAGGGGTTTCCTAGGTTTTAAGATGAAACCATAAACCATTCACTGAATAATCATTAACTCAAACACCACATGTGTTGGAGTGAAAAGGTGAGGTTTGGAGAGATAAAACAGAATTAAAATCATACAATACCTGTGCAGTGTCTCCAAGTGTCTGTGCTGGTGTCAATGACCCTCAAGCCCAAGAGAAGGAACTGCACAAATATCAGCGATGACGTTTCAAAAAGCATTTTTGGTTCACTTGCCAGCTCGTAAAGATGTCTACATACTGGAGGTAGCTCTCTTTGTCCCTCTCCTTTTAACTTAGATGACAATACACAGTGGGCAAATGTGTATTCTTCATTCTGATATAAGTGAGCATTTTCAGATCTTCAAAATAAAATAAGCAACAAACTCAAAATCATCCAAACTAAACTGGCTAACTGAGATTCACGTGGACTCCAAAAGTAGAAGCAAACAGTTCCAGAGTATCTGTGCGTAGAGAGGAATCCATTCATCTGTGTGGAGAATCCTGCACCTGCAGCTCCTTTTAAACACCAGAGCTATGCAAATCACCAACCAGCCTGTCACTCAACCTCCCTCAACCGCCTCTACCAAAGGGGCGAGCTGCTCCACTGTCTGTGTGTGTTTGTGTGTGTGTGTGTGTGTGGTGTGTGTCTGTGTGTGCTCAAGCTCACTTTAGACACAAAGTTTGACAAGTAGACAGGCAGAATAGCCCTTTTTTGACATAATGACAGAAAATTTCTCTCAAAGACAAACCCAGACACTACGCTACATGAAAGGAGGCGCAGTGTCTCTTAAAAAAACAAAAAGTCAAACTAATAATAACCTTAGAACATATGTGACCTACAGTCCACCCATGGATAAATGGAAATGAGCTGAGCTTTTATCATATTGGCTGTTATCCTGCAGTTTATTGCATGAACCCAGCAGTGATATTAAAGTCTAATACCAGGCTTATATCTTGTTGAAAGTAAAGTTTTAAAAAAAAAAAAAAACTGCAATGGCAGTTATACTGTCCTGCTTTGGAGTCGTGCTGCTCACATGTGCCTTAAATTGCCCCCTGGGGACAAATAAGTTTTTCTGAATCTGAATCTGAATTTGAAAAGCAATAAGAGAGCCTGAGTCTATAGGAGCATCTCATTTTCCATTGTCTACTGGGAGGAGCATGTTAGGGGCACACTTATTCTAAAATTATTATATAATTATGGGAACCTACTTTACAGAAATGCATCTGCTGCCACACTTAAATCATTGCACTTTATCACCCGGCTCTTAGATTTATAACAGGTGACGATAATGGAGTCCATTGCTGGACTTTGATATAACAATATTGGCTAACAATATTGACTTTCACATATTGTTAGAAAAATAAGAATTTTTTTTGTTTATTAATTATTTAAAAAGCCCTGGTTTTGAGGGTCACCACTCTATCTTAATTTACTCAACAACAATGGAATACTGGAGCGTGCCACACACACTCCCAGGACTGGTCCAGATTGTCTCCACCGATATCAGGAAGGCTGCTTTCAAATCCTTGGAATTTGAAATATTATTCTCTTAGTCAAGCATATCAGCTTTATTTGCACTTGTTCTAAATCATGAACTCGTAAGGATGGACTGATCTGCATGATTCTCTTTTTTGGTTCGTTTGTTTTTGTTTATTTAGTTGTTTATTGATTAATTTATTCATTAATTCCCCCTTTATGTGACAGGGATTTCCTCTGGGTGTAAAATCCCAAATATCTCTTTCGAGATCTAATTGAAGATTGACCAATAATACTTACATTGCATTTATTTGACACTGCTCTAAATGATAGGGCTTTGGCTTTAAACACTTTTTCTAGCAGTATCTATGAATGTTTTTGCTGTTCGTGGTAACTCAACTATTTCGCATCACTTCAGATAACTTGATAAAATCAATTTCCAAAGTCTATTTGACTCAGGTTTTGTTGGTTACCAGGCAAATAATCAGTATGCATTAAAGAGACATCGACATCTCGGCCTTTGTCAGATCTCTCTGAATAGTCTAATCAGCCGGCCGGCACATTTACAAGGCAAATGCACTTTGTCTCTCTTCTTCTCGCCCACATTAAGATCATAAGACTGCACAAAGATCAGGGTAGAAGATATCGACTCTGCCTTGTTCTTCTTTTCCTCCATCCGTTCATCAATCTTTCTTCCATCTACAAATTGCATGGAGTGGGTGTTCTGTGAGATTTCAAAGGGATCTGTTGTGATGCAGAATAGTTTATGTATAGATTATCCTTCATGCGCGTACTTTTCCTTATTCCTGGTTTGACTCATCACTGGCTCCCATTTGTCTTATCACTGTTCTAGCTGTGCTGAATCTGATCATTCAGTCAGTGCATCAGATGAAATCTAAGGTTCTAAATCAGGCTTCAGGTGATAAAAGGTCACCATGGAAGACAGCTCACTATTTGATCACATTATGCTTCTTGTATTTTACATCATTCTATTTAGAGTCATTTGTCTTTCAAAGTGAAATCTAGTGTTTCAGGATCAATATGGATCATATATCGCTAATAAGTTTTGATGTCTTATTTCGTATCGCATTGTTCATTTTTAATGTTGGACTGAATCTGTGTTTTCTTGGTTTGGTTTTTGGTAAATGATTGGAGAACTGTATAAATATGTTTCACATAACCATATATTTTATAGTACTGTCCAAATTGTGTAAATCTGAAATGTAGTGTTGCAGTTTTTTGCATCAAGGACCCTTAAATTTACCAAAATTAGACAACAAAAACCATTTGATAACAATTTGTCCCACTGTCCGTCATCTGATGGGAGTTTTGCTTTCAGACGTTTTATTACAGAGAGGGTATGAAATATGTAAACAAAGTAGTCATACTGTCATTGCTACGTGTTACTAATGGATGGAAATACAGTGAAAATAAATTACTTTGTTTGCTGAGACCCCCTTTAAACCTCCTTGGACCCCTCCAAGGACCCCTGAAAGACTCAAAACCCACTTTGAGAGCCACTGATTTTGTACATCACCAACATTCATATCTCACCTCCAGCTGCTTGCCTGTCTGTGTATGAGCATAACTTACTGCTAGCCTTACTTGTATTCACACATGCACCTTATATTTGATACTTTTACCTGCATTGCCTACTGCAACTGCTGCAAATGTTCACACTGCACCCTATATAGTATTTACTGTTTACCTCCAATCTAATTTAATCTTCCGGTGATATGTGTCAGTTGTTGTGAGACAGAACTAAATCAAACCAAACAGGGTAGAGATGGGAGATTATCATAGCTCACTGGCACCACCTAGCTGTCTGTTTGCATCAAGCCACATGTACTGTAGCATGTCCATTCAAACATTTTTAGCCGACAGAGCCCGAGTAGAAACTGACACCCTGTCTTGCATAATGGGCCACACAACTATACATAATCCAATGACAGCCATGTTCTGGCAAATGTACAAAATATACAGCATACCAGGCAGCTGTTAAGTTTTAATGGTTAAAGACTCATTCGTCACATGACCAAATGAAACAGGCTCATCAAGGGACAGGTATTGCACCTTTGGCTACAAATCTGTGTGAAATTTCTGTGAAATGGAAGTTATCACTGTTTATATGCAGGATTACAGAAAATACAGTGAAAAACATGACCTTTGAAATTCTGTATATAAATGTTTTCACTTCTGTTTAATCTACTACACATTTGCAATTGCATGGATTTCAAGCAAGTTTTGTGAGGTCATAGTGACCTTTTACAGTTCATCCTTGAGTCCATGTTGATGTTTGTACCATACTTAATGAAATTCCCTCTGAGGGTTTTCAAGTATCACAGCCAGGAGAATGAAAAGGATACTTGTTCACACTGACCTTTGACCTCTAAAATCTAATCAGTTCATGCTCGAGTCTAAATGGATGTTTTGTGTCGAAGTTGAAGACGTTCCCTCAAGCCGTTCCTGAGATATCACTTTCAAGAGTGGGACAAACGGACAAGCCTAAAAACACAATGCCCCGGGCCTCGGCTTCCACCAAAAAGTTACAGTATTTTTTTTAAATACAGACACAAAATGACAATGAATGACAGCAAATCTGAGTACCAAACTATATTTATTGTATACAGTAGTAAAAGACCACAAATAATGTACAAATCAGTAGAGAAACAAATAACATGACAAGACATGGGCCCCGTTCTTCGTCTAGTATATGCTTTAGCTCACACGTTAGCAAGCTCAAAAGCTGTTTACCAAGCTAACTCTGCTCTTTAAATGCAAGTGGAAGCCTGTCTTAATAACTGTGCTCTTATTTTGTCAGACCGGTGTGATGACATCCTGATTGTGGAAACCTGCTTGTGATTGGCTTGTCTTTATGAGTGATCACACATAGGTTTAACATTTCCGCACAACACAAATTTTTCCAAACGCTTTTAATGACTGCTGTGCTGTAAGAATGAGAATTGTTTTTCTCAGATGAACATGAATTCTCTCTGGAGCCAGAATTGACAGTTGTGAATATTTCCCAAGTAGGTGGCAGTAGAGTGAAGGTTTTCAAAGTTTCTCAAGTATTAATTTAGAGATTTAAGGGTACTGACATTGAGTCGTGTTAATAACACAAAAGGCTGAAAGACATGATTTAATCAAACATTTAATAACCATTTAAAAAGGATAGTATCTTTCTGACATGGTTGAGAAAAACACATTAATGCTCATGGGAACACATTATTGACATAAAGGGAGAGTAAAAAGCCAATTATAACTGCAGCCCATAATGAAAAACTTTAAATATCTCACAATGTATTAATTTAGTCTGTACTGCAAATGTCTACAAAACAGTGGTTCATACAGCAATAAAATTATTTTTTTGCAAATTATATTGGGTTTATTTAGTTGTACTTCCTAAGATGAATAACTACATTCTCAAAACCTGATCAGTTGTCACTTGGTGACCATTTGAAGCCTGTGAAGAAAGGTGAAGTCTTATCTGAAAATAAATTAAAATTGGTATGATCCAAGTTACTCTGAAAAGGCTCACGTTTTTACAGGTTTTGAACAGATGAACTGCTTTCTTCAACGGCTGATACATCCGATACATCAACCCAGACTAAACCGAAAAAAAATCCCAAGATCAAGTCAGGCTCTCAACAAGGAAACAAATCAAGCCAACACACTGATTCACAGACGAAGAACGGGGCCCTGTGGGTACATAACACTTATCTCCCAAACTCCATTGGTTCGCCTCCCCCCTTGATATGCAACAACCTGCATGCATCCTTCTTGGAAACCGTCATCACCGCTTAGGATACTTTTACTGTTAGCAACGCTGCAGTTAGGTTTGCTGAAAAAATGTCCTGCACACTCTACCTTTTACACACAAGGAAACAGCTCAACAGTGGACACAGCAGTGGAAAGTGTCTTTAACATGTGTTGACAAAAAGATACTGACTTTTGCTGGATCTTTGTTCAAACTGGAAGATGGTCCTCTTCAAAACACAACTAGAATCAGGTGCCTCGTCAGCCTACATTCGTAAGGACAATACATAGATGAGACAGCTGACCCCAAGACAGCAAAGAGGGACAACCTTCCAGTCATCTTCTCCCCCTCCCCCCAATCCAGCTTTAAAACCCACAAGCAGAGTCATTTGTCACTGGCTCCCCTCATCAGAAAAGAGAGAAAGGAAACAAAAAGTTATGTATTCCATGAAGAAGACTATCCTAAACCATCAAGACGCCCCACAACTCTCCAACAAAGGATGAATAAAAAAATCCCTCCCTTTAACAGCCATTTGTATGGATCTTGTATGGATCAGTGAATAATGGTCTGTACCAGATACCCACAAACAACCTTTCGTAATTAGTAGAAGTCAAAGCAGAGGCAAATAACATTAATGAGATACAATCTCCCTTAAACAACAGTTTTGACCTTGCAGTTTCTTTTTAGAGTAATCCAAGTACATCAAATATGAAACAGAAGTTCGGTCTTTGGAGTATTGGTCCAAGCCCCCACGACATTAATCTAACATCCACTCTGATACTTCTGTACAGGAAAAAAAAAGGAAAAGAAAAAAAATCAACAAGCCCCCCTGGGTGGCCATTTCTAAAAGAAAAATCAGAAAAATACAAAAAAAACATTGCAAAACTCTTCAGCAAAAGCACCTAAAATGCAGAGAGAATTAAAATACCTTTTAGACAAAAGAACAGGAGTCACCATTCAGACAAACAGCACTCAAGAAAGTGAAATGAAATGGAAGGCGGCCTGTGTAGTAAGTTCAAAAAGTGCTTCCACTTCAAAACATTTTCACGCCCACTGACTGTGACCCCTGAACAGAATCTTGCAGAGCCTCGTAATCAACCCAGATGGATGAAAACTGTGACATACTACTTGATACTAAGCTTTCACTTGAGAGTGAATGAGAAGCACTGACAAACCAGGAAAAGCTGTGATGCGCTGTTGGTCCGACCACAGCTTGCGCAGCTGGAAGAAAATGGTGTCCTGATTGGCCAGCAGAGACTTGACACGCAAAAAAGTTCAGTCCTGGCTGAGACAGTACATTAACAGCTGAGGAGCTCCCCCCACACACACCTTACAAAAAGAAACATGACATATCTTTAAACTGAAATAATAATAATAATAATAATCATAATAATAGTAGGCTGAGAGGAGTGATGGGGAGGGGAGGGACAGTGAAGGTGGATAAGAGCGTGGTCTGAGGGTGGCCATCAACAAGGTGGGGAGGGCTTAGCAGTGCCCGCCTGTCTGCTGTTGGAATACATCTATGGTGTCTTCATCTTCCATCTCCAGCTGAGAGAAGAGCGAGAGAGCTCTCGGTTAGCAGACAGACAACAGCAACTGAAAATCTAAAATGATTCAAGACTATTCACAGACGGTGAATGCCTGACTTGTGAATGTATCGTAAATAAACTGAAAACGATTACAAAGTCCCTCCAATGGTGACAGGCTAATGTGCTACCATCATGCAATGGTGAATAGAGCATAATCTCTTACCTGTGCAGGTGTATCCGACTCATTAATAGGCTGACCGTCAAACCTGAACCTGATCTGCCTTATTGCTAGGCCCTGCAGGCGCAACACAACAGATATGAAGATGAATTATGAAGAACTTTGGGTACAGACATGAGGTAAAATGTGCATATATTCAAGGCGTAATAAGCTATCAGGGTACCTCTAAAACATCTATGCTGTTGTTGAGAAGCGAAGCAGTCATTTGGGCGTTCAGCTTACCTGTCGTTCACAGTATGCCTTCATTAGTTTGCTGAGAGGCGTGTGTCTTTTGATTTTGAACTGAACCACCGACCCATCTTGGCCTGCAACCTTGAGGTTGATGTGATCGTTCTCAGTTTTCACTCCCTCCTACGGAGACAAACGTGTTCATCCGGTAAACCAGCTGGTTCAGATTTGGAGCGACACACATACCACAAACATTGCACTGAAGAGCTTTGAGATGCACCAGAAGAAGACCACTGCTATAAAGCCTGATATATGCTTCTGCCTTGGTGAAAGCAGGTGAGCCTACAGCGTAATCTACGCAAGTGGCCTATGCCAGCATTTATACTTGTGCGCTGGCTGGCACGTTTGTTTTGCTGGAGATGTGGAGCGAATGGCCGCTTCGGCTCGCACCTTTGTTTCCGGCCTGAGGAGGGTGAAGAGGGGGCTGCCTCTCCACACACACCGTCTGATTCGTTTCCACTGGGCAGCGTTTACCACCGGCTGGTTGTGAAGCGGCAGCTCCCTCTGTCACCCAGAGACACTCCGACAGCTCGGCGGCTTCAGAGGAAGACTAACCCTATGATACCGGCAGCCGATCGGGCAGGGGGGGTTGTAACTGTCGCAGAGACGGCGCGTCTTGTTAATTGACGACAATACAGGCAACAATCCCGGGCTGCTCCGCCGTTTAGCACCGAAAGAGAAGCACCGAAGAAATGCGAGTCAACCAATCGGACCAATCTCAATATTTGAGGTCTGCGTCGCTACGACGAGTACGGCTACGGCGTACGGCACGCGCCTACGCGGTCGATCGCCCGTAGGTACGGCGTAGATTCGACGCGGAAGCACAAATCAGGCTTTAGAGACGTATAACGTTTCTAGCCAAGTAGTTGAATGCAGGCTACAAATAGCCTGGAGCTTCAAATGCCACAAAAACAACAAGCGACCACAATATGTGGTGAACGAAGAAGGTTACACGATTTTGTACAAATATCGACAACGACAAACTTTGAATTCTCAGATTAACTCAAGCAGGGCACAATATGCCAGCTGGGCAATCCAGAAGCTAACGTTAGCATGATTAGCTCCGAGCTAGCTCGCTCGTACGCCAGTCCTTTGAATCCTAGGCTGAGTTTAGCTGCCGGCTAAAGCTGCTAGCGATTTTTTTGTTGTACTGTCACCAAATAAACATTGGCACCCCAGAAACACAATTAATAGCATGGCTAAGTTAGTGTCAATAGGAGTGCGTCACCTCCATTTGCGCTCTTTTGTCGCTGCTGCAGTTGCGGCGTTTGCGGCGTTGCGGACATAACGTGGTCCCGTTTCGACAAAGAAAAAAAACCCGCAAATGACAATCATGCTGTAATTGACATTTATGCTAACAATCTTCGAAACCCTGGTTAGTAGGACTGAATCTGGCCCATTTCCATTTACAGGGTGTTGTTTACGTGCATTTAATGCAAAAATGGGTAAGCTGGTACTCATTCATTTGCGAAACAAACATTGCGCCGATTCAAAGAAACGTGCAAACCGGGCCATTTTAGATTGCACATCTGAGAAATGATTTGGCAGGAGCTCGACAGAGACATCACTACAAATATACAGATCTTTAAACCCTTACATCTTACCTTTGGCTTTTCCTCTGACATCCTGGCTGTATTTTGTCTGTGGGTTCTCAAAATAATCGGCTAATTGGGCTTTATTTGTCTTTCTGCCGCCTTCGGTCCTCTCTTCTCCTCCGCTAACGGGTGCGCGCTGTGGACCACTGTTATAAATAAACGATTGGTTCCTACAGGACCACGTGACTGCTAAACCACGGGAGCGCGGACACGGGAGCGCGCACCCATGCGAAATACTCGAGCACGAGAAAGAACATAAAAAGGTAACATTGTAATTCTTATGATGGGTTACTAAATTTCCTCTGATAAAAGAAATCGCTCTTTCCCTTTGATGATCTTTGTCTCTTTAGAAAAACACAACTAAATTTTGCCTTATATATTTTTTTAAATTCGTTAACACATTGTTATACACATAATTTCTTTTTAATATTAGTTTTATATATTTCAAAAGATAAATCCTAATGATTAAGAATATCAAATATTAGGCTAAATACAGTAGACACACAAAAAAGTGTGCTCTTTCAATCACCAACAGATGTCAGCTTTCAGCCTCTAAAGACCTTTGGTGAGGGCTTAAGAGCATTTAAATTGAAGTTATTGTGACCTTTCACTTTTCAGTAACTCAGGCACAAAAAACATGACAATAGTTTTAATATAGAACAACACAGATAAAGCACAAAGTCCAGTATCACTGAAAGAATAAATTACTAAAATTTGTCTTTTATTGGGTTTTTGCATCTTCACAGGATACACAGGCAAACATACAGGCAGACTTTAATCTGGCAATCTTACCATCAACACATATGGCTGGAGTAAATGATTACTTCATAAATTCAGTTACACACAAAATAAAATGGTCTCCAACAAGGACATTTAAGAATGGGAATAAGCCAGTTTGAAACAAGAAGAAAATCACACAAAAGTACAAAATACAAAAACAGGTTCTAACAGATTAGAATTTCTAAGTATATCTGTCAATCAGCGGCGACTCAGCAGAGCAGAAGGGTGAAATCAAAAGAATTGTTCTGTAACAACTGGATTATTTGTATTCTGTACAATTAAATTTAAGACTCAGGCTTATAAATAGTGAATGAAGACTTATGCTATAGGAGCCACAGGGTAGACTACACTAGTCTTGAAGAACACTGCTGCTACATGCGTCTAATCTAGCCTTTTGTTCCAGCTTCTTGAAACAGCCTCAGTCATTGGCTGGATGAAGCCAGAGACTGTTCAAAACTACTGTCACTTCTCAGAGACTGATCTTAGTTATAGTTTACATTAATTCTCAGGTCACGTCTACTCTCACAACCACAGGTCAGAGGTAAGATTTGGAGGAAAACAGAAGTGGTCATGATGTAGGCCTACGTCTCAGTTCACAGATCCTCTCATGAAAATTTGGAGTATGGATTTGGCCCACTTAGACCTGAAGAAACATAAAAACAGTCAGTAAAGCTAGCCATACATTGCTTTAAAACAGAAATGTGAGATTTTGAGGAAAATGTTTAGTTGTTTTCTTGCTGAAAGTTGATGAGAGGATTGACACCTCTTTCATGTCTATCAGTAACACACAAGGCTACCACCACCACCACCAGAAGCCAAGTTAGCCTAGCTAGCTTCCAATAAAGACTAGAAACAAGAGGGAACAGCTAAAACATCTAAAAGAAACAAAATCCCCCTGCCAGCACTTATTAAGCTCACTAATTAACAAGTTATATTAAATTGGATTAAATCCAAAAAACCAAAGTGTAGAAACATCATGTATAAACGTCCCTGTGGGGTTGCCAGGAAACCAGTGGAGGTTCCACCTTAATGCACCTTGCTAAGAAAAAGGCTGGCGCATTAATCCTTGTAATACTGCCACATGTTGTTTTCATATACAGTTTTTGTTTTTAACAAATATATAATGTCCTCATTATGAGCTTTAAAGGTTCTGGCAGGTGAGCTTTTTTACCTTTGGACCAAACCAGTTCAGCTGTTTCCAGTCACTACGCTAAGCTTACTGTAGCTAACTGGCTACTGGCAGTGGCTATGTATTTACTGTACAAACATGAGGGTAGAGTTATTCTACTCTGCAAGAAAGCAAATAAGCACTTCCCCCAACAAATTATGTGACAATGACAGGTATAAGCGAGAAAAAGATGTTGCTTTTCTTTAAAGGAACATAAAAATGCATTTGAAATATGCAAGAAAACAGAGCAAAATGATGAAAAATGTGCCAGCAGGCGACAGATCTCACCATATTTCTTCCTGATTTCCTCGTGTCTCTGTTTCATCTCCGCCTTCCTATAAGGACAAAACATTTTGTCCTGAGTCACACAATGACTGATAATATTTTTCATTCTATCGAACCCTCAGAAGTCACATGATAACAAACCAGTTTGGGCTGGTAACAGTTTGACGTGTGCATTTTTCTTTTGTCTGTGTTGCTTTTGTGTTGTGCTATGAAGGAAACTGATATAGATCTTGACCAACAATACAACAGGGGAAGCTGGTGTGTCAGGTGTCCCGTACATTGTAAAAAATTTGACAAACTTGTGTACGGAGACTTTTAAGAGACTCCCTAACTTAGGTAATTCCTGTGCGTGTGTGTGTATGTTTTGAACTTAGTGTGAATAATAAAGGCTTGACTGCGACTAAGCAAACTAATTTGCCCACTGTGAAATTGGACAAGCACTTACAGTCAACCTGTGGTGAGACAGTCATTGCAGTTTACGGCCTACAGCCCACAGGCTGTGTATACGGAAGCATTACCAAGGAACCAAATGAATATAAAGTGAAATGTAAAAGTACAGCAAGAAATACACCGCAGGGCTAAACAGCATTGATGAGGAAGTGAGGAGGGTTTTCTGTTCATGAGTCGGAAAGCTCTGTGGGGAGAAACTATTCGTGAGCTGTGTAGCCCTGGTGTTGATAAAGCAAAAAGATTTTTCATGATGTGAAAGAAGAGGCGGCGCTGCTCATGTTGAGATTAGATCCACTCTAATAATCAGATTTTCTTGCTATTGTGTTTCACTTCGTTATGTGATACTTGGGTCGCTGGAAAAAATTAGACATGGGGAGAGAGTCAGGGATCTACAACCAGGCTACTTCAGATTACAGGAAAAGTTCACCCAAAAATGAAAATTCTGAAATTACTCACTTGATCTCAAGCTAACACTTTTAGCTTACCAGCTAAAGTGAAGGTTTCTGCTTAAAAAGGGTGCAAACAAAGAGTTTTCAAATAAATTTGAACTTCCAGGGCTTACGCAGACTTGGATTGTGCTGCTTATTTGTGCATTTAAGGTAACGTGAAGATGGATTTTGTCTCTTATCACATCTTTTGCACAGGAGAGCTACTGTTCAACTCTAGTCAAAGATGTATCATATGCACTCACAAAAGAATAAAACAGGTCAGGCTCGACTCTGTGTGACACACTCAGTGAACATGATTCTCACCTTTCCTCCTGCTTGGTCTTCATCTTATTGGCCTGTCTCTGCATTTTGGCCTCAAACCTTTTGGACCTGTAACACAAACATGACACCAGAGTTTGGTTGTCTTTAAAACAAGTCATTGGGAAAGTACACAGTATGTGTTTGTGTGTGTGTGTGTGCGTGTGTGTCTAAGGTGCAGCCACCTTCAGATAACCACAACATATTTTGACTTCCCCTTGGTACATATCAGCACACCAAACTCATACTGAAACCATCTGTGATAATAAGCGTGCATTTGAACCTCCTCTAACTATTTTGAACTAAATACATAATTTTTTGGATTACACCGTAACCATAACTAGCCAAAATATAGCTTTTGCTGAATAAATGTAAACTTGGAGAACTGAACACAGGATCACTTACGAACTATAGATCTTATAGTCAAATAAACGTCTTTCCAAGTACAGTGGAGATCACCCTCACCTGGAGGCACAAACATTTACATTTTACTGTCTAAAGTAGCTGTATTCTTCTTATGATGAAAAGGGGATTTGACATTCATATTTGCTCTTGTACTGGTCTTGAGACGACTTCACAAACTGAGAGCAACCAGTAGGCCTAACGTTCTGAACATGAGTGCATATCTCAAGAGGGTAGAACTGGTATTTATAGAAACAAAATAGGGAGTTAAAGTGCCAAGCCAAGGAAACAGATTAACCACGAAATCTGAAATAAATCAAAGTTGTTAAAATATTTGTTGTGGATACATTTCTTCTTATTATGAAATATAATTTTGGAATATTCAAATTCAGTTCAATTCAAACAAACTTCCAGGAAAACCCACTATTTAAAATTAAAGTTTATGTTATTATATTGTTATCATAGGTGTGTATATTATTACTTTATGTCTCATGTCTGATCAAAAGAAGCAAAAAAAACTGTAGACAGTACCTAACAGCTTACAGTAAACAGTAATTCACAACAAGGCATAATTAAGGTCTTAGCTTCTTCCTTTACCTGAAGTTAAGTATTTGAGAACCTTAATGATACAGCTGCCAAAGACAGCAGCAGTGGTTAATGTTCTCGTATTTAAAAAGAGCCTAAATAGTGAGACAAATCTTATATTAGCAAATGGTACCACTGCTTGACAGAGCCTGAACTTTACTAAAATGATCCAAAAGTTAAAGCAGCAATATGTAACTTCAACCACGACCCACTGCTTCGAGAAACGAAACTTAACGATGCACATTAATATGTCGCACAAAAAAGCAATTTTGGTAAAACCAGGCCATATTTTATGGAGATGATGTCCTACGACTGCTCTGCCTCAATTCTGTGATTCATGGAGGTTCCTGAAAGCAACATGTAGGCTTTCTGCAGACTGAAGCTGCAGGTGCCAGACCGGGTCGCTGCTGGTGACAGCTCCGCCAAAATAAAAGGCTGCAGACAGACAAAGCAGTCGTAGGACATCAGAGGGAAAACCTGTGAGTATTTTCTCCATAAAATATCACCCATTTTTTACTAAAATTGCTGTTTTGTGCGACGTATTAACATGCCTCGATAAGTTTCATTTCTCAAAGCAGCGGTCACAGTCGAAGTTCCAAAGTGTTGCTTTAAGGTGGAAGCCTCAGCCTCTTGCTGAAGATGAGTGAAAAAGTTTGTTGTTTACTATTGAGTCATAGAGCAGTTGGGGCAACCACAGCTCATTGCATACGTACCCAAAGTTCTCACACTTGCAGCAACAGAACAAGCAAACCAGGAAGGCAATGATGATAACTCCACCAATCACTGCTAAGGTGATTATCAACGTCTGGAAGTTCACTACAGACAAAGACAAGAGTAACACAATGATAAACTTAGGATTCCACAGTCATAAAGCTACCTTCAAGGTAGAAAAAAAATAGATCTTTTTTTTTGTTTTCTTTTCTTAGCTCAGCACACTTAACCACTTGTATTATTTCTTAATTTAGTATTATTTTTATGATGTAGGAATTAAACTCAGTCCAGCATTTATTGTCAGTGGTGAAAGACATACATGTAAGCCCAAGATTCAGAGTTTGAAGTTTCAAGTAAAACCAAATGCTCAAGTTAAACGTTCATTAAGAGTTATTAATCAACATTTGATTTTGGAAAAAAAAGGAAAAAAAGATAAATGTATTATAAAACACATATATTCTGATTTTCTCCATCATCAACCCCATAAAGCCTAATGAACACAGTAATGTAGGCTAGGTTGTCCTGATTAACCGAAGTGGAGGACAAGGTGTTGTGCAAAGGCCACACACAATTGGCAAACTGGTAATGATGCTCAAAGAAAATGTGCAGTTGCCATGGTTACCTGGTGCAGCAGAACTGTAGGACAGAACTACAGACACCTGCCAGCCAATCAGAAACAATATTCCCTGTAGTCATTGGTACATTCACGAGCAGCATCATCATACATACATTTTCTACACAAACTGCATGTATGTAAATTAATCTTACAGCCAAGAGAGTACAGCTCAAACAATCAGTCACTTAACTGATTAATGACTGAAAAGATTAATCCACAGCTATTGGGTTTTGGACTGTTGGTCTTACATTTAATAGAGCAAATGATTATTAATAAACATGCCAGTAAAAAATACTGGCACTCTTACATCAGAGTAATGTAGCTGAGCAACCCATGGTAGACGGTGTTATGTTGAAATAACAAAGTGGACAAATACAAATGATGTAACCTACCTCAGAACTGTACCGACTTAATATTAATAATTACATGTTTGCACAGCAGTTGAATCAAACACTTTTTCTTTAACTAAATGCCTTTAATAAACAGTGACATATGTTAATTCAAGCACAACGTTGCAGTAGGGGTTGGGATGTTTGATGTCACTATTCATCTTGCTTTCAGTTTTTAGAGGAAGTCTTTGTGTAAACTTTTAACTTCCTACTTCAAGGGGGTTTTTTTATGAATATCTTAGTTTGTTCAGATAAAAGCTGATTGTGTACATACGCTTTTTTATTTATTTATTTTTATTTTATTTCCTTTTGAGGAAATAACTTAAGCAAAATAAGTTTTCCGTGTGTGTGTGTGTGTGTGTGTGTGTGTGTGTGTGTGTGTGCGCGTGTGTGTGTGTGTGTGCACTCTTACTCCAGCAGAGCCCCCAGCGTGCATCATTCAGTGGGCAGAGGGAATGAGGTGGGAGGATGGTCCTCACTGGATATGTTACACATGACTTGGTTGTGATACACCACAGGCACTGTGATTAAAAAAAAACAAAACATAATGACCTCTTTAACACATAAACAAACATTGAATCCAGACTTATTATGGGCCAATGCAGGAAACATTGTTTAAAATACACACACAAAAGATAGAAAATGGAGAAGGAGGGTGGGTACGGTGAATCAGTTACTCCTCAAACCAGTCTAACAGGTCTGGAGGTGGAGGAGGAGCCACTGGCTATGGTTCCTCCACCTAAGCCACTTCTGTTTCTATCAAACATACGCACACACGTAAACCTGGAATGAAATCAGCCCAGCAAAGACAAAAAGTTCCTCTCAAAACTTACCGACACGTTTTTCAGACATTCCTCACAGCTTGTCCCATTCTTCGCCTCACAAGCTGTAAGAAAAAAGTCAGTTATCGTAGCTCAAACATATCACTCACATCATGACAGGAGGCCTTTTAAATGTACATTCTGCCTCATGATAGTAAGTACAAATTGCTCGACTATTGTAGAGATTATCTGAAAACTTCATGAGACGCAGATTAAAAGCGGCCTGTAGGTTTTTGCTCACTGTGGTTTTTGTAACTAGAGCTAATCCTCAGGGGACATTTTCCATGGAGACACAGCACAGTAAACAGACCTCATACAAGTCATATTATTATCAGCAGGCAACACGGGACAACAGCTCGGCTTGTATCAATGAAGTCTGTTAAATTATGATGTAAACAAGATTTAAGGTCAGTCTGTTTGTAGTTACTCCTGCTCTTTAAGGAGCAGAGGGGGGTTGAGAAGTGAGAAGAGACCCATTGTTCTGCTGAGAGGTTTCAACATTACACAAAGAAATAAAACTAGCAGAGGCACAGTGATATCAACAATTAAAGTTTATCTTGTTTTTATGTAGAGGTTGGCTTCTTAAGATGAAAAGTGGAGCTTTAAGATTTTCTGAATTATTTTAATCTTGTTTGCTTGTTTGATTCTTATCAATTTGTATAATAAGACACAAAAGAGCCAAACAATTGTGATCCAAAGAAAAAATATGATTAAATTAAGTAGCCGGAGGATTTTATATCATTCAGGCTTTAAAAAAAAAACGTGGACCTAATAAAGAAACTAGTGACGTAGCTTTAAGCCGTTAAATGAAAGGTTGAGATTACTCCAGCTGCCATTATTCCTCAGTCATCACCGAGTTGCTGATTTTCACTCTTACCTACGCCAGGTGCGGAAGTCTGAGCGAAAACTGTCGCCAAACCGACAACAAGCAGGAATGCAGGGACCAAAATCCGTGAATCCATCATCCAGTCACTTAGACAAAGATTATTCCAAATGTTTCCTCTGTGACTTTTCGTCTGAAACCCGTGAGCGCAAAAAGAGGAAAAGTTATGGCCGCTTCTGCTCCGGTCAACAGCCCAAACTCGAAAAAATGAACTTGCCGAGAAGGAACCGAACGCGAATCTTGACGCACGCTCATTACGCACGGAGAGGAAGGCGTGTATATGTGCGTCTGAGTGCATGTTTTTCTTTGCTGGTGTTCTTTCATTATGAGCAATATGATACTCACATAGGCCTACATTAGTATCAGTACAGCTCCGTTCAGCATTAAATTAATGTTCTGTTTTCAAAATGTCACTTTTGACTGTTTTAAAAAGTAGCCTAATAAGCTTTTGAATATGTCTCATTTGAGTGACCTTCATTATTAGGCATAAAAAGCTATTAGTATGCTACTGATGCATTGATTTGTTGCAGAAATGTACTCTTGCTTTATTTTAAAACTGTAGGCTACAGTTAGGTGGTGGGCTCACTGGGGGTTTGGGGATGAATAATATTTTAACATCCTAACAGACTTTTCTCTGATATTTCCCCTTTGCTTTGTAAATTATTTGATCATTTGAGCTTTACATAATAAAAATACAATTATTTGAGAAATGTGAAAGTGAAATGTAAAATTCAAACAATGAAAATTTTATAAGTTGATTTTCAGGTTTTGTTTGTTTGTTTGTTTGTTTTTTTAAAGTAGCATAATGAGCAAAAAATAATTGAAAAAAAAAACAACAAAAAATTAAGTTTTTGAAATATTTTCTATCTGGCTTAGAGTTGGCAAGGTAAGAAGATCAAAGCCAGATCTGTCCATTAGCAACAGTCAGTTAGCTTAGCTTAGTACACAGACTGGAAGCAGGAGGATATAGCTAGCTCAGTCCAAAAATGACAAAGTCAGCTTATAGCACCTCTAAATGTAACTATTGAGTACTTTAACAAAATTAAAATTAAACATATCTCCTTTAAAAAAAATCTGTGTAAAAACCAAAGCATAAAATGAACAAATTGCTAAGCTAACTGGCGGTTGGCTAGCCTATCAGTATGGCTAATCATTTCAGCATTAGACAGCAAATACACTGAGCATATTTTCCAAAATCTCAAACTAAATCTAAGATCTGAAAAGTAACTATTACAGCTGTCAAATAAATGTAGTTAAATAACAATTTAGCCAATAAATAGCCCTACAGAAATAAAAGCAATTTAGCACAAGTTGCCTGTAAATTAGATTCTTTTTTTTTTTTTAATGCAGGCTAAGTAGTTGTAACTTGACTTAAGCTATTTCCCACAACTCATGAGCTCATGTGTGTCAAATTAATTCACAAAGACAACATAAACTTGAGGACAATAATTCCAATAATTTATTAAAGCATAATTTTGTAAAGCCAGTTACAAATAAGAAAGAACAACACACACATCTCTCTCTTTCTCTTTTTTAACAAGCACAATATGTTTTACTATGTACTGATAATAATAAGCATAACGTAAGATAAGAACGGGCCCCACTCTGGCCGCCTGCGGCTGATAACAGGACCCTTTGTGGTGAAGTTGCCCTTAGGAACAGATTTGCGATCAGATACTGCTAAATGTAAATTCAATTAGTTGGTCTCTTTAGCAAACACACTGATCGCATTTCAGCAACTATGAGGCAACTTCATCCGACTCAGTGTAATATCAGTGACAGACAGAACCATAGATATAGAATAACTAGAACACATAGCCACAGGTTCCTGGTTAATTATGGCTTATGGGTTACTTTCTCTGGTTCTCCTCTTTTAGCCAAAACCAAAACAACAAAAACTTCAACTGGAACCTGTGAGTGAGTTCTGCTTATTCTAACTCTATAGGCAGGATCCCAGTGGGCTGTGTGTACATAGCCAGGGCCGTAGCTACCATTGAGGACACTGAGGTCATATCCTCGTTATTTTTTCTAAGGATTTTAGACATCTTGGAGATGACAGTGAAGGGAAATAAATTAAAAGGGCTTATTCCAGTATTTTAGGACATTTTTAAAATTCAATACTTGCAGGCAGAACAAATTGGCAATTTGGAGTTTCCTCACCAAAATGTTATTGCTGGTAATGTGTGGGAGACTTTCAGATCATTGTGGGAAAGAATTGAACAGAAATTAGAAAAAAAAATTCTAATGTTGGTTTTCGGTGTCATTGATCAATTTGGACTTATGACCTCAGAGTCTCTAAATCCTGGCTTTAGCCAATGGCTTTGGCCCTGTGTGTGGCACTCCAGACAGACAACAGACAATTTAACATTAAGAAGTTCAACTTCATTTAAATATCAGACCTGATATTAAAAGAGGAACTTGTCTAGAAACCTTCTAGATAGTTTTCCATGTTTTATATTTATGTTTGACTTGGGGAATCCCTTTGTTTATAAATTGTTTTGTCCCCTAGAGGTGCTTTACATGAAGGATGCTGTCATCTACCTGCAGTGCCACAGAACCAGGTGATGTTGACAGAACAGTGACTTCACTTTCAGTCCATTAACACACAAACAAAGCAGTGATGACGATCAGCATTCCCAGTGCACAACTAAACCATCTCTGGGTCCATATCTTCACAGTGTCTTGTCTGCTCCTTTTACAGCTAGAACGCAAAACTTCTATCATATTTTTTTTAATACATTATCCTCCCCAACACACCTTGCAACACATACACTTCAATAAGAAATAAATAACACCAAACCCTCCCTTCAATATACCATGCGTTTCTCTTTTAGTCACAATTACAACACCATTCTTTGCAAAGGTTTGTCATGTACACACGTCTTACCTCCAAGGAAAACACTCAGTTAAGTCACTTCTCTTTTCTCTTTTCTCATTTCACTCTTCTTTACAAATTTTGGATAATACCATAAATACACACACACACACACACACACACACACACACACACACACACACACACACTCTCTCTCTATCTCTCTCTCACGCACAGCATTCCAGACACAGCACTTCAGGGTGGTTATAGCATGGGGCATACAGTAACAATAGTATTATCGGTAATAAAAATCACATGTTCAAAAACAGGCTGGAAACACAGACAAACTGGAGCTCTTATCCATTATTATCCATTATCCATTATCAAGTCACTAATCTTAGTAAAGAAAGAGTGAGAACAGCATGAGCAAACAGGGATATACAGTATTTTATGGCTCCAATTAATGCTGCAGAGTGAGTCCCACAGATAACAATAACGATAAATTCATCAAAACACAGTGAAAACTCGACCACCATGGCAGCCAGTCTCATTATGGTCTGTGTTTTTACTATTAACTCTTATTTCTCTGTGAGTCACATTAATGGCACAGCCAGTGAATGATGTACAATATTGGCATCATATTCAGACATACAGTGGTCATTATTAACACCATTCACTTGCATGTATTTTTGCATGAGAGGTGTCACATTGCATTTAGTATGGCATCTATATACTGTACAGTGCAGTGACCACAGCAAATTCAACAATACCTCTTAAAATGTGTGATATACAGTACAAAACAATACATATTGGTTCAGTTTATGTGTATGTGAATATACAGTAGATAGTGTTATATGTAGACATAGATAGGGAAATGTTTTTTTCTCATGATAACGTTCTCCTTGTGAGGCCATGCACAGACTCTCCTTGTCAAGCTAAGCATGACCAGAGAGCCTCTTTCTTCTCAAGAATATCTATGTGATATTGTTCAGAAATATTTAAAGCCACTTCCTTTGGCTGTGTTGTCTTCTTGCGGCCACACGGTGGCACTGACGAGTGAAGGAGTGAACACTGTGTTGGGCAGGGAGCTCATTTTCCCCTTTAGTAGCCCTGAAGAAGAACCATCATTGAGTCCTTTTTCTCAGTCACAAACGGATGTCATAACGACTGGTGTTACAGACAGAGAGAGAACAACAGAGAGAAAGCAAGCAAGAACAAGGAGTCAGCATTATAACTTAATACCAAACAAAGATAGAGCAAGAGCGAGGACACGTGAAGAGAAAGAGAGAGACTCTGAAACTGGAGGAGTGAGAACAAAACAGATTTAACTAAGAAAGTGTGGCTTTCTTCTGTCTGGCAGTGCATTGAGGGAAGGATGTCTGTCAGACAGACGGGGACCGGGCGGCTGAGTTGTGCTTGTTATTAACTGAGTTTTGTCCAGAAAGGAGAGCGGAGAAAAGTTTGGAGTGTGCTTGAACATCTACATGCAGGACTACAACTGGGGGGCTATGTATTTGAAAGGACCGTCCCATAATACAGGTTGTTTTTCTTTGTCATGCTCATTTCTAAATAGATCCCCTTATCCCAAGTGAAACCCAAGCCAGTAGAGTGTGCGTTTGGCTTCTGTGTCCACTTCTATCTTGCTTTTCACCGTTCGCCTGTAGACGCTCATCCACCTCCCTTCGATTCAACTTTGAGGATTAGCTGTTTGGTGCGACTGCCTCCATCAAAACCGACCAACCAATGCAGGGGGGGCTGAGGCATCCGTTGCCACTGGACGAACCGAGGTTTTTTGACTGGTTGGTGGCGATCACCTGACCCAGGAACTGGCAACGCTGGTCACTGACATGATGCTGCAGCGTTTCTTCACCATCATGTTAATGTAGGCCCTCATGATCTTGGTGATCTCCCCAACCTGAAGACAGACAAAAATGGTAGGATAATAGAGTGGATGTTTTTTTGTTTTTTTTGGGGGGGGTAGGTGATAATTTGTTTAAAATTGAGAGGCTAATACATCAGTTTAGTATTGTTTTCCCCTTTTTCATAAAAGTCCCCAAAAAAGAACAGTCAAAAGCAAACAGCAGGGGTTGATAATTGGATTCTGAGATTTTTTTTAGAAAGCTACAGAAATAATCCAACTTAGAGATTTAGGGATTCTTGAAGGTTTTCGATCATCCATCACCTTTGAAGAAACATACTGGCAGCTTTAGTCCCAAGTATGAGTCATGCTGGGAAAAAAAAAAAAGTGGATCCTACATTTCCCATGATGCAGCTGAACAGCATCTTTTAACCACAGTTGAAATAAATAATAATAGTGATTTCTTCATTACTTTATTAAGTTTCTATGATAGTCACACAAGGCATTATACAACTGTGCTCACAGGCTTTGTAGTACTTCTTATAGTAGGTAGAATTAGTGGACTGCCCCATTAGGAAAACAGAAAAAAGTAAAATAAAAGTAATAGGGTCATATTGAGGAGGAAAGTCAAACAAGCCTAAACAAAGTCCTCCTTAGATAAATATCTCATTCAAACTGATATTGTCATAAACAGGGAGAAGAGACAACATTAAAGAAAAAACAAGATTGTGATGGGCATTTTTCACAACTGAAGCAAACAGTAAATCATTGATGAAAGTAATGAAAACAATCCTTAGTTGCATCAATAAAAAGGATAGAGCAAAAATTTAAATTAAAAAAGAAGCAAAGATGGATGGAAATGAAGGGTACATAATGAATATATTCACTCACCAGAGGTGTCTCAAAGTACATCTCTCTCTCATCCACAATGATCTTGTAAGTGCAGAGTTGCGAAGCCCCAAAGAAGGTGATGTGTTCGTACTGGAACGTCTCCAGTGGCTTCGGTTCACCTCGTTTATACACTGACACGTTATCAGCACTCACACTCAGCCACAGATCATGAGGGAAGCCTCCCTCTTTACACTGCACAGGAGACAGCAGGGAAAAGAAGAGCTTACTAATCAGGTCTTTGCACAAATGTCTGAAATCCATCATTTCCTGTATTAGTTTCTCACCTCAACATCAAAGAGAGTAGATCCGTATCCAGGCCATTCTTTGATGATGCTCATATATTTGAGCATAGCCTGATGCTGAGGCATTCCCTGCAGCCGGGTCCACTTCTCCAGGACACTGGTCCGTGTGGCGGAGGTCTCCTCCTTCACCCACATCTCCAGCATCTGCTCCTCCTCCACCTGCAACAAACGTACACACAGCTCAGCCAATCAATAAAGAAACTCTGTCAAACTATCAGTCAGTCGATCAGACAGCAATCCACTTCGTGTCATTTAGTAAACCAGACTGATCTGATAAAATTTCAACAGTCATCTGCATTATAAAGCACATGAGCCAAAACTCTACTTCCACCACCGACCTTCTGCTTCTTCAAGGAACCAGTCTTGAAGCTTCTCCTCAGGGTGCCGTCCAGGAAGCTCGGGGTCTTTCGTTTCTCTGCCCCAGGCGGGATACCCGCCTGTCCTCCTACTGTGCCCTTCCCATCTCCTGATCCTCCTCCTGCGCCTCCTCCTGCCCCTCCAGCCGCCCCCACGCCCGGCTTGGTGGAGTGGAGGATGCGATTACGGAGACGTCCAATCGGATAAACGCTTCCCAGGCTCCAGCCAGCGCGACCCGCCCCATCGCCATGGAGATACTGGAGACGTAAAGCAGCCAAGTGCTGCAAAGTCTCCTCTGATGCCGGGAAGTGGCCGCTTATCAAAGACTCATGAGCCTGAGAGAGAGAGAGAGAGAGAGAGAGAGAGAGAGAGAGAGAGACAAAGAAAGTGCAAAGAAAGTGAACATCTGGAGTAGGGTAGCACTTAAATACTCCACAAATAAAACATCACATTTTTTTAAATTAAAAGAAAAGTCACAAAATGTAAAAACTCAATTATTTTGTCCTGTTATTGTTGCTAAAAATAAAACATATAGCATTTTTTAAACAAGAGTCCTGCTAAACTAAGTTACCTTTACATTTAACTGCAGAGTAAAGCTCACCTGCTCAAACATGAAAGCAAACTCCACTCCTTCTTTTGGCATGCTCTCCACATCCAGGAAGCAGTAAAGCTTAAAGTAGAGTTTCCATTCACCTTCCTCTTCCTCTTCTTCACTGCCTGCCAGCCTGGATAAATAAATAAGCAACATAATCAATGAGTTACCACACACTCAAATCAAAGCAACCACAACGTAATCATTACAGAAACATTTATAACACTGTACATATGCATGGAGATACCTTTCAAACTTGGCCAGGACATCTGCCACAATCACTCTGCTCTCCAAAGCTCGGTCTGTGAAGGTGTTGTGTTCGAACAGAGAAAACAGGTTCTTGCTTTCCTCCATGGCCAAACCTCTGATCAACTTCTCCACCACCTGCAGCAGCAACATTAAAATACAGACCAGTTTGTGACGGCGCGCTGCAATTTCACTGAAAGTTCTTTTATTCAGTTTAGGAATTTGACTGAGGGGATAATTTGCCCTGTACCTCTCCAGCTGTGGTGTGCGAATTGATGGAGATCTTGCAGGAGCCTCCGCCATGGCAGTAGACAGTGGTGCTCATCTCCTGTCTCACCAGCAGGGCGGCGATCTCCTCCTGGGAGGGAACAAACTCACGAGTCTTGGTCTTCTTCAAGGATTCACCGATGAAACTGGCGTAGCGCTCGATTTCTGTACCAGGAAAACGCTCACGTACCCTGAATCAGAAGATATTACAAATTACTTATTTATTCCATGATTTTTGTAATACAGCAAAAAAAAATGCATGATCTGTGACGCAGACACACACACACCTCTTGAGGTGGAAGCGGAGGTATCTGAGGATGGCTCGACTGGGTAAGAAGGTGCAGCTCATGCAGGTGAGCAGATGCCAGTGTGCCCGATTGGCTGGGCTGTTAGGCTGAGGCACGTGATTGGTCTGCTTGATCACCTGACAGTATACCTGAAACACAGAAGTATGTATGAAATTTTTTCAAGTTTTATTCAACATCCGACAGTCAACGAACATGTCAGACCACTGCAGAAACATTATGCTATATGTTACAGCGTAAAAAACACTACACTACAGTACTTTACTTTAGTACATTTCCTTTTATTTTCAACATGTAAAAGTGTTTCTGGAATCTTTTCTTCTTCGCTGTTTTTTCTGCAGTTTTCAAACAACATATCTTTCATAAATTGAACTCTGTTTCAGACACTTTTTTCCTTTTCCACTGAGATTTGAGATGAAAGTGAAGTGAACTTTTCCTGACAGAAGTACCTCGTCCCTGAGAGGGCGCAGGTCCTGGCACGTCTGCAGGATGCCCTGGATGATGGGCACCGTGTCTGCCAGAGTCTCCATCTCCTGCAGAGAGTTGAAAACTCGCACCGCCTCATCCTGCAGACTGGCATAGCCCTGCTGCCTTTGTACTGCACACAGAAAAAGATAAAAAGAACAGAAAAGGGTGAATTAATGTATACTTAAGTGCTCGAGTCAGGCAGTGTGGATATTTGGATAAAGTCACAGCTGTTTTTGACTTTAAAAGTTAAAGTTTTACTCACTGCTGGTGACCTCTCCATAAGGGAGCGGCAGTAGAGGGGAGTGCAGAGGATGCTGGGTGTATCTGAGGATGGGGTTCCTCCTGTACATTTGCTCCACGATGTCTGGGTTCACGCTGTTCTCCTGAGAGGATGCAAAGAGATCAAACTCAGCTCAGGAATGACTTTCTTCATTAATTTAAAGATTTAACTGTGCATGTCTCCGTGTGGATTTTACCTTGATGTCTCTGATGAGCTGCAGAGTTGGAGTTTCAATGGGAGTCTTGCTGTCTATGACTCCCTGTATGGCAGCCGTCCACCTCATGGCCTCATTCAGCATTTTAGTATAGAGGCGATAAGAATGCTTCCTCCCATACACGATTATGTTCCAGTAACCTGGGAAAACATATTTTACAGCATCTATTAGTTAAGATTTTTTTTGAAATTTCCAGTTTTATAACAGAGGTTTAATCATCCTTGTTTAAAATGTAATTAAATCCAGTTCTAAGTACATTTTTCACATGTGAATTTATTAAACAAGAGTCCTCTCTTTACATCTGGTACCTAACCTCCTGAATCTGATCCCTAATTAAATTTGCTCTTTCTGCCTTTTCCTCTTTTCTCTCTCTCCTCACCTGTCTCCCTGTGCACTCGTTCATCCGGCTGAATGATGGAGCAGAGCGAGTTGAGGACCAGAGTTCCCATCTTGGAGGAGTTTTTCTCTGCACTCTTGTAGTAATCCAGAGAGTTGTGGGTCAAAACAAACCAGCGCTTCTTCAGCTTCAGGGAGGTGCTCTTAGCGTTCGTCTTCATCTCCTTTTGGAGCCAACCTGCAAGATGATGAGGCAGGAGGAGAGAAGGGAGAAAAAAGACAAGGAAAAATGTCATGTTTTATTAGAGTAACACAAAGGTTGGGCTTTTGTTTTGCTTTCAAGGCCAAAATTTTGATGTTTTTATGTTAAATAGATGAACAATTTTATCAAAAATCTCCACAAAAATTTTGATTTAAAAGACTTAAGATTATGTATTGTTTTGAAAATTACACTTCTCTCTAAAAAGTCTTAAACATCTTATTAAACATATTTTATCACATTTCTCCCACTTTTTACTTGTATTTTAAATGGTATCTTACTATCATATCAAGTAAAGAGTCTACCTCTTCTAAGCTCCAAATTTAATATTTATCACCATTTGTTATTGACCCTATTATGGCTTATAATATTAAAAAAAAACCTAAAAGTAACAAAATCTTCCATTTGCTAAGTACATATGAATATTTATAGGTATCCCCAAAAAATCCATTTCCACCTCTGACAAGGAACTCCTGCCCGTCAATCCTGGCGTCTCCTTTTGGTTTCTGCAGCAAACTGATCCAGTGATGCATCTCCTCCGGTGTGTCACTGTTGCAGTGGATCACACGGTTGGCCGTAATGATGACAAAGGAGTTGGGCCTGCAAAAGGTCGAAGAAAATCCACCATAATGATACTTAAAGGATCATACCAGTGTTACTGTGTGTTGTTATTTGTCAACATCGGCCACATAGGTTACATAGACCAGATGCATTTTTCCCAAAAATAGCTTTATCGATGCGATATCATGATTGTTTACATTTTGGTCATATTAAATAAATGTTACATATGTTCGTGCCAAAATCCTTCTTCATGCTAATATTCGAGCCATGAACACGGCACTTGTAAGGAACTATCTTTCCAGGCATAATAACTTTCGTCTCAACAACTCCCAGCTCCTCTCTCTCTCTCTCACCCATCGATTTTTGACCAAATAAACACAGACATTCTCTTTAGAAGGGTGAATTACCCTTACCTAACAACTTTCATGTGTCCTATAGTGTCTATATAACCCGTTTCAACATGAATGGCAGTGAATGGGGTTTAAAAATGCAGTCTGAGAGCTACTAAAGTATATACACGATTGAATTTTAACAACATTTGTAGAAGACAAGGGCGTTTTGTACTAATGCTGAAAAGTCAAAAACAGACTGGAATGTCCTTTAAGGATACTTAAGGGCTGTATAAACAAAATGGATATTGATGACATATTGAGTTTTCTAGTTTTCACAGTAAGAGAAACAAAGAGACATCAGGTCTATTGTTCAAATGTAGACTTTAGAACATTTTAGCTGTGCTTTGAATCTTAACGACAACACTCAGTGTGTTGCATTCTGTTGCTTTTATCTCCTGCATGTGGAGTAACAGACACTAAAACTGAAGCTGCAAAATTCAATCGTTTTGAAATACATGAAGAAAGAGGTTCTTGAAAATGCAAAGTGAAACAGCTTTTCCTTTCTGATGATGATTTGTCCAACTTACCTATCAGGGTTGTCAGAAGCACAAACAGAGTCAATCAGCCCCACATCAAGAGTTCCCTGAAGAAAAAGGAGGAGGAGGAGGAGGACAACTCAAAATATGAATTAATGACACTATATATCTTCCACGAAGAATAACTCAAAGACATAAAGATTTATCATTATTTAATGTTTAGAGACTGACCACAGCGTTCTTTGGGTTGGCCTGCTCATGGGACATCTCCAGCAGCTGCTCAGGTGTGCACACACGCACCTTACTGAGCACATTAAACCAGCCACTGCACAGAAGGACAATTACAAGTTATAAATGGACTCAGATTTATAAATAGTAACTTGTTGCTGTTTCTGTCCACCACACCTTGCGTCCTCTGGTGACTCAGCAAACACCTGATAGGTCCTCTCATCTGTTACGATGTTCAGAGCGTTCTCCTTTTCGTGATTATCCACAATCTCCCTATAAAGACACAAAGAGTGAACGTGCATGAGAGATGCAGCGGATGTCTTTAAACAAATGAACAGTGAAGAAAAGATTGTGTGTTTTGACTCAGGAGCTTCCAGGAAATCCTACTTGGCAGCTCGGATGTCGATGGTTCCCTTCAGCTTCTCCTCACTGTCGTTGTCGTAGTACATCAGCTTGCTGTCCCTCAGTACAAACCAGCGCATCTTCCAGTTTCTAAGGGAGAAAGAAACACAATGAAAACAAGGAAAAAACAATCCACCCGAAGCATTTTAAAAGCTTCTAGACTCTATTTTGATACATGTTGGGCTCCATTTTTATCAGAAATGCAACATGAAAAAGCTTCCCTATATAGAAAGACTCTGACTTTCTGTACATATATGTGTACAAGAGTGAAAGTAACTGTAAAGAAAATCTGTTTAAAAGCTTACATAGTTTATTTTCTTTCATTTCAAATGTTTTGCTTTTCAACGTCCAGGTCCCATGTTGGATTGAACTGTCTTATACTTTGAGCAGCAGGTGTGCTGCTGAAGGAAGCACACAGTTTTTGACCATCATCGTCGTCGTATGTTTGCTCCGTGGCCAAAATGTGAGCCTTTTTTTGTACATACAAGTTATAGGACTACTTTAAGTGTGTGTATAGATTGGCTAAGGTCACAAAGCCTCTGGGTTATTTGAATGGAAGATTGTGAATAAATGTTTGGTGCAACTGCATGTACATCTTCACGAGTCTCATTCAATGGATCCACCACGGAAGAGGATGCATCAGATACGATACCCGGTACAGCAGCCTCTCAGTGGCTTAAAGGTTTGGTTTGTTGTTTTTCGTTGAAACAAGTCACTATAGTATAGCTACATGATCATAATGTTGAAAATTAATTAGGGCTTCTTTTTCTTTCTGTCAGTGTCAAGTTTATTTCCATAGAACATTTAAAAACAACCACCATTGACCAAAGTGCTTCACAAAACAGGTCAGATTGAATCACAGACTGTATGAAAGATGTCTGACTTTATACAGTCTATGGATTGAACAACCTGCAAGTTGTGGTACCACACAGTGAGTGTTGGGAATCCCTCCATAGAGGGAGATTTCCTGTACAGGTCCTGCACTGGATGATTTTTTTGTTCCTCTTTCTTTTTTTAAAGAGTGAAGAAATTATGATTTGGTGCTATATAAATTAACATTGTTGCCATTAAACCAATGCTCAATGGGTCAACGGGTAACGTTCAAAGTCTGATTTCTCACCAAAACTAATGCAGACGGTGATTGTTGCAGTGAGTCCAGCAGCCTTAAACCTTTGCCTGTAAAGGGGGTAACACGAGCAGTCTCCCTAAACATTTATCAAAAATACGTCATATTCTGACGGATAAATGCCACAGCCCAGCTCACAGCTCTCCCGTTTGTCCATAAGTTACACCTCACCTCAGGTGTTCTTATTTTATGCTAGCAGGAGCCCATGCAGAGTTTATTTAATTAGACAAACATGGGTTAATAACCGTTTGTAACCATAATGTTTAGCTGTCCATTCATAAATTCTGTCTGAAATGGTGAAAGTATCTTCAAGACTGACATTCAGAAGACATATAAGCCTCTTTATAACCCTGTAGTAACAAGTCAACTCAAGCAGAGGATGTGGCAAATTAAATCTGTATGTTCTTTAAACTCACGTTTGTAGCGGCAGAGGACTTTGAAATTGGTGCATAAAAAGCACAATTTGGTGCAAAACTGTTGTGACTGCTATGGCGAGGGGAGGATCAACACTACAAAGTGGTGCAGCCAGGTGCTTTACATGAAACCAGGCCAATGAAATAATAAAATAATCAAAGTGAACATCAGTCAAAGTCCAGACACAGTTGAGTTCAGATCATTTTACAGTAAGCTGACGGAGCAGAGAAGATGGAGGAAAAAGAGGGTTGAGGCAGGTGAGTGTTCATTCAACATTATTAATGTTTTTGTCTCTGGTTAGGGTTACACATTCACATGAAACCAAACCAAGAAAACAAGCACAGGTTTAAAAAATTTGCTCTTTTCTCAGCCTTGAACGGACTTGTTTCTCATGATTCTTGTGCTCTGTGCTTGTAGTCAGTGTTAATGATTATCTGTCAAACTGACTGAAGTCCACAGGACGAATGATCTGGACAGAGGTTGTTTTTTATAGGATTAAATTATACAGTGTTCATGTTTTGTCCTTCACTTTAGGTACACAAGACAAGACAAAATAGTGCAGCCCCGTCAAATATTATTCCAAAGTAAAACCTCAACTAAACATCTGAAGATAGAGTGTTAATTCAAGTGTGAGTGTTCATTCAACATTATTAATGTTTTTGTCTCTGGTTAGGGTTACCCATTCACATGAAACCAAACCAAGAAAACAAGCACAGGTTTAAAGATATTTCTTATAATCCCAGTAAAGAATTGTGTTACTTCCGGATTTCTTCGTCTTGTGTGACTTTGAGCAAACCTGTTCAATGGCTCTTGTGTTCTGAGCTCGCAGTGTTTTTGTTTTTCCTCTCAGACAGACTGAAGTCCTCAAGATGAGTGTTTGTGTGGAGGAAGAGGAGGACAGAGCAGAGTCTCCAGTGTCCAGCTTTGTGTCGATGAAGAGTGACTGGTCCAAAGATAATCCTCCAGAATTCAGTAATGGAACTGGACCCTCAGACACAAAGTAAGAGAGCTGCTACTAACTCATATTCAGTTACTTCTATTCGTGTTGATTTTGTTCCTTTCTATTAAAATTTCAACAAAAAGTGATTATGACATAAGAATTGTGACACAAAGAGAAATCATTGGTGCCATCTTTATAGGAGTACTATTGTAGCACTATATCTGTGTGTGCGTG
>JAQLOL010000007.1:10185349-10201186 GCA_029783665.1 Naso thynnoides | reverse complement strand
TTTTAACATTTAGAAAAAGATATACAAAGCTACAATTATTACTATTATACTGTTAAAAAAAGATGTGGGTAAAATTTGAACTTAGCTTGGACAATAATAACTTTAACTGTATTACAGTTATTTTAACATAGAGTCAACAACATGTTGCGGGGGATTAACAGACTAAAACACAGAAAACATTACAATGAAAGGATACAAAAGTGATTAAAGTAACACAGAAAGAAAAAGAAAATTTTAAAATAAAACACATAAAGACAGAACTCAACTGAAAGCCAGATTCAAATAGGTTTGTTTCAAGGTATTAGCCATAGATAAGTGTTTAAAACGTGTTGAGACTTTTTTTCTAAATTTTCTATAGGAGCAGACATAATCATGTCATGATGAATATTTATGTAAATGTTTAGAGCAGGATGTTCTTGTTCAGTATTTTATTTCATGTGGTGATCAAATTTAATTTTATATGGATTCTTTTTTTTCAATCCCTGAAAGTCATATTTTACATTCAACTTACTTATCAGGTAACTATTAATATAAATCCTTTGTTTATACAGTTTTTTTGTAGATGTACTATCAGTAAAAGTATACCTGTTGTACTCCAGCTGCTCCAGGGAGAAGATGTGCTTGTTGAAGTACTCCTGAAGTTTCTCGTTGGCGTAGTTGATGTTGAACTGCTCAAACCGATTCACCTGGAAGCACAGACATACATTTTATAAATAAATTTGTGTCTGGTATGCTGGAGCTCAAAAAAAGTGCTTCTGGTAAAACAGCTCAAAGCTCTGACCTCAAAGTTCTCGAAGCCAAAGATGTCGAGGATGCCGATGGATTTAAAGTTTTCCTTCCCTTTGATCTTCTGATTGATCTTGAGGATGATCCAAGAGAAACACTGGGAGTATAACGCCATGGCAACAGAGTCTCTGGAATCAACAGCCTGTCACAATGAGAAGAAGTGTGAGTGTGTCGGACATCGATCCAAAGCGGTAGAATAAATTTGTGTACATATGTGTGTGCTGACCTGCTCTATAGTGAGTGGGGAGCAGATTTCCTCTCCTCTAAGAATTATGGAGCGCTGAGTCAGGACTTCAGACAGCTGGAAGGCGTCGAGGCCCAGCAGCTCGCTGGCATTAGTGACCACTGAAAAAGGGACAAATATGTTTTAAACTTCCGCAACACACACATCTAAGTATTACATCTCCTAACTCACTTCACATGTGAACAGACCTTGCTTGGTGGTGATCTGGGCTCCTCCCGCAGTCATAAACTCGATGTTTCCCAGCTGTAAGACTCCTGACAGCAGCTTAAACATGTCTCTGATCTCCTCCTCTGTGAACTCTAGCACCTTCAGTGCCTCCTACGCAGACGTAAGGAGAGGAGATAAGGTGCTACCAAGAGAAGAAGTGCTTCGAACACCGTCTTTAATTCTTTGCAGGCACAGGTTCAGTCATCAATGCATCTCAGTGAGTGAGGATATAAAAGAAGCACAGTATGTTCGCTGATCCTGCATCAGTGCTATAACTTACGAGGTAGAAGAAAGGGTGTTTTGCAAGTTGCAATTTTTTTCATGTAACTTGAAATAAATGCTACCATTATTCTAAGAGTTCTGTTTAAAAAACAGACAATTTCACATCACAGTTAAATTGTTTGTTCTTTAGAGCATCTTTGTGTTCATGCATTTTAGGGGAAATTTTCATAGCCTGCAGACATATAGACTAGAAGAGACAACCTCCTTGGAAGAGGTATCTAACAAGTTATCCAACATGCTTTAAAATATTATGCTATTGTCTATTGGTAAATGGACTGTATTTATTTTGCACTTTTACAACACAAATCAGCATGCACACATGGGACAGGTGACTGCTCCACAAGCAGCCAATCTGCTCATACACACACATTTACACACTAATGGCACAGCCATCGGGAGCGGTTTGGGGTTCAGTATCTTGCCCAAGGACACTTAGACCAGGGGAGCCGGGGATCGAACCTCCGACTTTTGGATTTGTAGACGACCCACTCTAACTATTCAGACACCACCACCCTGTTGTCAAATGTCTCTGGTTTAAAACTAGAAATTTGAATCAACATTCTGCCAAAAAAAATACAGCTTAGAGTAATGTGGATGAATTTTTCTGCTTCTAGAAATGTTCACAAAGTTTAAATCTACTAAACAAAACATTGATGAGGGAAAAATGAATGCTGTCCCACTGACCATAACACTGTTGTACAGTTCTTTGTCATTCAGGCTCTTGTCCTTCAGACATCCTGATTGGCTGAGGTAGTGGAAGGATTCAGGAGGGTCTTCCAGGAAATAGAGGCCTGATAGTGGAAATACATGCAGACATGCACACTGAGATGTTTTGCCGTATTTGCACTCTGCAGATGTAGTCTAAAGAACATTGCTGTAAAAACGTACAAAAACGTCTGTCTTTTAATTATATTGTTAATTCTGTTTCCAATCAACAAATCAAAGCATCCAACCAAAAATCCAAAGATTTGTAGAAATACTGCAGCTTATTTAGACATTAATGATATCTGAACATTTTTATGTTTTTCCTCACTTTTGTGCTCTTTGTTAGCTCCCGCCAGCAGAGCATAGAAGATATGGTAGTTTCGTTCTCCGGGGTTTTGTCGTACAACTCGATTCTATAGAAAAATCGATAAAGAAAAGCCAAAATAAACGTTTCATTATGATTCACAAGACAAAACTGACAAATCTTTCCCAGTAAAGTTTAAGTTGATATGACCAGACAGCGGTAGATTTGGTTACCTTCTCCAGTAAATCTGACAGATTGACAGTCAAGGAAACAATCAAATAACTCTCCCTTAGCAAACTTCTTTCTTCTACAAAAAACTTACATAATAATATAATAATAATAAAAAGCACATATAAATTCTGATGCATTTGATGCAAATATACTTTTATCACATATAAATATAAGGATACAGTCGATGACGCAGCCTCCCTGGATGTTGCCGCCCTCAGAGAAGTGAAGTTGGATGAATTTCCCAAAGCGACTGGAGTTGTTGTTGTAAACAGTTTTGGCATTTCCAAAGGCTTCCATGATCGGACTGCAAAGAGTGAACGTACCCGTTAGTGAATTTTGATTTGTCTGCATTTACCTTCGCATGCAATAAAGAATTAAATAAACCCACCACGTTCTGCAGAGGCCATTTATTAGATGTTAAACCAAAAGTAACATTATTTCATAACTCAAACATGAGAAAACTGACTAAGGGAATGTGCTTTTTCGGCAATACTCTGGTTCATGATACCCTGCTATAAATGCACAATACTGTTAAAATTACTCAGCTCTCCCACTGTATCTGGGCTTGCTTAATGGAATTTAATCAGAGCTTCAAATTGGCAAACTATGGATTCATACTGTGACTCTCTAAAGGCTTGATGTGATTTAATTTTGCCAGCTTAAATTCTGAAACAGGAATAAACAAAAAAACATCTCGCACAGGTGCAGATTTAATTTTTTTTATTTTATTTATTTACTTTTTTAATACCTTCATTTGTTCCACTGAGAGCGAGCTCTCTTTTTCAGGGACGCCCAGATCGCATTCTCACAGTCGCACATGCACACTTGGAAGTATAACTACAGTCCTAACTACAGCCACTGAGCAGCTCCACCAGATCGATTGGGGGCTTTTAGAGGCTGTGATCAAGGGCCCTCAGTGGTGTAATATGGGTGGGACACCACCCAGATTTATCTGGCCAGTCGGGGGTTTGAACCAGAAACCCTCCAGTAAGCTCGCTTCTCTAACTATTAGGTCACTGCCCCTATTATTATAGGATTATCAGGGCAATGCAATGAGTGTAATTCATCTAAGTCCATAACTTAGAATTACATTTGTAAATGCACTATTTGGATATTAATTAACTGTATTTGTTGTTTTTTTAAGCTAAATGGCAAATATTTGATCTCAAATTAGAGCTTTTACCCCTTTTCTCAGTTGTCTCAGCTTTAGACCATTAAATCTGAAGATGTGTCCTTGGAAACTGTAGGAGGCTAGCTTTTGTACAATTTGTGATGTTTTCTGAAATGTTTTTAAGTCCTTCATGTTTTCTATTTTAAAACTTGAAACTTGACCAGGCCTTTTTTTGAATGACTTTTTAACTTGACTTTTTGTTCAAATAGACTTTCGTCCTGTTGCTCAGCTGTACCTGCTCTGTACGATGGCCTGCTCCACCCGTGTAGTTTTTTCTGATGGAGAAGTCCCGGCTGAGTTCTGGCTCATCACTGACAGGAACTGAAGCAACAGTTTCGTGCTCTCCGTCTTCCCTGCCCCTGATTCACCGCTGGAGAACACACAAACACACACACACACACACACAACCAAATTTAATTAAAGGCACTGTGACCTTCTGTGACATTCTCATATCTCTTACTGGTCTGGTCGTTTAACTGATATTGAGCCTTGATAGCTGCAGAGACATTGCATTAGCTCCCAGTCTATCTCAATCAGGATACCAAGTGAAACAAAGCCTGAGTGTAATTAAAAGCATGATGAGGTGTCTGACTCTACTACCAGAAAAAACCAATTAGCCAAGAAAGCCACTAGGTAGTTAACCACCTTCACCCAGTGTTTTAATGTTGGAGGGATGCTGTGTATTTACTTTCACCACCAAGGCAGTTTTAACCTCTGTTTCATCCTCTAGTCCTTCATCGTCTGACAAAACATATTACTTACGGTTGACTTTCTGAATTTGGTCTTTCCTCTGTTTCTTTCCCCCAGCAACAACTGAAATCAATATCTTTAAAACACTTATAAGCTTGCTGACTTTCTTCAGCTGGCACTTCGATTTTTACAGTCATTCTAACCGCTGTCATTTTCAGTCTGTCTCTGCACATTCAATTACAAACTATTAAAGAAAAAAAAAACATCAAGAGAATCTAAACCTGCTTCAATAGAAATTGCTGAGGACATTCCAGTTTCTCAGGGGTGATTCCTGAGCTCTCATATGGTATCACAAATACAGAAATATTTCCTCTAGGACTGTAGTACATAACAACTTATCTGTACCATTTTATTCACCTGCCTAAATATTAATTAGTTTACAATACCATTAGATCAGCCATAAAGCTTTTATTTTGTAAGTGTATTGCAATCTTGTATTTTGAGCAATTAAAGAGGTGAGAAAAGCTACTGGCTAAGAACATCCTTTAAGGTATAGTTTGACATTTTGGGAAACGTTACTTTCTCGCCAAGAGCTAGATAAGAGACCAAAGTGTGAAGCTAACAGTGAGCTAGCTGTACCTGTAAAAAGCATTTCAAATGTTCATAATTGAACACATAATATCTACTTTTGCTTAAAACTTACTACTTACTTACCTACTACTCAAATAAATTAAATATAATAAGTCAGGCTAGCTTTTGCCCCTTTTTTCAGTCTTTATGCAAAGATGGCTAACTGTTGTTTAAAGAGTTTTTTTTTTTACAGCTACAAGAGCACATTAGAGCTTCTCAATTAACTCAACAATAAGACTATTTTCAGAGAGATTAAAAAAAACCAAACAACAACCAAAAACATGTAGTTCTGTGTATGTAGGAATGAACAATTTGCCTCTGTTTCTCACTTCAGCCTGGATCGGCTGCAGCCATCCAGTGATAAAGGATGGTAAGGGAGACAGACTAATAGACAGACAAGGCATTAGAGGTAAATCTGTTGTTCTGTATTAAATCAAAATAGCCTCCTCAATGGGTAAAACTCACCTGATAAGGACACACTGACTGTCATGGCGTTTCCAGATGCAACGGTAGCATTCATTAGCCACCGCAAAGATGTGTGGAGGGAGCTCCCCGATATGGTGCTTGGAGTACAAGTCCACTCTCTCTGGATCATACAGACCTGAGATCTGCTTGTAGGGGTTCACAGCTGCCAGGATGCTGCCGATATTAGTCTGAGAAAAGTCAAGAAGTGACATTTCAGCCTCTGTCTCTGTATTTCTTCACTTGTTTCTTTCTTTTTCTTTTGTTCTGATTTTCGCATTTCTCTGATTCAAATGTACAGACACATAAACATGCAAGAGCACTGACACACATACTCAAAAACAAACTCTAGGGAACAAATACAGTACAAATACAGCACAAATTTTTCTGATGGGTGAAAGAGGCTATTTCCATACTGAACTGTTTGCACTGAAACAGTCACCTTGCTTTCAATCCCCCTGCACTAAAACTCCAGGTCAGCAGGTCTTCAATCGTGTCATATTACACTGTCTGTGCATTCTGTGTATGACACACATCTAAAACTGTACTGAATAGCACATAGACACATAAATGCATGAACACTCCGTGACACAGAAAGCTGACCCACACAGGGAAAATTTTTGATGATCAGCTTAAGGGAAATCCGTGCATGGACAATATTTCATCATCTAGATTAGGTCACACCCAGGGAGGCTGGTATTGGTCTGCTGTCTGATAATCTTTCAGGTTTTCAAGCATTTGAAATATCTGACTTTCAACTCAAAATAAATGTGATAGCATAGTAGATTTTGGCTTGAATCACGGCCTTAACCAGCTATGAGGTCATTTAAGCTCTGACCTGGTTATATTCTGGGTCACGTGCAATATATAGAGCTAGGTGCAATAAGGTCCTCTTTTGGGTTGGGGGTTGCAATTTACAGGGCCATGTGCAATATACTTTCTTGTTTGGGTGATGTAATATATAGATTGATGTGCAATATAAAATAACCAGGATTAAAACTTTAAGACAGAGCTTTACTTGTTTTGAAGTGTTGATTTGATTTACTGCACTGTTCTCATTTTAAGACTCTTGCATCTCTCTGCATCCCTTCCATTAAGAGCAGACTGGTCTTATATGATGATTTGTGTTTCCCACTAAAAGCCTCTTGCTGGCAAAGATTACTGGAAGGGAGAAGGGGGGCACATCAAGACTTACACATTATGTACAAATGCACTTGGCCACATACATACATACACAGTTTCACGCATACATTACATAGACAAGTGTGTATCTAAATACACTTACATAGATGTTATCCTTCTGATAGCGCTGGTACAGGTTGTGCATAATGGCGGCCTCGTGCAGCTCTGCCAGTGCTGACATGTCTTCCACTCCATCAATGCTGGACTGGTGCATTGCATACACCCGCTCCCTGGTGACCTCCGCCTGCTGCAAGTATAACACCTGGAGGACAGCAAAGCATGCAGACTGTCACTAATCAAACCTCTAAGATTGTGGAATCAAATTTGATTGTAAGAAAATATAATTTGCTTGTTCTTTGCATTGTCATTTTTACCACAGCCTCTAAGATCTATTTTCATATCAGATAGGAACTGTCCACATTTCCTGCCATGTCTGTCAATAAATTCTGAGAATACTCTTAAACTTGTTGCAAAACTCTGACTGAATCTGACAGCAATTTCTTGCCAGAAGTAAGATAAAAAGAAAACACTACAACATACATACCACAACAATTAAACTAGAAGCCAGTTAGCTTAGCACTAGCTGAAACGTGCTGGACAACCCAGACAGAACATGGCTAGCTGCAATGTTATTCCTGTCTGCAGCTCTTATGCTAAGCTAAGCTAAACCAAGTCAACTGTAACCTCATAACAGTTACTGAAAAACTTAGCTTTCGCTGGCTTTCACTGGCATTGTCAATAGTCTGACATTTTGGAAATTTCAAGAATTAAAAGGGAAGACACCGTTAACATTTATGTACCGTCTGATAGCTTAATGTCAAGCCACAGCTAGCAGTCAGTTAACTTAGCTTAGGACAAGCCAAAATATGTCAGACAATGTCTTAAACTGCTACTTTTCGCTATTAAACTTAGTTTTGTTATAAAATGTAAACAAATCAGATATAATGCCCCAATTAGTGAGGTTCATGAGCACTGCTGACTAACTTTCTTATAATTAGACAAAACCAGGCTAGCTGTTTACCCTGTCTCTAATCCTTATGCTAATCAGCTGCTAGCTTGGCAAAAAGCATATGAGCATATTTATCAGAGTATTATTGCTTGTATTGAATTTATTTTATTTTACTAATGTGATGTTTCCCTTTATTTATATTAATACACACTTAAACTGATTCATGTGCTTTGTTGTATTGCGTTGAGATGAACTGCACTGCACTGGTGTTACTTGTAATTGTCTGTGATCAAGGGCAAATATAAAAGGAAAATACGTCACAATGCTTTTGGTCATACTTTTTTTCCTGTCAGACATCATCATCCTGATAACTAAGTTTGAGTTGTCAAGCTAGCATTGACGCCTCAGGGATAATTAAGATATCTTGGCAGTCTGGTACGCTTGTATGTTCACACATAGATTAAAAAAAAAATCCACCTTAAACAGTATTTCCATTTTTTGCACGAGCATATTACTGGTGATGCAACATGACAAAAATCCTCATGATGAGAACACAGAGCTTCATGCTTTTTCTTCTAACCAGACCCCATTTTCATCCAAGTCATCCATCGCTATGGAAACTGGACTACAAGATGGGTAGGGAACCCATCTGTGTTGGGGGAAGAAGATGAAGGACAAGAGGATGCTAAAGAAGAAAGACTGAGGAAAGAAACAGAGAAAAAGAGAAAGAGTAACAGATCGGATCTGGCAGGAGCTGACAGGTGAAGAAGTTCAGTGTGGATTCATGTCAGGCACACACACACACACACACACGCTGCTACAATGATCTCTGTCCTTCTCTCTTACATAGAGCTCACACATTTATTCTGTTTTAGCACAGAGGTCGTCACTCATTCCAGCAAAATCAACTTGTCTAAGAATAGAAACCACAGCCTTTACAATACTGACTAGTTAATATGTCAGTGTGTGTCTCACAGCAGGCCTTCACCCTGTGTTTGCGTGTTTGTGTTTGTGTGTGGCTGGCAGATGTGTTGAGCATCTGTTGAGAGTGGCAGAGGGGCGCGCTGTAGGCGTTTCAGCATCCTGCTCTTAAATAAATCCACTTCACTCCAGTAACACTGTCGTCCTCTGTGCTGAACTGTTGCACGCAGACAAACAACGAACAATCTCACAGCAGTATCATCGTTTGCCAACATGTCTGCAGGCAAAATGTTGTTTCCAGCCAACAAATTTTGTAGTTTGTGTAGTAGTTTCTTTTTTTTTCTTCACACAGATTTGGAGACATCCTGCTTAAAACTCTCTCGATAACTGTTGATGCGAGCCTAACCTATCAGGACGCTAACCTTTCCCATCCCACTCAGCTGTGATGAAATGACCCAATTACCCCTCGTCCTCCATTAGAGAGAGCATAACTCATGCAGGGTTCGCAGGCTAACAGCTCACCATCTTTACGATGGCCTCGTCCACTTGACTCTCTGTCTTCACATTTTTACAGCACATTGGTATTCAGTCAAGACACTGACATGTTATCCAAGCACATTAACACGTATACAAGAGCCTACTTCATCCAGTTTCAACAGCAATGGACATGTTGCAGATATTGTAGAGGGACAGCAATTAAATCAGGCTGCATATTTATCTCAATTCAAGTTTTATTTAAATATTTGTAATGCCTCAATTTTAAGCAAAGTAATTCAAAAATTTACAGGTACTGATACTTACTCTAGTAACCAAATTTAGGAAGTATTTGCCAGAAATATTTGTTAATATTTGTATTAATATGTTTTATATTTGTAAATATTTGTTGCAGATGTCTATTTTACAATGGCATCCTATGGGGAAAATGCCTTTTTGGGCTGCCGGGGAATTTTTTATTGCAATACCGCCAGTTGCCACTACACCACTTTCAAAGCAAAGCAGAGCAACTCCACTGTATCCAGTTCTCTTATGACATCCATGGTTTGTACCCATCTGTATGCCAAGCTAAGCTAACCGTCTACTGGTTGTAGATGTACTTCAAATGTAATATGTTGAATTGTGTCTGTGCTATTAATGTGTAAAGGACCAACATATAATTTGTTTTACAGAACTATTTCATATAATACACAGTTCCCCTAAGCTCTCGAAAAATTTCTGAGCTCACTATTTTGGTTTTACAGCCTGTTACTTTGCTGTTCTGGTTCACTCTTCCTGCTCTCTTAGACACAGTTTCCAGCCACAGCAGGCAGCTGTTTCTGTGAAAAGGTTGTAAAAACTTTCCATACACTACCTGCTCATCACCCAACAGCAGAAAGACAGTAGTTAGCAACCAGCTGGTGAACATAAATGAGGATTTAGTAGCTACAGAGCCAGATATTTGAGTGGTGGCGACCAAAAGAGAGCAAAAAACAGAGAGATTATTGGACTTCCGTTTGCTAATTGCATACCAGTGTGACATCAAATGATAGCACAGCTGCTACATCTCTGCTTGATGTGTAAATGGGCAACTAGCTGCCAACAAATTAATGACATTAATGTGTTTTAATTGCCCTTTGTAACCAGAAATCAGTTAATGCAGGTTTAATCAATTTATCTTTCCTGCTCCTATACAACCTTTACTGTTGAGTGGATGTCAGTGGCAACTCTTACATTTGTGTTTGTGTGTTTTACATCTGTATGGTTATGCACTTTTTAATGTGCGTGATGTGAAAGGGGAATACGCCTGTCTGAGTGATAAGATCCATTAATATGCCTATTAGTAATGGTTCAAACAGCTGTACACATGTTCAGACACCCTCATACTGACTGTACAAGAGCGGATGTACTTCTGTATCTGTGAGAACAGTGAGGAGAAAAGTCCCACAAATTACATTTAAGTGCATTAGTTTTTAGGCTTTTCTCTCTCTCCTCTATTTTTCAGTTTCTCATCCTATTAAATCTCTGTCTCTCTCTGTCTCTCCGGGTGCCTTCATGTCTCATCAAACGTCACTTCTCTGTCTCTTTCATCTATCTTTCCCTTTATACGTCACTCCTCTTTCATCCCTTCCCCCACTCTTCTGTCATTTGCCTCTCTTTTCTCTCTGTTCCTCCCTCACATCATCCCACTCTATATTAATGTACTGCTCTCTCTTCTGTCTGTCCAACTGCAATTACCACATTTTACCCTCCTTTTCCATCCTCTATCTTTTTCTATTGTGCTCTAGTGGTGGTTCCTGAAACATCCATACTGTTTGTCTTGGTTTTCTTCAGCAAGTCTTTCCAATCCATCTCTCTCATTACACAAATCCCTGTGATGCTCACTCACACGGACTCACTTAATGCCTAAATGGCTCAAACTGAGACCCCTGCTTTGTAATTGAAGGCTTACCGAGAGCCATTTCAATCAGAGAGTCAAGATGCCTTTTCAAGTCAGGGTAAATTATAGTGGGAGAGAAGATAAGGCTTCACACATGCACACACAACACATGAGTGCATGTGATAAAGGGAGAAAGGACGCTAGGACAACTGAAATGGCTGCCTCGGTCTTTGTTGTCAAAATTCACCTCTATGTGTCTCATGTCTTTTCATTTAGTCTAATTTTAAAATTACAGCAGGAGGGGATCTCTTTAAGACTAGAACAATTAGAGCAACCGCTGATGATTTAAATGTACTAAGAGGAATGTAAGTAGCACAAAGCCAAACTAATTAATGGATGAATATTATTAGTATTTAAAAGTACCGGGCAGACAAGTAAATCTTCAGACCAAGTTTATCTGAATTTCAGTGCCTTGAATGAAGAAAACTGACACCTACATTCTCCATGACCCAGCTCAATACTATCTGTTTATAGGATCTTACATTTATGGTTCATGCCAATGTCTTTCAAACTCACAGGCTTTCTGGTAACAATATACATACTTTAAAGCAGTGGTTCCCAGGGGGGTTCGGGACCCCCCCTGGGGGTTGCAAGACACAGAGGGAAGGGTCGAGAGATGCCTTCCAAAGAACAAATAAACTTTTCAAAATAATTTAAAATTGCATATTTAACCCATCATTGTAGAAATTCTGGTTATATTCTTTGATATATTCTGTCATAAACTACTTTAAAATAATATTATGGCTATTAAGCTGTTGCTCTTTTGTGTTTCCATAGGCTTTATAGTGCATGTGCGTGGCTGTGCATAACGTTATGTGCCACCTACAAGGTCAGTGGGGGTCCTCAGTCTCTGGTGTTGTTATTTTGGGGGTCCCAGGCAGAAAAGTTTGGGAACCACTGCTTTAAAGCACCCTTTAGAGACACAAAAGTCAGCAGCTGTTTAGAAAAATACTAATAATAATACATGCATAGATTGAATTTAATTTAGAAAGATCTATCTCAGATGGTAGTCCCTTTGACAAAAAAAAAATGTTGGAATTAAGTAAAAAATTGTCCTGTCTATAGTTCTGGGCTTCACATTTTTTTAAAGTCAATGCTGCTTTCTAATATAAAGGCCTTAAACAGCAAATAAAGCAGAAATGTTTAGGGAGAACTACTTGGGGACAACAGATGCAGATGATTCAGAGAGAGGGGACGTTGTGAAGTAACAAAGTGTGTCAGAGACTGAAATAAAAAGCAGCTGAAGTGCAGGAAAAAAAAAGCTTTCTGCAAATGTCTCTGTCTACTTCTTCCATTGCCCCCTGGTGGGTTTTTAACACACATACACACAGAAACGTACTGTAAGTGAAGCACACACACACACACGCACACACACACACACACGATAACTGTGACTACCCAGAGAATCTAAAATGGGATATCTCATGTTCAATAATTCATCGTTGTAGAGAGGAACAGAAGAAAGAGACGAAATTAGTGAGAGAAAAACACAGAGAGAGACTGACTGGAAGAGAGAGCGACAGAATGAGAGTAATGTAGAAGTAGAACAGAGTTAACTAACTCTGAGTGGTCTTCAGTGATGTCTCGCCTTAGGAAATGATGTGTGAGACAGGAAGCTTCTTAAAACATAAAGCAGGTGTTTTTCTTATTCACAAAACAGTTCCCTTTTTAAAAAAAAAAAAAAAGCCTTAGTCTGTTTCTCAATACTTTTTGACTTCACAGCTGCAGCCAGTACATTACAAAACATGTTAACGTTTGTAAATGAGCCACGAATCATGTTTAATTTTTTTGAACGATACCCAAGTAATTTTCAAAAATGACCGGGCACTGTAGTTTGAAAGAAATGCCTCTTATTAAAAGTAAAAACTGTATTCTTTTGAGTTTTTTTTTTTAGGTTAGGATTAATATGCAAGTGCGCAGTACTCATGTTCATTGCAAATAAAGATGTCAGTCAGTCAGCCTACCACTTTGGTCCTTCCTGAAATATCTAAACTACTCAAAGGATTGTCATGAAATTCTGCCGAGACATTGATGGACCCCAGAAGAATGAATTTTTGATGATCATTAAAACTTCCTCCAACTTACTTATGCCAGTGAAAAGTCTCATCATCTGGTGGATGAACTGCCATAAAATTTGGTATGGACATTCATTGCTCAATCATAAAATAAAATTCTAAATTTGTCCAGTTTTTTGGTTTATGACCTCTTGCATGTAAATGTGAACTGATCAGCAACTGCCAGTATGCTAGCACTCTAAACTCAGATGGTGAACAGGACAAATATTTTATATAACATGTTAGCAATTCCTTGTAAGCATGTTAGCATCCTGCCCTCAGCATTCAGCTTTATGAACTACCTTGCAATTAAGTCTAAGAGAGCAGCTAGCATAGCTGTAGACCTTAGCCATGTTGGAAAACAATGGATGTCATAACAATGACCACTACAACAACAACAACAACATCAACATATCATAATCGTTTCTTTTCATGGGATTTGCTGACTTTTACCTCTCTCAGACACACACTCTGTTACTCTTCAAGGAACACTTTCACACACGGAAACAGTGCATGGAGGGGCCTTCCTGTAAAGCCCCCACACATCCAAAGCTGCTTTGCATGATTCAGACGGAGAGCCAGAGGAGACGAGCCTCTTCATCTGACTTCACATATTAGCAGCAGCCAGAGTGAGGAAAGGGGGCGAGAGAGATCAAGATAGAGCATAGCGAGAGAGAGGGCGCCGTGGGCACAGTGACCTATATATTCTGCAGAGCTCTATTTAGTGCGAGATACAGTTTCACAGAGTACTGTACCGCACCTGCAGCTCTCCTCACTGACCTTGGATCAGAACAGATCAGATTAGAATTGGGGAACACTCAGGGGGGGATTTTGCATGATTGGACCCTTCAGATTGGAGGTAAAAGGAGCAGTTAAAGCCATCACTGCTGGGCAAATCACTTAATCTTAAAACCAAGGTGGCATGGGGGACTCATTTGGGCTTGCTGCAAGAGCCAGGTTGTGGGCAAGTCTCTCATGTGCAAGTTAGCATCTACAGCAATGATTTAAATCATATCAAAAGTTGCAAAAAGTCAATTAAAGCTGCATTTCCTTGTCACAAAATTGTGTTACATCATTCACTTATTCATTCTCATCTGAGAACAGCACTGAAAAGAACGCTGAGTTGATGAAGGAAGTCTAAAATAAATGCTTAAGTGAAGCTTGTCATTTTAAATATACTTTTTTCCTCGGTTCCCTCAATCAGTGTGTTTACATGGACTGCATAAACCCAAATACCCACCTTACTCTAAATAAGGTAATCAATAAGGTTTTTACATGATTTACTTGTGGAATATTCCATTCATATTCCTGTTTATATGGAATAGAGTATAGTCCAGTTTAGCACAAATGACTCACAAGACGTGGATGGAGTTTCAAGGGTTTGCCTCAGCAAAATGCAGCATAAACTCCAACAAGACCTTATTGTGCGATTATAGTGTTTACATGTGTAAAATCACCAAAATAATATCAGAATATTTCACCCACAAGCCAAATATTGCTGATCCAAAATATGACCTTGTTTGGGATAAAGTAATCAGAAAATCCTGTTCATATGGCAGTATCTCGGAATATTACCTTAACTGGGTTAATAATGGGATGTATTGTCCATGTATATCTGCAGTGTAAAATTAACACCAAATTAACTCCTTAAATTCCTCTAAAAATGTCCCTTATCTCTTGTACTCTTGCTTCTTTTACCAGCCATCCTTGTATTTGGGTTGAGAAAAAAAGGTTAAAAACAAGCTTAACTCCATTTCTGCCTTTTCTGCCCCACAGCATCCACTCAACACTGGGGTGTGTAACACCTTTCATATGTCATCATCCTTTAGAATTTGGCAACCCACACTCATCCCACCCTGAGGGGGATCTTTGCTTCATTTTCCACAGATAAGGGATACTGCAGGAAGACACGGGCGATGAGACAGACAGAAAGCAGGAGACAGATAGAGATGTGTGTATATTTGCATACCAGTGTTTTTGCGAGCCAGTTTGACTGAGTTAAGTTAATCTCATTATGTGATACTAAGCGAGTGAGTAACTAAAATGTCCTCAGAGGGTTAGAAATACGAAACTGTGAGGAGGAATGTGTGTCAGGAGATCACACGGCAGCATCAGCTTGCTTTTTATGCCAAATCCTACAAAACAAGTTATTACTGCACTTTTCATTAGGTGCACTTGACAGAGTGTGTGTCATTTTTTTCTGTGCGCGTGTGTCTCCAAGTCCATGAGCGATTTGTGCACACACAAGGAGTGAGGCATCCCCGCAGCATGTTCTGTGCTCGCGTGAGCTCTCGCTGCGGCTTTCACGCTAGGTTCTGAAATTCAGGTCACATAACACACATTGTGTATAACTCATCACTAACGTTAGGCCCTACTTGTTTGGGTAGACATGAGTGTGTGTGTGTGTGTGTGCAGTGTTTAAGTGTAGGGATACAGGTGTGTGTGTAGGTGTGTGTGTGTGTGTGTGTGTGTGTGTGTGTGTGTGTGTGTGTGTGTGTCTGTGTGCACGTAGCCCTCTGTTTCTTGTGCGCTATACATTTCTGTGTGGGTAAAAAAGTGTCCAGTAGGGATGTACATTGGGACACCACAATGGCAACATATGTAGG
>JAQLOL010000007.1:10161339-10173767 GCA_029783665.1 Naso thynnoides | reverse complement strand
GTGTGTGTGTGTGTGTGTGTGTGTGTGTGTGTGTGTGTGTGTGTGTGTGTGTGTGTGTGTGTGTGTGTGTCTGCCTCACTGTCTCACAGCTTTAGCAAACTCATTAACTACAGTTACTTCAACCACAGTGCTAAAACAGCACCTTTTTACACACCAAGATTCCCAAAACACAACCAGCCATCAATAATTCAACATGGGAATGTCTTCAGTTAAGCCCAGCAACCAATTCTCTCCATTTTTCTCTGTTTTAACACTTTCTGACACCTCAAAATCTACCAAAATAGCAAGAACTATTTTAAAAATTTAAACAAAATGCCACATCAGCCTTAAGGCTCCACCATGCTTGCTTATAATAACCTCAATTCTCCACCTACACAGCCGCTGCTCTCCCAACAATGATTGATGTCTTATAGAAAAGGGGATGTGGGTGTGGTTGCAAGTGCTTATGTGAGTTAATCAGGCGAGGAAGGGTGGGGATTCAGTCCAAGATGGTTTATGTCAGTTCTGATTGCAGGGCTGGTTTTGGTTTTTGATATTATGGTGCCTTTAAATATTTTGTGGTGTAACGATCCACCAGTCTAGATCAATGATACAATATCATCAATGCAATAGTGAAAGTATGGATAACACTTGAAAAATGCTTTATAACACATCATGAACATGCTACAACTATGGTTATACTGCACTATAGGCATATTATAACGCTTTATAGATGTTCATAATGTGTGACAGATGCATGCCTTAGTGCTACCAACGCATCTTTAAAATGCCTCTTATTTTGAAATTAGAGTGGCATGACAATATTACAGAACTTTTACCTGGGATAACGGGCTTTGGGGGCAAAAGTCGGAATGTAATATTTTGAATGTTAATGTAAGTTAACAAAAGTAAACAAAGATACATCACTGAACTTAAAAGCTCATTAAAGCTCCTTTTATTTTGTGCTAAATGTAGCACTGCATGTGGACAAAAGTGGTACTGCCTACTGTCATAAAAGTCTTGTCTGCATGAGCATTTATTTTGGAAGAGAGTGAAAGAAAAACGCCACTTATACGCACAACACCAGTTCAGCCATAAACACAAAATATTGAAATTATCGAAAGAAAAATATCCTACTGCTTCCAACCATAGATAGTAAAAAAAAAAAAGAACAGCAGATCGATCATGCTCATAAACAGCAAATCGTCTCTTCCGATCCATTTGCCGTTAAGAGTTTCGTAGCGTTTCCGCTGACTGAGCGGACCGGGCAAAGACATTGTAAAAGACAGGACAATCTGTAATTTCCTATCTCCTCACCAATGATCTCATTTGCTGATGTCGGTAAGGTATGAGGGTTCAGTATTACATTTATACTGCTTCATTACCAGTTAAAAGTTACGCAGAGGAACTTTAAGTACCTAACTTACTTATTTTAATTTAAACCATGTTTGTAGTTTTAATACCTTGAACATAACCAAGAAGTATGAGGTCTAAGCCTAACCAAACTGGGACCATCATCTGAAATGTTTTCCAGCAACTTTTGATGTTATTATTGAATATACTTCTTGTACTGACAGATGCTCACATTCACTTTTGCCCCACTCCGCTCTACTGTGACATTGTCATCATTGCTCCTGCCTCCATTAGTAGCTGTATTACACTGGACATGTGTTGTGTCGCAGCTCCTCTCTGTCTGTTGTACATAACGACCTTTCTATGCACGATTTGAAAGCTTTGGTGTAAAAGCCCTGTTTGAATGTCTGGCTTTCATGGAAGCTATCTTCAATGAAGCAGGTGAGTTTGTGTGTGTTAGAACTCGCTGCTCTCACCTTTTTACATCACAGTGATAAAGCTCTCTGATCCGTCTCCTCTAGTGCAGCCCAGCCTGTGTGTCTGTGACCTAAACTGTGTCAGTAATATTCCATTAAAGGTGATAATACAATCAGGACAGTGAGGCTTTCAACAGATTATGGCGGCTGGAAGGACAACAACAACATGTGTTTGTGTGTGGGTGTGTGTGGGTGTCACCTGTCCTGTTTGAGTCACATCTGTCAGGGACAGAGATTACAGTTGAAAATCAACACTGTTGGTTTGGACAGAAACATCTGGCAGCAAATCAAAACATGAAGTGACAAATTAAATACATTCATTTAGTTCCTCTTTCTGGACAACATGCTGAAAGAAAATTTGAGCCAATGAATAAAAAAAGGCAATTACATCTTCAGCATATAGCATTTTAAGCAAATGTCTACTAGGATTACTAACTACAATTACGGGGAATGCTTAGAAATTTTCAGCAAATCTCTCTTTTTCATTGCTCTGCTTGGGAAGATTACTCTGTCACACAGTGTTCTCTATGTAAACCTTTGGGGAACAGTCAAAAAAGCTGTTTGCTAGCTAGCCGCATATTGCATTTTCCAAGTTTTTTTTTTCTTTTTTTTTTGGGGGGGGGGTGTATTTTCTGTGTGGGGGGAAAAAAGTGAGCTTAAACTAAAACCAAAGCGTGCCATGCAATGTTTATCACTAAAATACTTCAAGGAATTGTAGGTCACATTATCTGTAGCCATAAAAAAAACCACAGTTCAAACGAGAACAGACCCAGAGAAGCAAAGTACATGAGTGAAATATATACCTGAACTTTTCTGGGTTTTGGACAGACAAAACAAGACAGCTGAAGGATTCTGGGAACCTGTAACAGGCTAGCCTGGGCTCAGACTACAGACTCGGCTCTCTCCACTGAACTTGTATCAAACTCACTCAGTGGAGTGGGCGGAGTCTATGGTATGGGACCAGGCTAATAACAGGTTTCATTTTAAATATATTTACTGAGGTTTTAAACATAAACAGTCTGCATGTAAAACATGAGATAAAACAAAATAATAATAATAAATATTTTAAAATATCAATAAATGCAAAAAACCAAAACATTCTCTTCCTTCTGTCCTTGAGAGGACATCTTAACTTAAGTCACACACACACACACAGATGCCATCAGGTCAATGCGCTCTCACACAGTCCTACTGCAGAAACAGAAGGGCCACAAGTTTTAAATGTGTCATACTCCCTGTTTGGCTGCTTCACTGTTATTCTGGAATATCTGCAGCTTCGGACCAATAACCTTTTAAACTGTCCTGAATTCCAAAACAAACACATGAATGATTTATCCAAAGTAAACCAGATCAGAGTATACTGCTAAATTACAAACAAGGATAAAGGCAGCAGAGAGAAGCAGCTGTTAATGTTATTTGGCATGTGTATGTGTGTGTGTGCGCGCACACAACTGTGTGTTTGTACAGTGCAAATCCTCTTTGAAAGGCCAGCTTTAAGCAGTCTGCTAATTATCACATTCTCTCTCATCTTGGATTAAACTACAGTCGCACGCCCCCACCCCCACCGACACCCTGGCAACAAGACTCCACGGCAACAGTGTGGAAACAGGACACCATGGAAACAGTCTCTCTCCTCTAAGAAATGGGGGATGTTGGGAGATGGTGTTCATGTGGAGAGAATTGTGGGATATGATGTACTTTGGCATTTTTATTTTATTTTATTTACTATTTTGATTTACTTGTATGTAATAATTTATTGTGGATTTCTTCAACTTCAAGTACAATTTGTGATTTGAGGGGTTCTATACTAAAACTAAAGCAATCAGTTTGAAAAAAAGAAAACATTTAATGGTCAATTTGGATTTTTTGATTGGATTTACATGATGTACTTATACTTATACATGTATTATCAACAGTAGATGGCCAAGGAGTACGAGTGTAGGAAGCTTAGCAACATACTGCTGGAGACTGAGACAGCCACAAAACATTCTGTGTCATAAAACTATTGTTTTGTCAAATAAGTCTGTTGGCTTTGAAGGGACCATATATATAATGGCTTCAGTTCTGCTTTAGAAAGGGCAGTCTGGAGTCAAACTAAGGCGCTGAAAACATTGTATACATGAAGTTGCTGCCCCAGGCTACAGCAGTTCATTGCTAAACCTCCTGCTCCCACTGCTTCTCAAAAATAAGGGAATGCCATCTGCCATCTTCTGTAGGTAATACACTGACTACAAATAAATACCTCATACAACCAAACTCCAAAGTCCAAAATAACCCAGTATAATGATTTAATCTGATACCACAGGTTTGTGACAAATCTACGTTAAGTTATATAGAATTTTTATTGTGTAATTTCACAGAATCCCACATAATCTGAGAATATCTATAACAATATCACTAAAGATGAAAGGAATATTAATAAAGGAAGTTAATCAGTTAATCTTTAAAGTCAGTTTTTCTTACAAATGCCATAATCGATTAGTTCTAGTTTTTCAATTATCACAATTTTCTGCTCATGGGAAAATAAACTGGAAAATAAACTGAATAAATAATTATGGATTCTGAACTGTTGGTTAGAGAAAACGTTCAGCCTGGGCTCTAAGATTTTAAACTTGGTATTCTTCACAGAAAATAATCCGCAGACTAATCAATAATGAAAATAGTCATTGCAGATCCACACAAATATTTAGTTTAGTCCACAGTCCAGTGCATGAAATTTTTACTTAAGCTATAACTAGGCCAACTTTAAATGAAATGCACTAAAAACTCAATTCTTATCTCATTATATAGTTGTTAACTAATTGTAAGTTACAGTAAGTCATAATAATGGTAGATTTAGTGGGATTCTGGGAAAATCCATGTTGTTTTATTGCTGTAAAACAGCCTTAATGCAGTTTGACTGAAGCAGAGCTGCAGTCTAACACCTACACAAGCAGAACAAGCAGGAACGAGAGACAGAGAATAATAGATAAGGAAAAACAGAGCTGAAAAAATGCCAGAAGGAGGAGGGAGACGGCAGAGCTGCACCCAAAGTGGTTGGTCGACTGAGATGAAGATGCACCAAGTGAGTGGCCGCAGGGAGCAGGCGAGCATCACAGAGGAGGGAAAAGAGAGAGAAAGGGAAGGAGAAGCAAAGCTGATGCAGCTCCTGAGCAGAACAAATGCGTTTGGAGCTGCTGAATATAGGTCACACATCTCCTGTGACTGTCTCCCTCCACTGAAACAGCTCCATGCAAAATGCACTTCATGTTAAACCCTGCTAATTTGGTGACAATCTATGGACTCTGTTAAATTAACTAAGCTTTGCTTTTTACGTAAAAACTCATTGAATTGTCAATTGACGGGACTGAATTTGTGCTGCAGTTAGAAAACACCTTCAGCTGATCGCATTCAAACGGATGCTGCTTTGAGATTTGGTGGTTTGTGTCTATAAATGTTCCACTGTTTAATAACCAAATATGATTCATCCAGATGATCAATATTTTACTGTCGGGCACATTCTTTACGTTAAAAATCAACCTCAAAGTGAAAAAGCTTTCATTGCTCTGTAACTACTCCCAGTATGGCATGCTGTGGCCACTCAACAAATTGTAAAGTCGTAAATGATTATCTGCAATCTGTTTTTCAGTCACACAGTTATACTGAACAAAATGACAGAGCAAAGTAGAGAAAAAACAGGAAAAAAAGGAGTGAAGTGTTGAAAGACAGGACAGAAAATGAGGCTGTAAACAGGCAGATATGATACGGCAACAATGACAGCAGGCCTAAGATAAAGTGACAAAGCTGTTCTTTCCAAATTCACACATGTCGGTCTCCTGGTTATCGGTCCCTGCGCACCTGTGATCCAGTCCAAAACAATCCCACACACACCAATACAAACATTAAATGTCAGCCACAGATGCACACAAACGCACAAAAATTAAGGAGCTGAGAGCACAGAGTTTACCTGAATGCACATTTCCTAAAGTTAATGAGATATAACTCACATTATACTATAACGTTACAGCTGGCATATATATTTATAGTCAGAGAGTTTAGATATTTACAGGACAAAATCAGCTTCTATTGTGGTACATGCTCTCCAGAATTAAAACAAAAAATTCTATGTTCTTTTTGTTCTAATTATACAGTTTTTGTGTTTTATGTAGGCTATCATCCTGGTGAACAAGCTAATGACATAAACAAATCAAGGATGCTAACTACATTTGTCAGTCTGATACATTTGATGACTTTGGTGCATGACAGACTCCTCACCCCAGTCTGGGTCTGACTGAAGCTCAAACATTTATGGCTGAATCTCTCCGGTGTTTCCTCTATGCTAACTTAAGTCATCTTGATGCACACTGCTCTTTCACCGGCCAACCAACCTTGTGCAAGCAGTGGTGGTGGGCGGGGCATGGCGTCTGTGATTGATAGATCCAAATTTTCTCAATGGGTAAGAAAGAGTAGATGTGTCTCAAGCCCCTGTTGTTGCATCTTACTATTTATGTTTGAAAACTATAGTAAACAAAATCTTAATCACGGCAGAGGTTGTTTTTTTTACATGACCTATTTTAAAATGTGTTTGAAGAGAAACTTTGAATTTAAAGTTATGTAAAGCAGCAGTAGGTAACTCTGGAGTAGCCTATATATCAATAAATTTTGCATTCTATTTAGTAAAAAATTTCATAATAGGCCTATCCATAAACAGCTAATAGTAAATGACGTGATCTGAGAGTATCAAGAGGTCCTCTGGTCGGTCTACACTGCGCTTTTTAGCAACAGGTGACGTCGTCACAAGCTAATTAGCTGTTCAGTCCTTACACTCTGACTCGCCTTTGCCAACAACAGAGTGCCTGCAAGCAATACGACGCCATCAGTCGGCTCAAGCTCGAGCTGAGATGACCAGTTTACGCTGCTGCAACTTTCCCTTCAACCATTTTGTCTTAACAAATGAAATAAAACGTCACTTGGAGCAAACGGTTGCAGTGGAGTTGCTTCCCGCGAGTCTCATGCTATAGCTAATGCTATCTTTTTAACTCGTTAGCAGAAGTTACCAACTACAACTTTAATAGTAAGAATCTTTGATTAGCAACATAGTAATTTATTGTGAAGGGTTTGTTGTCAAATTTAGTAGTCATATGCCCCTCATTTTCATTCAAGCTAGCTAGTTTACAAAGCTGATTCACACATTACTAAAAGTTCTGAAGTCAAAAGTTTTCAGGCATAGTTGAAAATTTAAAACTATACTTATTCATTTAATCTGAGTTTAAGCTAGATTTGGCCTTCATTTTCTTGTTTTCCTCAAGGTCTATCTTTGTTTAGCAACTTCTATTTACCCAAATTTAACATTGCAATCTGTTTATCTGCACGGTACAAGATTATTTCTTTGCCATGTTTAGGAGAAATATGCCAGAATCACATTAAACAAAACAATGTTCTACATTATTTGAATGATCCTTTAGATCACTCCATGCCTCTAATATATCCACAGCAGCATTCGCTTACATTTATATCTGTAGGCCTGTGTTTCTTCAGCTGCAACAGAAAAAAAGATTGATTTTTTTGTTTGTATTTGGGGCACATAATGTCACTACAACTACCATATTCCACTACTAACCAATCTAGTTTCAATATGAGGGGATTATACAGTAGTCTACTGCCACCTGACATTTCATGCTTGGCTGGTTGGCCAGCTATCATGTTTTCTGCCTGGGTTGAGAGGGAGCCAGGGAGGGAGGTCAGCTGTTCACTCTTTTTGGTTTGAGGGATGGATATAAGTGGAGGAACGCATATACGACTGTGGGATGGAGAGATGAAGACAGCGGAGGAATGAAACTAAGTGGATGTTGGACAGACACCTCCCGAGAGGGGACGATTACTCAGCAGGCCCACTGCATGAAGTCATGTTCCTGAGTATCAGATATGCAGCTTATAGGACCGCAGGCCTGAACATCATAACTCAATAAGTCACTCCATTTTCTGGTCTCACAGAGGCTTTCAGAATCTGTGCTGCGCGGGGCAGCAGGCTTGGCGATGTGGTGGTCTGTTAATCGATGCTGTGATCAATAAATCACAGACAGATGATGGGAAATGGAGCAGGGGGAGATGGGTTGTTACACTTAGCTGTTGCTGTATAATCTTCCCAATAGTTGTCATGACTGTGTCGTTCGTTCACCTTTCATATTGTTTACTTACTGCCAGGATTCATTGCATCACACCTTGTGCTCAGCGTAGTCTTGGTACCCACACAACTACTCACACACACCACTGAATGGCACAACCCTGCCAACGTAAGAGGCATTTAAAGCCATATCAGATTAACTAGAGAAGGGGGGAGGATAAGTAGCTTGGAGAGGATGGATATTGGCATCAAAGACAGCGGACAGGACGGCGTTTCTTGAGTGTGTGTGGATGGGATTGTGAATGTGCAACTGAATGGCGCGTGTGGACCAAAACACAATGAAAATAAAAAAGGGAGGTGGAAGGTATGAAGTTTGCATCTTCTGAGGGGGTTGACAGCACAATAGGCTTAGGGGAAATCCAAAATTTTATATCACAATATTGTCCCGCCCAAATATCGATAGACATCATTTTCACTGGGAAAGGGGAGTGTACTTCATCACAGTTAATTCCTCCTTGTTTGTATGTTAAAGCACTGCATGCATGTCTACATCATGCCAATTAACCTCTGATAACCTCTCCACCTGTCACACGGCAAGGCATGCATTTTCTCTTCAAAATTAAAGCCCAAAGATGCCGTGACAGCATTTCAATTTGCAATACTGTGGAAAAAATGATGGCAAATGTCAAGATATTCGACAGTATCTGCCATCAGCCCAAGCCTATAGTCCACAATGAGGACCCTGCCTGGAGGAAGATGGGATGGAATTACAAGGAGTGGGAGCTTGAAGCACACTCTGCATCTGAATGGAAAACCCACCAGGCTTGATTTTACAAGCATCATGGTGGTTTGTTGAATGATTCCCAGAAGGCTGCAGGTGAAATGATGACTCCTCCCAGCAGTGAGGGAATCAGCAGCCTCAGAATTAACCACAGATTTACCTAATATTCAATTAAATGCCAGTTGTTAACCATTTATCCCCTTTCTTTCTCACCTTTACCATTCACATACACACACACACACACGAATATCCCCCCTCCTCCTCCTCCTTATCTCTTCCACTTTCCAGATTGCCACCCTCCTCCTTCACCCCCTCCTCAATTCCCGCAGCCCATACCCACCCATACATCCAACCCTATTGACAGTGCTCAAGAAAGCCGTAAGAAAGGGTGTCTTCACAGCAGCATGGTGTGTTAGAGTTGTTGCTGGAGGCCAACATTCCGCTAACAGATTGCCTTTAATCCGAGAGCCAGCCTTATGGATGCAAAAGCCCGTGTCAGCTCTCGTTTGGCCAATTTATCTGCGGCTCTGCTCCGATTTAATTCACCAAAGCCGGCAGCCAGGCCCCGACGCTCTGCAGTGATAATAAATAAACGAGGTGTTTATTATGTTTTTAAATCTATGTGCTCATGCATTGAAGGCACAGGCCTACTCCTGGTGGGTTTCGGTGAAGCAAAGCAGAGCAACACCTGCCGTAACCGACAGCGATGTGAATAACCGTAAAAGCATCCTGCACCACAGATCCTGCATCGATGCGCGTGTCGGCTCTCTCACGGCCGTGAACACTTATCTGTCATAAATGTTCAGCTCGATAAGAGTGACACGTATTGTCCATGGCTTACCTCCGTGAAAAACGCCTCCATCCTCCTCACTCCTCCCAGACGACGCGCGCCCGGCCCCGCAGAGCGCACACACCGGCTCCGGTATCGGGTGCGCAAATCTCTCTCACGGAGGGATGAGCGTGTTTGTCAGGATCGAGGAAAGGTAGCGGCGCCGCTGTCTCGGTGTTTCCCATTCACCGAGCGTTAATTTTCATCCCCGAATTGGCTCGGTTGCTCACACACACCTCAGCGGCAGCGGCAGGACTCGATGCGCAAAAGCAGCCACATGAGAAGAATCCAAGGAGGCTGTGATGAAAAATTAAAAATGTCCGAGCCGGGGATCCGTCAGAGAAGCGCTAATTGAAGCGCCCCGGCTTTCCAGGCCTGCCTAGTTTTACTGTCCCACTGTGTGTATGTGTGTGCGTGCGTGTGTGTATGTGTGTGTTTGTGTGTGTGTGTGTGTATGTGAGGCTGTGAGTATCGTGCGTGGGGTTCAGTAAGAGGACCAGTCCGGGGGCAGAATGAGCTTGACGCTGCTTCACGCACACACCGACGGGGCGGTGCAGACACATCCTCCTCCAATACAAAACATATTCTCTCTCTCTCTCTCTCTCTCTCTCTCTCTCTCTCTCCTCTCTCTCTCTCTCACACACACACACACACACACACACACAGGGCAGCATGCTACTGTCTAACATCTGGATTTCTTCTTCCCCAGTCAAGAAAGGAGCCAGTTGTTGTTGACATGCTCACTGACAGAAAAAGAAGTTGCTTTGCTTTGTAAATGACCACCAGAACAGATGAAGGAGTCTCTGTCTCCTTTGGCCCAGTTACAGGTGTTGAACTGTCCAACAGCAGCACCAGTATGCTGGATTTCAGTGATCAGTCAGTGATCATCAGATCATCAGTGATCCTCTAAAAAGACAAATAAGAAAGATTAAGAGAAGATTAAATTGAATTAAGAGTCTTGGTTACACTTTACTTAACGCCTGTCTCTACAATGCATTGTAACACATCATGAACACACTAATAGGTGGTTATGGTTGACAAAAACTATAGTGTTTTTAACTATGATTATGCAGCACAATAAGCACATACAACATTACAACACATTATTAGTATATTCATAATGTCTTAGAATACATGCTTTAAGTAAAGCGTTATCAGACTCCCTCTGCTTATCAAATTCAGGAAAGGCAACTGCTTTTATGAGGGGGGATTCAATGACTTGCTCAAGGGCACTCGTGCTGGTTTTCTGAGTCTCATATATTTATCCTATGTTCAACTAGTCAAGAACCAAAATCTCAGAGTCAATACAATGTTAAACATTTTACATGAGAGACTTGAAAATGAGAATTTGTAGTGGCACTTTCTAGTAAGTTGTGCCCTAACCTTACATCCTTTTGTACCATTTTTTAAAACATTTTTGTTCTTTAATCATCTAGAATCATCCAATTTATTGTTTTTACTGTTCTGTATTCTGGAAAAGAAGTGCATCTAAATTCCTTACTATTCTATACTATTCCTTATTACTGTCAGAGGTTCATAACTGCTGTCTTTAGCCTTTATTAACAATTAATTAATGTGTATGCTGCAAATTTGATGGTTTCGGGTACTCTAATTGAACAGCTGATCTATAAAATACCGATAAGATTAAGGTAAGCCTTTTCATGATTTTTTGGCAATCCTTAAAGTAATTCATCACAACTTATAAACCCTAAATATAAAAGAACAAAAAAATTATCGACCAATGATTATTTTCCCCATGTGCCTAGATTTGCATGAATATCAAACAGCAGAAATTATTTTAAAGACTGACTGAAATAATGAATTTTGACAAATTGGCTTCAGTGGATATGAATTTCCAACAATGCAGAGGAAGACATTCCCCATAAATAAAGGAAATTATGTCTAACTGTCCGACATGAGCTGTCAGCTGTATTCACTCTGATGGTTGTCACAAACAAAAAAAAAATCACACAGAGAAAGAGTGAGAGGGGGAGAGTAAATATTTCTGTATGATCTTTCCAAAAAAGGCTGCCCCTCATCACATACAAGCAGGCTGGGTTACAGGGTTAGTCAGAGCCCCTGTAGGGTGAAAAATGATATCTAACACACACACACACACACTGAACAGTGGGGAAAAAACAACCCCAAATGAAGGAGGATAACACACAATGTCCCTTAAGACACCAGTTTGTATGGATGAGGGAGAAATGGACAGACAGCTGGTTCATGTGATGTGGACCGTGCATGGTTTTATTCTCCTCTTCAGAAGGCCAAGCTGCGGGGGCCAGGTGCAGCCATCAGGAGCCCAGCAGGCTGAGGCCTCTCTGGGGTAAAGCATTGTGACGCTCAGCCTGTTCCCTCTGGAGCCCTGGAGGTACAGAGGGGGCCTCCTGTATGCATGGAGGTATTATGTAGCCGTGCCCTCCATCTTCATCACTAAGACACATCAAAAGCTCCAGCCCCAACAACAGGGCCCCACTTTTTGTTAGAAGTGTGTCTATAGGAGGAGATAAATACACACACATACATCCAAAAACACTCAGGAAATGAGATCTGATCTTTACAATCTTTAATATGAAGTGGCCTCGAGGGAGAGGAGAACTTCTGCGCTGAACCTGAAACTCCAGCAGCACCAGCCATGAACATTTAATCACAAACTCAAACTTGCTCTAAACACAGAGAGACTGTCTGGACTCACACTGGAGGGAAGGGAAAGTATTACCCAGTACAATGCCCAAAAACAAAGAGCTAATTTTAACAACTTCACTCATTTCTACAATAATGTGGTGACCTATGACAAAAACAATGATAATGAACATCATTACGACAATCTGGTATTGTTTTTTTTTTTTTTTTTTAAGCTACGTTTTTATTGTAGTGCTTAATAACAATAAAATCAAGACCATG
>JAQLOL010000007.1:10142105-10161313 GCA_029783665.1 Naso thynnoides | reverse complement strand
AGCCAAACTTTTATACCCATTTAAAAATGTCTTTAAATTAAGGAATCCAGCACTTACAGTAACACAACAAATAAAGTAGTTTATATCATACAACACTGCTTGAATGCAGACACAAAAGAGCACGTTAACAATTAACTAAAATGAATGAAAATAAAGATATAAAGACCAACCAAGTTAGGTTTATTTAGGCCAGTGGTTCCCAAAGTGGGGGCCAGGGCCCCCTGTGGGGTTGCAACACACAGAGAGGGGGGCCGCAAGATGACTTCCATAAAAACATGAAAACAAAACAAACAAAAAAAATGTAATTGCATAATCAACCCACTATCGTACAAATTCTTGTCATATTCTTTCTCAGATCACTGAAAAAATGACATTATGGCTGTTAGGCTGTTGTTCTTTTGTGTTGTATTGATGCCTGTGTAGGTCTAATAGTGCGTTGCGCAGCTGTGCACAATATTATACGCCACCTCCAGCATCGATGGGGGTCCTCAGTCTCTGGCATCGTTACTTTGGGGGTTGTTGGCTCAAAAATCTGGGAACTCCTGATTTAGGCCACAGGATGGCTTTAATTCAGTATCACCAACTAAAAGCAGTTATACATGTCAGATTTTCGTGATGCATTCAGGTACTAGAGGCTGTTTTTTGACACAGGACTCACAGAGGTTACTGCAGCCTCAGCCTGCAGCACTGCGCACAAGTTGTAATGGACTCTCAAATTATCTCTATTGTTTTCTCAGGCGTGTTTCTTTTAAAATTTAATGAAGTGCTGCTCTGAAGAACAAGATGACATTTGCCAATTTGTGACGACATTGGGGATTCTCAAACTGCTGCACTGGAACATTTTCAATAGACGGTAAATTTTTTACTCGTGCCATTCTTGCTATAAACACACAAAATCCCAAATGTTGCGAAATCAGGAAGAGAATGTGAGTTCACAGTGTTTGAATATACTTGAAAAAGCTTTGGTTTTAATATAAAGAGGTCGACTTACCACGCCAGGACTATTCAAAGCTGAAGCAACTTGTCAGATAATCAATTATCGATGGATCAATAATGAAAAGAATTGTCAATTGCACCCTTGATGTCAAGTAACACTACTTGTAGCGTAAACATGATTTTGCAACATAAAACATTTGCTTAACTTTCTATAGAATTTCACTTGTTTGCACTAAACAGACTGGTAGTCAAGGATGTATAAAACAAAAGCGCTGAACATAGTTTTGATATGCATTGAAGTCAGTGGACTAACTGCAACAGACGCAAATTTGCACAGAAAAGTCCCCGGGGCAGGAAGGTGGGGGTGGGTGCTGCTGTCCATGTTACATGGCTAAAACCCATCGACCCAACAAACTGCTTATCTAGCATGCACATGCACATACACATTCATCGACACATACATTGAAAAAAGTCGAGATTTCAGGAAGGCTGGGCTTTAAAATTCTCATTACCATGACGACACTGGGACTGAGTGACCCTCAGTGGAGAATTATGGGATAGATTTGGTTCTGTGAACGTCAGGAGAAAAACTCTGCTTACTCATCTGACCGCAGTTCTCTTTCTCCTTGATGTCTCCTTCTCCTCTTACTGTTACACTGAATATGTGTGTGTGTGTGAGTGTAAATCACAGAGAAGTGTGTGTTGTGCACAGATAATCAATAGGTCCTCTGGTTGTCTGAGTGAGAACACAGGCAGATTAATTCAAAGTCAAAGCCACCCATCCTCGCTGATGACTTTTCATTTATCTGCACACATTTCCGACAAGCAAAGCGAGCATAAAATCAACCACAAGCTTTTAATTTAACATATCTTGCAAAGGGTGTGTGAGTTGTGTGCATACACGTGTGCACACACATCATATGTTGCATGTGCTCATGGGCATCACTCACAATGTCACAGCCAATCAGTTTTACGAGCGCAGCGCCCATAAATCTCTCTTCATTTATTAACCTCTTTCTCTTTCCGTCGCCCCTCTCGTGTGACCCGGCTGCTTCACTGCAGGCACATCTGCTTATGGCTGTCTGAGGGGACGCGCTGAGTCAAAGTGATGCAGAGAAACTCAGTGTGAAATGTGCTGATTGATCACCAACCCTTTTGTACTGGTTAACTGGTGAAATGGGACAATCCAAAACAATGCCTGGAGGCTAAATTTGATCCCCAGTTAGCTCTCCTCAGGCTTTTTAAATGACCCCAGAGAGACAAAAGTGCATTGTTTGGTCTGATTTAAAGCAATTTCTGGAATAAAATTGATAAAAAAACTTAATAAAATGTGTCATCAAAAATATCCTCTTCTGATGTTTTGAAAAAAAATCAAATATTTAATGCCTAATACCTTCTTCATTCTTAAAATATTACAGCCTGCTTGTGTGCTGCAATCTGCAACAGATCAAAGTCTCCTCCCTGGCAGTACAAGATGATAACTGCAGCAGCTTTATTAAAACCTCATTTTCATCAATTTAAATTATGGTTTATGTGGTTTGCAATGACACATGAACACAGATAAACACACGCAAACACACACACAGAAGGAAATGCAATGTTGAGCATATTAGGTTACTTAGGCTCTCTAATTTAATTTACGTTGAATGACTTGATATTAAACTTCTGCCAGGGGAAGGCAAACACTCATGTCCACAGCAGGAAAGCTTCAGCATCAGTCACTCAGATATTCACTGACACATTACGACGCAGATTAAACCAAAACATGAAAAAAACACCTTCTGAGATATGGATAGAATTGATTTTCCTTTGCTTTCTTATCGCTTTTATGAGAGGTTCCCTAGCTGTCAAGGTAATGATTGAATACCTCACTGGAAGTCAGAGAACTAGAGTTTTGTTACAGAATTGAGTGATAACATCAACAAAGTCACAAGAAGGACTGAAAATGTTCCTAAAGAGAAGAGTGACTCTTGTTTGACAAAAAATACAATGTTCGCTGAGAGTTGCATCAATGATTAATACCTCTCTCTTATATTTTTAGAGTAAATGAAAAGCTACCGCAAGCAATGGTTAGCTTAGCTTAGCATAAAACGGAGGGAAACAGCAAGCCTTGCTCTGTCAAAAGACCAAAATTCAGCTTCTGAGGACAGTTACTTCTTGGAATTACATTCGTCTTTATGCTAAACTAACCTTGCTGGTGGTGGTAACTTCATTATATCACAGAGACAAAGGAAAAGTTTAATCTTCTTCATATTGTTGACTTATTTAAGGAGATGATTTTCTTGTCCCTTTAAGAACATATTCATTCCTTCTTGTGATTTTAGCTCATGGTGCTTCATCTGCTTCAATGATAAAAACACTCAAAAAAGACTTGGGCGACAGGTGCAGCGGACAAAAGAGGTCACTAACTTCCTCAGGTCTGAGTAAGACCCGTTTGGATCGAAACGTTGTCTGTCCACGTTTAATAAAGCTCCAGCTCTATGTTGGTTCTCGACGGTGCGTAGGACCTCTTCTTCTTTTTGTGCTTCATCAGCTACAACAGTGGAATTCAGAGTGAGATTCAGGGACTTTCAGTTTTTTCAAGTCATTCCATAGTAACACAATGAAAGAATGGATGGTTGTTTTGGTCTTAAAGCAAAATGCTTATCAGAAGGAGGGGTCTTGGACAGAATATTATTAAATTAGGGTCTTTGGTCAGACTCGTGTTAGACCACAGACCCCCAAACAGTACCAAAATAAATAAATAAATAAATGAAGACACTGAACCACTGTGGTGCTTCTGAGGGACAATCCAGGCAGTCTGCTGAATATCCTCCCTGAGGACAAATATGCTGAACGATTCATGTCTAATGCACGTCTAGCCACACACACACAAACACACACACCATAGAATGACATATATGATGTCATCTGATCTGTATGACTCATGCAGCCCACACACATACACACACACACACACACAATGATGGCTCTGGATTCAAAATGAAATCACTTTTCTGAGAATAAAGGATGACTAAAGAAGGTCGTTTTGGTAGAAACCTTCTGACTAGTCTTCTCTCCTTTACTCCACACAGGTTAATATTAATAATTTAACTTGTTTTTGAAGATTTTTTTTAAAGTTGGTTTGAATACTATTTTTTATCTTGTCTGTGTCATTCACCAGATGAGCCACATAGTGATTTAGATCCCCTGCTAATCCTCTGCATTAAGAAAATGTATGCAGAGATCATTCCTCCTTTGTTCCTGTTGCCTTGTATTTTCCTCACACACACTTGCATCTCCACTTAAATCAAACACAGACAGGAAATTGGTATCAGACTGATGCATTGTGTAAGTGTGTGTGTACATGTCAGGGGAAATAAGCACCCACAAAGGTTGACACTGTGGGAAACTGCCGTCCTCCATCACTAGTTTTATTATTAATCCAGGTTCAGTAAATCGGTTTGTTAAGCAGTCACAATAGGCAATTACTGAGGAAACTGAGGTCATGTTTTTTGAGGTTAATTTTAAGAAATTTGGAGATTTTGTGGGTTTTTACAGGGTGTTTGTTATCAGTGCCTATCTGACATTTTGTATGTTTCTTTGTGTTTTCATGCTCTGTGCTGCAGACACATTTCAGAATGTACGCAGGTTTAAAACCCAGCACTGTACAGTACATAGTGTTGTTCCACTAAGATTTAACTCCTTGTAGTTTGTAGAAGGCTTTGTACTGTAATCAGCAGTTAGATCTTGACAATGGAAATTATAATTCATGGAAAATCTAAGAATTCACCAAATAAATTGCATAAAGGACAAAAATGTCATTTTTAAGAATTTGGAGTGGAGCTTTCGACTCAATACTCAAAAATCCTGGCTCCAGCCGTGTGACTATAAGTTATTTAGACAAAAATTGAATCATGATTCTTAATATTTAAAAACAGTCTAGTGTGTATTTGCAGAGCCGTGGGACAAGTAGGGCTCACAGAAAAGTGCCCAAGGGTAACCAGCAGGGAGAGAAAGATAGGTTAAATTTTAAATTTCCTCCTTTTAAACCTCCTTTTAAATTTTAAAAGGAGGTTTGAGGAGTTTGACAGTGCTCCTCTGTGTGTGTGTGTGTGTGTGTGTGTGTGTGTGTGTATGAAGATTTTCTTATACCTGCTGTGTCGGGTGAACATGGGTGCTTGTACAGGAAGCAGCCCAATCTGATTAAGTTGCTCTGCGAGAGAGATGACTTCATCCTGATCCCCTTTTCCCTAACCCCCCCCCCATTCCCAGTATCCCCCCCACCCCCCACCCCTCCTGTCCCAGCACCACCCATGGGTTGCATGGCAGCATGACAGCACGTCTTTGGACCAAATTGGCTGTCAATGCACCCCCCTAATTCCCAACAGACACTGGGGTAATTTGATCATCCAGCTATAGCCTGCAGCCCAGCAGACATGTGCACATACACACACACGCAAAAGTCCAGAATTATTGTGTTGTACAATAACACAAGAAGGAGCAGACAAAGAAGCTGATGAGCTTTAACTTTAGCCTCATTCAATTTTTAGATCCTCTGCAACCCTTTGAGTTTATTTTGAGCCAGTAATTCAAATAAAGGGAAATCACGCAGCTAAAATACGATCAGGGCAGAGATTCATCAAGATTTTATTGCATATCATTATTTTACTTTTTTTTTTTTTTTTTAATCTATTTTACCTTTTCATGTTTATCCGCTTGTGAGGCTGGTTGTGACCATTGGTTGTGACAGACTTTTTCTATTGGATTAAGATGAATGAAGCCTAATCCTAATCAGCACAGATTAAATTACCCAGATCACTATAATAACTGGATTACACAGACCGACCCCCACCACGAACAACTCAGATACCCCTACCCTTTTTTAAAATCCTCTCTATTGCATACACACACACACATACATGTTTGTACAGCTATCGCTGTGGGACCTTTACATTGACTTCCATTCATTTATACAGCCTAACCCAAACCCTAACCTTAACCAATTTATGCCTTAGCCTAATCTCAATTCATACTCACAAACCTCAGTCTTCACCCTAAAATTCAATTGTGGGGTCCAAGATTTTGTCCCCACAAACATTGCAAAACAAACAAACAAACAAACACACACACACACACAAATAAACATTCACTCTCAGAATTGGTTGCACCGTGCAGGAGAAACAGACAGAAAGCTTTAATTTGTAGATAAAGAGAGAGAGAGATTTAAAAGTGACCTGAAATGTCAGTCTGAGAATAGTAGTAATTGTGTGTGTGCCTGTGTGTGTGTGTGTGTGTGTGTCTCTGTTGTCAGACTATTGATGTGTCTATGAGTTAAAACAGTTAAGTAATTTACATCTGTCTGGGGAATTTGGATAATGAAATCGTTATTAATTTCAACACACAAAGGTATACGTATAAGCACTTGTAGCCTAAGCGCGCACACACACATGCGCACACACACACACACACACACACGTACAGTGACTAGTGTTAACATTGTAACTAATGCAGTGACACAGCGAACAAAAGCCCAGCTGTCACTGCAGAGGCTTAACAATCACATATGAATATTCATCAGAGAGCAGCAGAGGGTGAGTTTAGCTTCATCTTGGTGTTGTGGAGTCAACTCTGGACCTGACATGATGAACTCACAAAGAATATCTGAAGGACCAGATTATTGCTTTCATATTAAGTGGTGTTATTAGCCATGTAGTGAGAATCTCAATTTTTCCCTGTAAATAAAACAGTACTTTTCATCCAAAAATGTTCAATTAAACCCTTAAACGGAAGCCAACTCACATGTTATTTGAATATATTAATGCTAATCAGCACAGAATCCTGAGAGGCTGCACTGATAAGCATCACGCCGCATGTCAAATCAACTGTTTGTGGTCCTTTTGGGCTGGTAAGAGCAAGAATAAATTAAGGGACAAGAAGTGTTAAGCATGTTTTTTGTTTTTTTGTTTTTTTTTTAATAAGCACCTTATTTACAGGCATATAATTTTACTGGAAAATTATCCAATTAGGATTAATTATGAAAAAAATAGGGATATCCTTGAGATGATTTCTTCATTCTGTGTTTTAAAAAAAAACTATTAATGCATTAATTACTTATGACTGGAGACTTAATTGTCTATTACCTGTAACCAATATACACGTTTGCATATTCAGTTGACCTATGTGTAGTGACAAAAACACTCCATGTTGGCAGCATTGATTTAAATCAATTAATTGCAAGTTTGACAATTGACCCCTGTCTCTGTTTGCCTCACAATCAGCACCAAATTGCATTGTACTTTTCAAGAAACTTATTGAAATTATTTGTAATAATTAGAATTAAGTGTTAGGCCTACTCTAATTTTGATTTCTTTTGTGTCTGCATAAATTGATTGATATGGTTACTGGCTGCTATACAAGCTTTGAGTCATCTTATATATGGTGGTGCAATATTGGGAATAACACATATTTTTTATGACTATGTACTGGTGGTCAGGCAGAGTCAATCAATATTCTTATGACTTATTTTAATTTTTTTTTTTTTAAAACAAAAAAACAAAACAAAACCTGTATTTCATGTCAAACACAAAAGTTAAAAACAGTGTAACAGCAGCAGCGCCACCAAGAGTTCACTTGCAGTACAGCACCTCTGATGGTTTTGTGGTGATACTAGCGATGACCAGGCGGTGGCGGTAAAATCCCATCTGATTAAACAAACCAGAGTCACAGGGAGCCCGTCATGGAGGCTCGTGCAGGGCGTGTGGTTGATCCTCCTTCAACAAACACTTCCTTAGAGCCCGCCTCTAGCCGCACCTGATTGGCTCTGCATCTAGCAACTGCAGGACTCTTTCTCCTGATTGGATAATGCTCCTGCCGCTCAGCTGTGACGGACTGCACACTGCTAGCTGTTTCAAAAATGAAAACGTCGTCGAGAAAGCCAAAGGAAAGCGAAAGTTGGGCGGCCGTGAACTAACGGCCCTATGCTGGCATAACGAGGACAGACGGACGGTAAGGACGCCATGTGAATTTTAGAGGTGTCATTTTTTTGTGTAGGAAGCAGGCCTGTGCTGTCAAACCACGACAACAACAACACCTGAGCCAGTCCTCTTGTATCGGCATTGTCGCTATTAGCTAAATGGTCTGTTCAGAATAGCTAGTTACTCATCTTTTTCTTTCATTTTCTACGTGCTTAGCCCTGAAGTGTACAGAATAATGTGTCTGAACAGTAATATTGCTTAAAGCCCTGTACTGCAGTCTGTTGTGGTTCCTTATAACATTAAATTTAGCAGCTTTAAGGGAAATGTCTCTTCCTTTTTTTCAGTTGGGAATGTTGAGTCAACACCAGAACTGGATAGGAAGTGCTGTACTGCAATGGAGGTAAGCATATTTCTGCAGCTGACATAAGGCCCACCAAAGCCCTGATTTGAGACAGTGTGTGTGGTTTAGAAGTGTTACCAGTAAACACATCTCTAAAATAATCTGGAAAATCTCATCCCACCCACAGTTTAAACTACATCATGGTTATCAGGCGCTGGATTGTGGTGTAATGACTGGAGTGTAAGATGTCATCATACCACTAAATTTTGCTATTACAGTTGAATAAATGCTTGAAATACTGTACATGTCATTTGCACTCCTTACCATGTAATCATGGTCTTGAGTCAGTTTATTCTTCATCTGTGGAGGCTCTTTTTTGTTGTTTTAATTAAGTCGACAGATCTTGAAAAGAAAGTCTTCATATATTGTAATTCGTTAGTTTCATTTTAACTGAGGGAGGCAGATGCAACATCAAAGGGCAATAATGCCACAACTGTTTAGCACACACTAGATACTTCTTTTGTTTGTGCAACAGGAAATGTGACAGCCTGTGAACACTGTCGTTGAATATTTCCAACAGAAGCAAACGAAACTTTATCATTCTTGTGGGGCATTTTTCAATTTATGATCACACTGAATGTTTAGTCATGTATGAAAACAGGTCAGTAGTCCAGGTTTGCACCCTTAGCTCGAGGGTCACACCTCTGTTGCTAAGTTTGACCTCTGACCTCACCCTAGTGAGCAGAATTTTTTCCTTTCAAATATGGGTTAATGTTGATGGGAGGGCCTCAGCAGAGGTTGTAGCCTGTTCAACATGTTTTCCTTCATAAAGGGTGTGTGTAAGTGTCATTATGTTTAGTCATGTCATAAATGTCATACTGATAATGAACCATAGTATAGTGTGTTAGCTTTTCTCATCTTCTTCTTTATCATGTTTTGCCACTTGTCTGTTTTCCTCTAATGTTTTTGCCTTCTCATTTCTCCCAAACTTCCTCTCTGTGCTCCAGTCTGTAGCAGTGTGCTCGGCTGCTTAGTGAGACTGAAGCTGATGTTGCCATGGCGCACTTTGACACAGAGTACCAGCGCCTGGAAGCGTCTTACAGCGACTCCCCCCCTGGAGAGGAGAACCTGCTGATGCATGTGCCTGAAGGAGCCAAATGTATGTCATGCATACACAAATCACATCATCACACCCTCCTGTTTTCACAGTGATTCTGATGCCTATTGTGAACTGTGAACTGATTTGTGCCAAATCTTTTGCAGCCCAATGGCACCACATAGAAAACCTGGACCTGTTTTTCCAGAGAATATCCTTCCACGTGGTTCTTATTCTAACATATTGTGTTCTTAGTGTCAGTGACGAAATAAGTGGTACCTCTTGTAAAGTTTGCAGCATTGCTATCCTAAGATACATTTACAATATTCCTTAACGTCCATTAAGTTTATAATCTGCACCAGAAGAATGGATTCACCTGTATGCTGCTGGGAGAAATCTTTGAGCTTGTGTAGGTATCCTAGCCACCAAAAATGATGTTTTTCTCGCTTTAAGAGATTCACTTCTGTCATGGTACTTCGTGGGCTCTGTAAATGTTTACTTACTTTCTCCCCCCTGCCTCCTCCTCCTCCTCCTCCTTCTCTCTCCATGCAGTCAGCTGCTGTTTGTGGTTGGCTTCACGGTGTTCCTCGCTAACTGTGTGGACTATGACATACTGTTTGCCAACAAGTTTGTAAATCACACTGATTCATCTAAAGTCACCTTGCCTGATGCCTTCCTCCCTGTGGATGTTTGTAGCGCCCGGTGAGTGTTACTCTGTATTTAATTAGCTTTTTTGCAAAGAAGCTACAATTTTATCTCACAGCGAGTGTGTAGCAGAGGATGGATTTGATGGCTGTTCAGAAGGTTTACTGAACAGTCAACACTTAAATATTCAAGCAGACTCTCCACATTAGTATGTGATATATATTATGTAGGGGTGTTACAACACATTGATGTATCAGTGTATCTATGGAACCATTTTTTATTTTTACAATACAGCTACATCGATAGGCTAACAGAAAATCGTCCCTCTAGTGTAACTTGTTTCAATCTAAAATCTAAATCTAAAATTGTTTCGCAAAGCAAAAATCAGTTGTACTGATACTAAGAATTGTGCCTTGTATTTAGCATGTCAAACGTTGCTTTGTGGATGTATTTTTTACTCTTAAAATGGTAAATAGTTGTAAATGTTACTCGGGTTCATTCTCTGACATTCTGGGCATACGTATTACGTCAGCAACGTTCCTTCAGATAATGACAGATCATGGCAGGGAAGCACCAGGAGAACGAGAGATTTTCATTCAGCGTTCAGGCCTTGCACTGAATGTTTATTAAGTTTGGTGTATCAGGCTTTTCCTTTGTTTTACCCCCTCTACCACTGAATACCAAAAAGCATTTTGTTTTCCTCTAATTTTGTCCAAAAAAAAAAAGTTGCTATATCGATTTCTAATCTTTGAATCATATCATATCAGATCACTTTAAATGAGCCCGTATCGATCTTGTATCATATCACCAACTGTGCATCGTTATGCGCATCACGTCTTTGTTGAATCGTATTGTTACACTCCTAATATTATCATATGGAGCTGTGTTTTTTTCTCTTGTTTATCTCCAAGTCTTACCTTTTGAATGAAAGACATAGTTTTTAAAGAAATATGTTATATTTGACGTGAGAATCTCCTATTAGACCAAAGTAATGCAACCATAAATACTTTGGACACTGTCCATGCCCTTAATGTATTTTCTTCCCTTGTAATGGCAGTCAAATAAAGTTCCTGTTGTCACTGATGAAGCTGATATATTACATGTGCCAAAGTAGCCATTTTTGGAGACATCATGTAGAATACATACAACCCTGATTCCAAAAAAGTTGTGACTCTGTGAACGTTGCAAAACTTTGAATAATCAAATTAAATATTTTCTCCCACAGAATCCGAGACAATTCCTTTGTGATCTTCGTGCTGATTATCTCTGGGGTGTTTTGGCTACACCGTCTGGTCAAATTCATCTACAACGTCTGCTGTTACTGGGAGATCCGATCCTTCTACATCAACGCACTCAAGATGTCCATGGTGAGACCGACAAAGTCATGCCAGGATTTTTTTTTTTTTAGTGTAGAATTAATAATGATTTTATTTTTGTTGAATATTCATTACAGTTGCTATGAATGAGTTATTGTACCCACTGACCTTCACTGTGCTCTGTCCTTTCAGTCTGAACTCCCATATGCAACATGGCAGGAGGTTCAGGCGAGGATAGTGGAGATCCAGAAGGAGCATCAGATCTGCATCCATAAAAAAGAACTCACAGAGCTCGACATTTACCATCGCATCCTCCGCTTTAAAAACTACATGGTACACTGCTCGGTGACCCCCTCATGTGAGACACAGTTACTTGCAAACATAATTAAACAGTGTTTCAAATTCTTCCTCCTGTACCTCTTTAGGTTGCCATGGTGAATAAGTCACTCCTTCCTGTGCGATTTCGACCTCCCATCCTCGGGGAGTGTGTGTTCTACACCCGGGGTCTAAAATACAACTTTGAGCTCATCTTCTTTTGGGGTCCAGGTGTGTCTGTTCGTGGTGTTCATTATATATGTGCATGTGTCTGCAAATCTGTGGTGGAATTGAGCATTTGCATGCATGCACACACGTATTTGCCTATTTGTCAAGGTCTAAAAATGCAAAGGAGTCGTCTTTTTACCTTGTTTTTTTCTGGTGCTCCTTAGGATCTTTGTTTGAGAATGAGTGGAGCCTGAAACCGGAGTACAAGAGAGGAGGTAACAGACTTGAGCTGGCAGACAAGCTGGCGTCCCGTATTCTGTGGATTGGGATTGCAAATCTGCTCTTGTGTCCAGTCATTCTGGTGTGGCAGATTCTCTATGCTTTCTTCAGTTACACGGAGGTAAGCGATTCACATGCACAAACACATACAATTTACTTCTCAACTAGTGATCTGAGCAATAGTTTCTTGTATACTCGTGTGTCTAGGTGATTAAGCGAGAGCCCGGTTCCCTGGGAGCGAGGTGCTGGTCTCTTTATGGTCGATGTTACCTGCGTCACTTCAACGAGTTGGACCATGAACTCATGTCACGACTGAGCAAAGGCTACAAGGTCAGTGTATTCGCTTTTTTCCTCTTAACAGTTGATGCTCTCAAGTTGCTTGTCCTCTGAAATATATGTATTATAACTCTTAAATTTCAAAATACTTTTTCCTAAATAGATAGAACAACCAAGAGCACAGGTCACATTACAACTAGAGGTGGAGGGGGAACACTGGTACAATCAGTGCAATTTTAGCTCACAAGTTAGCTAAACTAGCTAGCTGTCACTGATGGACTCATGCCACACTACAGAAATGGAAGTTCGGAAATGTTGTCCAATAGCAAGTAAGTGTGTTAGGATGAATTAAACCCACAACTTTATTTCTCAATTTACCACCTAGTTTATATGCAAGAAAAACAGGGGAGACATAAATAAAACCTTCTAGAAGTTTTCGAACATAAAGTCGGATCCTGTGAAATAGACTTTTCACTTAGATATTTAGAAATAATTTATGGAGGTACAACTTTGTGTTCTTCAGAATTTGTCCTTTTTATATTGCTGTCAATCATTCACTTGGTTGTAGAGTTGATAATTAACCATGTTTCCTCTTTTTTTTTCTTCCTCATCCTTTGTTCCCATTTCATTCAGGCTGCATCCAAGTATATGAACTGTTTCCTCTCACCACTGCTGACGGTGGTTGCCAAAAACGTAGCGTTTTTTGCGGGGTCCCTCCTGGCTGTACTCATTGCCCTGACAATCTATGATGAGGATGTTCTTGCAGTGGAACATGTTCTCTCATCGATCACACTGCTTGGAGTGTGTATTACCATCTGCAGGTATGCTTTATTTGTAATCCCTTTTGATCTATCTGTTATCTGATGGGATTGCACAAACAGTATCCAAAGGCCTAATTCTACTGTGGTTCATTGTATAAAGAAAAAATTATAAGATACACCACTAGAGAATTTTATTCACCACAAAATGACATCATTGTTGTCACAATGAAACTGATATTAAATGGCCAACATCAAATTCGAATGCAAACATGAATGTGAGACATAAATATACAACTAAAGGGAACATCAAGGCTTGTAAAAATGAGCCATTTCATTATTGCCCTTTTAAAGCTACTTGAGTTGTAATCCCTTTAATGCTCTCCGGCAGCTTATTCTGCTGTATTACTGATGAGTGTAAGAGGGCTTCCTTCCTTAAGAAGCTCTATTTGACATCTATTAAAAGCTCTTAATTTATGTAATTTGGGAGCATTACCGTGAATTGAACTGTGACAAAAACTCAGAACCTTCACAGATATATTCTAAAATACAGGATTTTTATCTGTGATTCGTTTTGAGAACTTCTCAGTTAGGGTTTTTTTCTTCTTGTTATCATTTGATAAGATGCCTTATTATCAGTCTTTTAAATCATTTTTCAGATCATTCATTCCTGATAAGAACATGGTGTTTTGTCCGGAGCAGCTGCTCAGGGTCATCCTGGCTCATATCCATTACATGCCTGACCACTGGCAGGGCAACGCACATAGATATGAGACTCGTGACCAGTTCTCCCAGCTCTTCCAGTATAAGGCAGTGAGTATGAATGCTGAACTTGTGATAAAACCAAGACTGTACTCATTAATAAAGAAATAAATACAAAAAAAAAACTTAAAAAAAAATGCAGTAGCTTAAGGCTCTTTGGATGGTAGATGATGTAACATGGAATTTGGGTGTAACTAATTAAAATTAATGAAGGCTGTATTTTATTTATTTATGGCAACTTCTGGGCCCTGCTGATGTACAAACTGGCTCATGGACATGGTTTTTTGGGACAGTTAGAAATGTATTCAAGTCATTAATGTCATAAATCACGTGTGCTGATTCCTCTATGACAACTCAAAATGTTTTATTTGAAAAACACCTCCAGTTATTTGTCAAATCCTTTCTGAACATACATTTCTATTTAAGTGTTATTTTTCTAAAGAATTCATCTGAGCACACTCAGTTCATCTCTTTAATTCTGAGTTTACCTTCATACAGTCATTAGCACTCATATCTCAGAGTGATAATGTAAAACCACAGATTTCTGCTGTGCTGCAGGTGTTTCAGTGCCACGCTAAGAGGCATGTTGTTGGTAAACATTTTAAGTACTTTGGCTTAAAAGTGTTTCCAGCTGGTGGCATTTACTGTAGAGTAAGGTTTTAATCCAAATGAGCCAAACACTATTTATTTTATGGATTTGAGTTTCTATATACCTTTGATATTACTCAGACGTTTTCTTGCTGAATCCTACTTTTCTATCTGAGTGTACAGCTTTGACCTTATTCCCCCATGTTTACTTCCAGGTGTTTATTCTTGAGGAGCTGATAAGTCCAGTGGTGACTCCCATCATTCTGATCTTTTGTCTGAGGAGGAAGTCTCTGGAGATCATTGATTTCTTCAGGAATTTCACTGTGGAGGTGGTCGGGGTGGGTGACACCTGCTCCTTTGCCCAGATGGACATCAGACAGCATGGACACCCTGCGGTGAGGGACCGCCACATTAAAGCAACAATATGTAACTTAACTGACCCACGGCTTCAAAAACTAAACTAAACTAAACGGTGGACATTAAAATGCCGCCCAGAACAGCAGTTTTAGTGAAACCAGGTCATAATTTACTGAAAAAATGTCCTCTGGTTGACTGCTCTGCCTCACCTCTGTGATTCACTGAGGTTCCTGAGAGCAACATGCAGGCTGCCTGCAGACCAAAGCTGCAGCTGCAGCAGTGGGTAGTTGTTTGGGACAGCTCCACTAAATAAAAGGCTGCAGACAGACAGAGCAGTAATAGAACATCAGAGGGAAAACCGGGACATTTATATATGATCCGGTTCTATTAAAATTGCTGTTTTGTGTGATATATTAATGTCCATAGTCAAGTTTCATTTTCAGAAGCTGCTGGTCATAGTCAAAGTTACTTATTGTTGCTTTTAGTGCAGCCTTGCAGACCCACAGTGAAATAAAACATACCTTAATGAAGTACTTATGTGTAGGCTAGGTGCCATGAAAATGAATTAAAATCTTTCACTCAAAAGTGAAATACAGTGTGAATCAATCAGCAAGTCTGTGTTGATCTGTTGGTTGACCCTCTCTCTTTCGTCTTTAGTGGATGTCTGAAGGGAAAACAGAGGCGTCTATTTATCAGCAGGCTGAGGATGGAAAAACGGAGTTATCTCTGATGCACTTTGCCATCACCAACCCCCAGTGGCAGCCTCCTCGGGAGACCACACACTTCATCAGCCAGCTGAAAGAACGAGTTCACAGAGAGGCCACAGGGGCTTCTTCAGACACGCACCCACTCTCACTGTCCGAGTCGGAGGTACAGTGATGAACTAACATTCACGCTCAAGTATCACAGTGGTCAGAAGTCCAGCAGATTTACTCTCTGGTCTGTCGCCTTTTCTCTCTCTTGTAGCCAAGGAGCCTCATTGCAAATCTCATAGGAGGTCCCTCTGCGCTGACTTCGGTTCATTTTGGCAGGGATGGCTCTTTGACCAATCATGCAGCAGCTGGCATAAGTGATGGAGCGTCTGCCTTACGCTCGCTTTCCCCAATTAGCAGCAGTCTTCATCTGAGAGGCAGTTTGAGTGCTGCTCACAGGGCTGCTGGCCACACTTCAGTCATGAGACAAGCCATGGCAGGCTCTGGGTAGGAAAATTGTCTTTTAAATATAGCATCAGCTTAGTTCCTTTTATGCTGAGGAAAACTCACAGTTCAGAGTGCAAAACCTAGCATACCACGACTGCTTCGCTATTTATAAACTACTGTAGTTTGAACCCTAATTTATATTCAGAATGCTCCTTTTTTGTGATTTTATTTTTATCTGTATAATTTTCCTCTTTATGTCCTCAATTTGTCCACATTTTTCATCCTCGTTCTGCAGGACTGATGCCCGAACTGTGAGCTCAGGCAGCAGTGCATGGGAGGGTCAACTCACCAGTTTGGTCCTTTCAGAATATGCCTCCACCGAAATGAGCATCCATGCACTTTACATGCATGAGGTAATTGTTGCGTGAGAAGAGAGTAGGAGACTTCTTTAGGAGTCACAAGCTAAATGAAGTACAGTGTGTTGTCACATTTGTCTTCTTACCCCATTTACCCTTTCCTTGCAGATGCATAAGCAGCAGTCTCGTGGCGAGCTGTCTCGCCACACATGGCACAGGCAGGAGAGTGACGAAAGCAGCGACAGCGTCCCCGATGAAGTGAGAAGCGAACCCAACCCTCACTCCAGAAATTTCCCTCGTTCACACACCTTCCCCACTGCAGTTCCCAGTCCCAGTGCCATTCCTACTTCAGTCTCAGCCATCAGCAGTACCAACCTGGGCCAGGAGGGGGCATTATCACAAAGCAGCACCCAGCGACGCTACAGTGGACCCACCACAGGTCATTGTATTTCACACCACATCTTATTTAAGTCCTTACTTTCCCAGTGTGTGCTGTGCAGGCTGTGTGCGCATCAGAATTAATTGCCGTCTTCATCTTCCCGTTTTTCAGACTCTCTTGGTACAGGGACGAAAGTCGTGAGGTCGGCTCGTGTGCCGATGGGAGGATGGGCAGAGGACAGTCAGGCAGCAGCACGACACCATGAGCCACTTCCAGAGGAGAGCTCAGAGGATGAAATGCCTCCTCACATTCACAAGGTAAGTGCTGTTTGTGTGAGATTGGAATGGCTATGTTAATTTGTCTGTATGTTGCAAGTAAATGGACGTTTTGTTCTCTTTCTCTCACTTTAGGTCACATAGCCAAGCCATGTGAAAAAGTCAGCAGCCAACCGTCCGTAGATAGCCAACACAGATCTTCATCCTTTCCCCAACCTTTGTCGAGTGGCCCTCTGTCATGACACGGATAAAGTTGGACTAGTGGTTTAACGTGATCCCTACAAACAACTTAACTAACCTCATGCCATCGTCAACTATTCAGAGATACTAAATGACTTACTATTCATGCCTAAAGAGGCAAAAAGGGTGTATATCTGAATATATGCATCGGGGGAGGAGCTACAAGATCAAGTTATTTCTAATAGCCATGGGTGCATCCAGAATACACTACACTCTTTTATGTTGCAAGATTACGCAACAAAAGTGTATGTGCTGTTGTGATGTGAACAGAAATTGTAAACACGTCAGCACTGCCGGAGGGATTCTCGGCACTTAGTCGCTATAGGAAACAAAGTTATTTACCAAAAATGTGATGATTTCAACATAACGCAGTCTCGATTGCTCTCCATTTTACAAATCAAATGGCAGGAGAACTAAAATTTGAAGAATGTATGGTGTCTCTCCAACAATTACACCTTTCACCAAAATGTGTTCATGAAGACGCTGGTAACACAATGACTTTCATTGTGTGTATCCGTTCTTGTAACAATAGCAGAAAGCTATGTATCCTACCCTGTGCTCTGTATTTCAGCTTGCATTCTGACTCTTAGCGAAAACATATGAAGGCCTCAAATAGCATCAAAGTCACCATTAACATTATCACTTGACCTTTGAAAAAAATATTTAATTCAGATTTCTTTATTTCTTAATCAGCATTTACCAAGTTCATGCAAATTCTGAAACCTCTCCTCGGCTCTGCCTCTATTTGCAAAGATAGAAGCTTGTTTATTAGGTCATTACATAGCATAGCCTGGTATTCTGCACGCACACATGTACTGTGTAAATAAATATTATCATCAAGTTATTTCACAGCAATCATTCGAAATACTCAGTTAGAAGTCCACAATTTCAGGCCAACATTTTGCAATTTGTAACCAGAGTTGCTGTGCGCAGGCACACATTAATCTGTTTTAACACAGGTTTTTTTTTTACTGTTAACTGGAATTTATTTTTTCAACATATTTGTGAAAGGGTGCAGCAAACAAACTTGACTATTTTTAAGCATGTTATACTGACTTGTGTGCCATACAAAAAGCCCTGAAGCACATGTGCATGAATATCATCATTACATTTCTACTCAAGTGTTAAAACGCATCCCACATCAAGAATACTGTACATGGTCATGTTCCTCAGCACTGCTAAATCACAGCATGATTATTCTGTTCTCTGTCATTAAGCCTCAGTTCTTTAAAAGAATTATGCACTTTAATGATCTGTTAATGCAGAGGGTGTCACTTGTTTGTATGTGTATGTCATATATGTATATTTTTAATTATTTATCAAAGGGATGTGCCATGGTAATTGACAGCTGTAAGTCAAGATTGTGTTGTCTGTTGTTCACTTGAATCAGGACAAAGAAACACTGTCACGCGGTTCACCTGTCACCGATGTAGGCTCGTGATTCTGTGCGGTAACGTTGGACTTAAGTGATACTGTTGGGGTTTTGTTGTTTGTTTTATAGATCTTGTAAAATACCATTTTGTACAGCTGTAAATTCATTCATTAAAGACAAAGCAAATGATTTTGTGTGTAGACTGAAAATGCCTCTAAGATAACACCACAAAACGGCACGGCTAGTCATCGAAAACCGTAACGTTGACGTTATGCTTTTTGCGTTAGCCGCTAACGTTACATTGTTCATGTAATTGTTTTGTCGTAGCAGTTAACAAATAGCCAAACGCTAACGTTACGTAATGTGAAACTTTAACGTTACCAAACCCTCGTGTAACGATAGCCATGTCAGTTTATGGCTGGCTCAGTCTTATGGTTTGTATCGGTGAAGTTACTTTACATAAGCAGCTAATAGAACCTTCTTACTTTATTGAGACGGTGAGAAGTGGTGAAATACTCAGGTTGTAGTGTGGAAGTGCGTGCAAATGTGTGAAGTGTGTGTGTCTTATTGAATCGCTATACTCTAACGAAGCAGAGCCCGGATAGCTCAGTCGGTAGAGCATCAGACTTTTAATCTGAGGGTCCAGGGTTCAAGT
>JAQLOL010000007.1:10119590-10142005 GCA_029783665.1 Naso thynnoides | reverse complement strand
GAAAACCAGAGGACATTTTCTCTGTAAAATATATATATTCACTCAAATGGCTGTTTTATGCAACATATTTACTTGCATAGTTAAAAAGACCACAGTTTTCATTTAAGTTGTGGTTTTCATTCAAAGGGGCATTTCCGGCACATAGTTCTCATCTTCCGAACTCAGTCTTTTTACTTTTTTCATGTATTATGGTATTGTCAGAACACTTAGGCCAATTGCTTAAAGACTGATATTGGTGAGCTGGGATTTGACAAATTTTTTATATAGCACAATTATAATGCTATTCATCATACCAAATGATGAGTGAATGAAAATTGAGTGACTTATTTAGATGCTGTGCAGTTTCAAGCACCCACTAAAAAGCACAAACTGCTGCCAGTGCGCCCTTAAGTGAGAAATTTGAGATCATCCAGTGTTAAACTGGTTGCCAAAGCATAAGGTGCGTACTTATGTGACTTAGAAGTAGAACTTTGGCTGCCTGTGTGTAATTTTTGTGAAATCAAAATTGAGGATCTTATGTAGGTCTTTTATTGCAGCACACAGTTGTGGCAATCACACACCTATGTGGATAAATTTCAAACAATGCTTAAAACGTTGTGGAAGTCTTTGGCTGCACCTCCTACCTACTGATGGGTAGTTTTGAAACTTTGCCTAATTGTCGAGGATCATTATATTCATATTGTGCTTTGACTCTCCCCCCCCCCCGTTGCTGCTCAGCTATATTTGTTCTTAGTTTCATCACATTTTTAGCTGCTCCTCTAAGAAACTGTCATCTTACACATTTGAACCTGCATGTTATTGAATGTGCAGTGTTTTTGTTCAGGTATTATGCTGTGTGTCTTGTATGAGGGGTTACACTTTACACGTCCCATATATTTACTACTTAGCAAAAAGTTCAGAAAAAGTAAATGTTTACGGTTCAGATATTTCAAAAGAAAATTATTATTTTGGGAAACGCTAGTTGCTAACTTTAACTGCTATGCCTACCTCAAGCAATGTGCCAGTTGTTTCACAAGGACTTTGTTATTGACCAGCCTGGTCTGAGTTTATAACCGGAAATAAAAAGTAAAGTTAAAGTGTAATATGCAGTACTGAACAGCAATGTCAATTCTGAGACAGTGGAGGAGTCACGGAGCGAAATTTGAGTCCTGTGAATGCACACAACACACATGACTGAAAAATATTTAAAAAAAAAAAAAAATTCTCATGCTTGTATATTAACACATAGGATACATATCTGCTTTAGTGAACTTACACATTGAGTGGTGGAAGTGTGAAAGGGACCGCTACATCGTGTGTGGAGGATGAATGTCCCCCCTGCTTGTCCAGCTGGGACAGACGACTCTGGCAGCCATGCAGGTTGGCTAATGGGAGGCAGATGTGGTGCTGCAGGGCTCGGACCGCAGTGATGATGATGATGGACAGTACTTCCATTTTGTTTGACATCTGGCCTCACAAGGATAGGGTTGATGTTGTAACTGTCCTAAATATACAGATTTGAGACTCTTTTGAGAGACAGAGTTGAGACTTTTTGCTTTGACTTTATCAGTCAGAGAGTGTGTGTGTGTGTGTGTGTGTGTGTGTGTGTGTGTGTGTGTGTGTGTGTGTGTTTGTGCATACCTGCCCACCAGGATATATAGTTTGAGCGGCCCAGTGACTTGGTGCTGCAGGGCCATAGGAGGCATGGCTCTCAGCACCATGTTGTGCATTATGATCTGGTGCATCTGGGCATTTTGCAACAGCATCAGTTCAGCCATATCTGTAATCAAAATACACATACAAATAAAGAAATACAGGGAGATTAATATAAGACATCTTAATTTGCTCTTGCAGACCCTCTTTGATGCTACCCAAGCGTCGTGCAAGAGGAGCTGAGTAATCAGTGGCTGCTGTTGTATGATGGTGACAGGCAGCAAGGGAGCTGCAGAGAGAAAGACGTGAATAATTACATATTTTGCTTTTTTGGTTTGCACTAACTCTATGCTTGAAGCCATTGCAGGTGAATTTTAGGGTGAAATGGATTAGATGGATTAGATAGGCAAAAATAGAGGAGAAAAGAAGAAGGGAGTCGGGAGAAGGAAAAGAAGATTAAATCCACAAAACACAGTAACAGATCTGGGGGATTTGGGTGTTTTAAAGATTAAATACAGAGTGTCTCACAGGCTGTCGGCTGATGGGCAAAGGCTGAAGAGGGGGCAGAAAGGTCAAACTGAAGCCGGCTGGGAGAGTGAAAGTGCTGGAAACTGCTGAAACAGCTGTGGTGGTCCTCTAATCAGTACTGCTCCTGCAGAAGATACCAGATACAATAACAGAAACATATAAACAGGTTTCAGAGTTTTGATACTAATTTTTTTAAAGAGGTTAAAGTGATGTGGCAATAAATACAAAGTATGTAAAAGATTTTGTACAAACTCAGAGTCTTTGCAGTGAGTTCTGTTTTCGCCCCAGTGTGTTGTGTAATTGATTAAAACGGTCCATCATAACCCCCAGTCCTTTTTGGTTTTTGGCTTTATTATCTTGTGTTGGAATATATAAAATTAATTCCCCTTGTTTTCATTAGGCTAGTTCCCAAGGGAATTATCATCACTCAGTATCTATTTACTATCAGGTTAAGTTTACCACTAAGTGTGTGTTTGAAGCACATGATTTAAAAAAAAATTCAAAAAGTTTGTAATGAAGAGTGTATGTGTTTCTGTCAGTTCTAAGACAGGTTAAAATGATACCATCCAAAACTGTAAAATTTCATCACAAAGAGTTCTTTATCTTACTTGTAGACTGGCCAGACTCTGTCCGTATGTCGTCTGTGTTGTGCTTTTCCTTCTCTAGTCTCTAAAAACATTAAAAATTATTTGTCTTCACATTTTGTTTTAAATTTCTCAAGAAAAATAAAACATAATGTTCTTTTTTTTCTGAAGAATGCTTAATTACCAAGTGAATGAAGTTCAAGTCTTTCCACTTGAACAAACTGTAGACTCTCTCATTCCCTCTGTAACAAATTGAGTTTGAATCTCATCATCTGATCAACCATAGAAGTGTCCTGACAAAAGATTGCACAGAGTGTCACTGTGAGGATAAGGACAAACTTTATTGTTCCCTGAGGGAAGTTTGTTGTGGACATCAGTGTCACTCAAAGTGCAATCACATCAATACACTGTAACATTTTCCATTGTTTTCATTTGCTAAATTGAACATTACAGTTACCACAAAAATAAAAACAGCATACAAATGTTGGATTTAATTTCTTATTTCCCTGAAATCTTGGCATTTGGAGTCACTCAGACTTTGTGTACACCTGTATGTCAAGTGTAAAACCAGAAAGTGGTTTCCACTCCACTGTACAACAATAGGACCTTTCCATGACTTGCATAACTTTCTGGTTTGTATGTTGAAAGGGTTCAGGTAGCATTGTTCCCTGATTTATTTATTTATTTGAGGTTTAAAAACTTTACTTACAAGATATCCTGATAGATAAGTGTATCTCACAAAGATGATTTATTAAAAAAATATTCTATGTTAATGGTTTTAATAGATGTCACCTGAACTTTGGTAGCCATTTGAGATAGTTTTGTAAGTATGCGTAAAGCTGTGCCGTTGCCATAGAAACTCCTTAACCAGGACGTACGGCTTTCCCTGATTGGCTATAAAAGCCGTCAATCTAAGATTGGCTACTTGACACAGTTATTTCATTGGTCAACTAGACTTCAGTTATGAGTGCTGTGTAAAATGGGACGTAAGTTTGTGCGGGAATATGTTTAAACTACGCAAACACCATTGGCTGAAGATGTTGTATGTAATGTTTTGATTGGTCCGTTCACTCATGGGCACTCGATAAGGGCGGAGTTAGGATGACTTGGCGGCCATATTGAATATTATCTGTTGACAGTTGTCTAAAGGAAGCTCAAAGATTTTGATTTCGCCAACTTATGCTCTTTGGAGATCTGTTGAGCTTTTCACTTGAATTAGGACGCATGTCCTAAACTTTTAATGGTTATATTTAGACCAAGAGATGGATGAAGATGAACGGCAGAGGAAAGTAGAGCTTGGGAGAGCTAAGGTTTGTTGCTAATATCTACGCACGCTAACAGTGGATGCTAACACGTAACGCTAGCCAACTCTTTTGTTACAGCTTTGTGTTTGTCCAGTGTTTATCACACACCTCTTCAAAGTTAGTTTACTTATTGTTTACCGTTGCTTGGGTCAACTTCTCCGGATAAATTAAAGGCACTAGTAAGTTTACTCATTTGCCGCGCATATGCCGCGGGTAAGTCATTAGCTGAGGTTGCACATAGCTAACGATAAAGATAATAACATTTATTCAGTAACGTCAGGTAATTTGTTTAGTGATTTAGCCACTTTCGATACAGATGAAGACCAATAACGTTAGAGACAGAACAGTGGCTTTATCAAAAAAAGACGAGGACGCTTGTTTTCTAACGTCAACGTTAACAGTTTCTTTTTCAAACGTTACATATGTTAAGGTTTTGCCTTCGAGCTGTGCAGATGTAAATAATCCGATGTTTCCGCAGGCGTTTGGTTATTGCAAAATGTTGTATTTGGAGGTAATATGCTTTTTGTAACCCTACATTTAAGAATATTTCCAACATCAAATTACTTAAAAAATATATATTTTACAGCTATAAAATGCGTCTTCTTCAAAGGACCTACAAATGTAACACATGGCTTATGGCAGAGTTTTCAAGGTTCAATAATTTGTTGGTAAAAACAGCTACACAGTTGAAAGTTTTGAAAACAAATGTTAAGTTTACTCTAAAGTTGGCTCAAGAATGGTGACCTTGTGTTCAGAAGAGATACAATATCCCTACAGTATGCCTTTTTTCAGCAATCTGAAAATTGTAACAGTGTCGATGTCAAAATAGAAAAAGGAAACAGCTGTTTATACTTTAATGGGAGCCCATATTAATAACGGGCCAATAATCAAGAATGGCCAGCCTTGTATTGTCCCCCAAGCTACTTTGTGTAAAAACTGGGGCTAACTTTAAAATATTAATGCGGGATAAATAATATTTTTTTCCCGCATTTCTTAGATAATATGCAAATTAACTAAATAACTCAAATGAACCACTGGTGTTTCTTATGGCAGAAATCTTCCAACATGCCACGAAGCCAGTCGGTAAGTATATAACGGGTGTCTAACAAAGACATTTGACTTTGTCATAGCACTGTGGGTGTGTGGACAGTGATTCTTTCTGTCTTTTCGGTCTTCTTGCTTTTTGTTTGGTTTTTCTTTGGTGTGCAATCAGGGATTTCTTCTTTTTTTCAATGCTGAAATGATTCCTGTCGGTATTTGGGATGTAAATTTTACTGCTTCCCAAAGAAAGTCCCTAATTGCAAATTATCAAGACTGCAGAACATATTGCTAGTCAGCTTTCACAGCTGATCTCAGTCTAACATAACCATTCACCTTGCATGCACTGTCATGCTGGTTGCAGGCCATCAGGTGGTGCAGTGAGCCCATGAGATTTGGTGGAATTGAATATGTTGCACTTTCATTTCCCATGAATGGCTGTTGCTATGGCAATTTAGTGCAGTCAGTTGCCTTTACTGTCTTGCTGCATCAGAAAGCTCTGATTTATTTGCCACACAGAAAGCATGGCACATATGTACACAGATTACATTCAGACACATGAGAACACACACTATATATCAGATCTCATGAGACATCTTGTTGTCAAGATGGCTGAGAACAAAATAGCAGCATTCAGCATGCCTTAACATCTGATGTGGCCACAGTATGATCCAGCCTGTTGGTTAATCAGACTGTCAATAGTGCAGAAGTGGCCTTGAGCTGAACACAGCTCATCTGGCTAATGCGTCTTTCACATCTGATGTGTGCTGTGGCAGATCAAGTGCCAAACAGAGATGTCGAATCGTAGAAATAGTGGGATATTAAATGGTGGGTACAGAGGCAGATAAACAATGTCAACTGAGAAGAGATTTAAGTGTAGTGGAGTTGGGGAATAATTATTTAAAAAAAAAGCTTTAACCATCTGGTTTTATGACTTAAAAGGTGGTATGGTCGCAGGTGCATAGTATGGCACTAAATGAGAACAAAGCATATCTGCAGTGTGGTTCTATGACCAGGCGTGTAACATGTGATCAGAAATAAACGTGGTGCACATACATAGTGTTTCACAATGCACACACGTTTGTCATGCACATGTTTCTGAGTCATTACACAAAGCAACAAGTAGCTCTCCCAGGGCCATGTAATCTGAAATTGAATTGAACGTGCACACTCTGATGCTGCTCGCCACACACAGAGCTCTGTCTCCTCCTCTCCATGTGAAAGCATCGCCCAGTCTCCACCCTCTTTTCTTAGTCTAGACACATGCCATTCCCTATCCAGAGTTTGTGGATCTCTCTCTGCACTGTGCGTTTGCTGTGGTAGGGAGTTTTAAGATGAAAGGTTTGCCCAATTGTGCTGAAGCCTATAGACTAAGGATCTACGGCTGAGCAGTAATGGAACTGTCCTGCAAAGGAAGAACTGACAGGTCTGACCAGCAGCAAGAAAGGAAGTCGATGATTGACTGACAGTTATTGATGGAGGGCTTCATGAGGGTCCCTTTCATAATGTGAACTGCTGTAATCTGATTTAAGCTGCTTAAAGAAGAAAGACCAGCTGAGAGACAGACGTCGAAAAAAAGAGGAGTGTGTTGCAAATAGAAACGACCTGAGGTGGATGTGTATCACATCAGTCCCTTCGGGATTCAAGCAAAATTGTGGCTTGCTTTGGGATGATTTTAATTCTTTGTGAATGAACCTCTCATGTGCAGATTCTTTTTTCTCTCCTTTCTTTCTTTTTCTTTTTTTGTGGTCATTTCATGATTTCGGAAAGGACTTTCAGATGCTTCAAAAAGCTCCAGTCAGCCAGTTTGTCCGTTTCTGACTGCGACTTCATTCATGTCATAAAAATTAAATTGACTGATATGGATGTCTACTTTTTTCCTTTTAATTATGTACTGTCTCTGAGAAGTTGTCCAATGTGTGTCACTAAAATCTGCGCTTCTCCTGGGTTTGATACAGCTCTCTGGAGATTTGAGAATATTTAGCACCATCACCTCATTTTGAACTTGGATATCTCGTCAGGCTATGGTGTAGTCTATTTTGGGTGTGAAGTTTGGGATTTCTTCTCACTTCATCGGGCACTGTCTTTTTTGTTGCACAACTCTGACTCATCAAAATAAGGGCTGCCAATCTATTGCTTTCTCCAGAAGGAGCTGTCAACAACTTTCACGCATACACATTTCTACTTTGTGGCTGATTTCAGAATGACTGTCATGATGACTTTATCATTTTTCAACTGAGGAGATAAATCTGAACTCTAGCTCTCTCTCACACCTGACCCCTGAGTTTCACCATGCTCATAGTGTGGTGGTGCTCAGTGGTCCTGACCTATGTGTCCATCTACCTCTCGCTGTCCTTCCTGCGCAGCTTGCTAGCTTCCGACAGAAGCGGGCGAAAGGCGACAGTGCGGGGGCGCCGAAAAAGACGCAGAAGAGGAAGGGCCAGACTGTCACGCAGAATGACAGCTCAACGCAAGACCGTCACATAGACTCAGCACCTTCCTCAGCTAATGACACAGAACTGAACAACAGGACTGGCCATGAGGTACACAGCAGATTGAAATTAAAAGTGATGTATCAATAACAGAGTTGCGGAGGAGATGGAGGAAATCTATAATATAATAATTTTGCTTGAATTAAAACGGCTGGCCATTTTCATCACACACATTACTTTTTTGCATAACATCACTCATGATTATTCAGGGGTTATGCTACCTGACAACCATTATTTATCTAATTTTGTTTGTTTGCCGTGTGCTTTAACCAGTGGTCTGTGCCCCATGCTCAATAAACATACATTAGAGAAATGGGTCACTAACCATCACATTGCCTGTAGGGCATGTTGTCATAGCAACCTGGCCAGGATTAACTGTGGCACTATTTACTGCCTTTTTTTTTTTTTTCCTCCACAGTTCCCCCTCACATTTATTTTATAAACCTATGACATTTTCTCCACAGTTTTATGAGGCGGAGTGGAAAAATTTTGACTTAAATTCTTAAACCATTTTAATCCTCTAGGAACCCCAGCAGTCAGATAAATCGGAGGTTCAGCAGAACCAGCGACAGAAGGATCAGCCACCCACTGCGGAGCAAAGCCTGTCCCCTGTGGAAGATTTTAGAGAAGAGGAGCTAGTTGCACTAACAGGAAAAGAGCAACTCAAGGTATACACTGATTTAACATTTACAGAGAATTTCAAATTCTTGCCCCTTTTTAAAAAAAATAAATAAATAAAAAACATTTCTAAGGAGAATCACAACATTTTTCATTGTGCATGTTTAGACATCAGACTGAAACTCTTCTCTTTGTAGTGTTTCGTAATTTTATGTCTTAAGTAGTTCCTTTTAACTTTATCCTGTTGCCGTTAAAGACTCAAATAGGCTTAGTGTGACTCGATGAGAGTAGCAAAAAAAAATGAAGATGGGCTTAATGTCATAAATGCATACTTAGCATTATAATCCTAAGCTTTAGATTTACTGAGTGGAAGCAGGGCTCTGAAACGATTCTATAAACCAGTGTTCTTGTTTACATACCGTGTTGCAGTATATTTAGATTTGTCAGATGGATTTTGTCTCTTTGTTTACCCATGAGAGCATGGGTCATGAGAGGCGAGTCTTGTTATGGTGTGTGAATTTGTGTGTTTGTGTCGTCACCAACCCATGGGGCATGTCTGCTGTATTTTCAGATCAGTGCAGTCAAGCACGATGCAGAAAAGCATGGTTCATCTATATTATGCATGTCTTTGTAGGGGAATGAGTTTAAACTGGGTGTCTCAAGTTGTTAAAGAAATGTTGTAAGAAGTCTTACATTATGTCACATGGCTTTAAAACTTAAAATTGTCTTGAGTGTAGTGCCAAATACTGTTTTCCATGTTAAATATTCAGAAGTCTTAACATATGGGTTTTCCTTTTGATACAGTGTGCACTGGTACTTTAGCAAATGGTAGTATTCTGTCTTTTTTCAACAAAGAAATTGGTCTTACTGTCTGTTTTTAAGTGTCATTTAAGATGTTTAGGTGCGTAGGTCGTTTGTTGTTTCGTCCATGTTCTAGTTGACCATTGAAGAAAATCGTTAAATTAGTTCATTCAGTCATCGGAGAATTGTAAAGGACCATACCAGTGTTACCAAAAACCTTTGTCGACATCAACGACATAGGTTACATAATCACCACATATTTTTTACCAAAACAGCTTTATCTATGAGATATTGTGTTTGTTTCCATTTTGTCCATATTCAGTAAACGTCACAGAAAGTACCTGAAAACTTTTGATGATGTTAGTTTAAAAACAAAAAAAAAATCTTGTCAAAATTCTCGTTCCTGCTAAAATTCCAGCTAGGATGGAAGCGCTTGTTAGGAACTATTTTTGCGGGCATAATAACTTTCATCTCAGTGACGCCCACCCCTGCTCAGTGGTTTTTGACGAAACAAACGCAGACATTCTCTGTGGAAATGTGAATTACCTATACCTAACAACTTTCACATGTTCTATAGTGTTTCCATAACCTGTTTAACATGAATGGCAGTAAATGGGGTTTAAAAATGCAGTCTGACATCTACTAAAGTACACATATGGTTGAAATTTAACAACAACATTTGTGGAAGATAGGGGCGATCTCTGCTAATGGTGAGAAGTCAAATATACTCTGGTACAGTCCCTTAAGGTAGAGATGCATACTGCGTACATACTATAGTATACAAAATGTGCTTCACTTCTCCTTTGGAAAGTATGTGTATGCATGAGTGTGTGTGAATGCGCTTACAAAATTAGCCCATGCTTTTATTACACTTACAGCAGTTGCAGGAAGCTGTGGAGAAACGTAATGAGATAATTGCTAGGCTCAGCTCCAACCTGCAGGACGCCCTGGCCAGTAGAGACCAGGTACAGCTGGAAGCGCAATCACTTGCTGGACAGATTCAGGCACTACAGAGACAGCTCCAGCAGGCAAGTGCCACTCAAACTAAATCAGCGGCAGCACTTCAGGATTATTGAAGTCTTAAAATATGAACTCATATTAAGATACACAACAACTAAACTTGCATATTCTCTTAGATTTCTTTCACACAGACCAGTGTAGAGTTTCTGCGCATCAAAAGTCAATCAGGGACTGAAGTCCTCAGCACTCAACAACTGCATCAGCATGGTCACTGCTCCCAAGATGCAGACATCAGTAAATTGGAAGCACCATCAGGGGAATCAGGGAATGCTGGACCTGGCTCAGAGTCTCATGTTGAAGGCATCATCACCGACAGTGAGACATACACTGTTCTGCAAAAACTGAGGGCTGAGTTGGCAGAAGAAAGAAGGAACAGCCAACGCATTTGTGCTGAACTTGCAGAGGAGATGGAGAGGCACCAACAGGTGCTGTCTTTACTGGAGAAGGAGAAGCAATGCAGGGAAGAAGAGCGAAAGGAAAGGGAGACACAGCTGCAGGACCTCCAGACCCAGTTAGGCTTAGTTCAAGCTCAGTGCCGTGAGATGCAACATTACAAAGCTGAGAAGGAGAAGCTGAACAGAGAAGTGCTGGAGCTGAGGAAAAGGCTTCAGGAGGAAGAAGAGTCAGAGAGGAAATATAGTGAGGAGATGGCCAGCTCTGCCCTTCGTCTTCGTAGCCTTGAGGAGGAACGGCGGAGGCAGGAGGAGGAGATGCAGAGGCTCAAAGAGGAGCACAGAGAGGAGGTGGAGAGAGTCAGGCAGCTGTTGGAGGAGAGGGAGAAAGAACTGAAGTTTAGAGAGGAAGAGGTCATGGGACTCAAGGCCTCTAAGAATCGGCAGAACCAAGCAAAGGCTGGTTTTAGTTGTGATGACAAGAATAGTATAGATGAGGTCAATTTGGAAAGTGGACCTGATCAGGATAGCATGAATGTATCAGTATCTGGAGATATTCTGATGGAGCGCTACTTGTCTTCAGCTCCTGTTGCACATTCACAATCTTCGATGGTCATTGAAAGCTTTGAACACTGCGGTCAGCTGGAAATCTCTACAGAGAACAGGTCAGAGAGCTGCTGTTTGTGCTAACTTGGTGCATGATTCTGTCTCGAAAGGCTTGTTAAATAATTTGTCTCTGTGCTTCTCTTAACAGTTTTGAGTTGAACAGTGAAGTGTTGGGAGATGAGCCTCTGTTATCAATATCAAGTCGTATGCTCGAACAAAATGACAACCTTCACAACAGTTCAAGCCCACGCCTCTCACCTGGCATCACCATGGCTGATCATTCCAACTGTCAGTCTTTATCTCAGTGGCTTCACAACTCCAATTCTGGTGAGCTGGAGATGAGTAAAGTGTCCGAGCAGCAGTTGGAGGAGACAGACCTAGAAAAAGAGCTACTGAATCAACAGTGTGGAGAGCTGCATGACGAGCTGGCTGTCAAGGAGAGAGAACTGAATGTGTTAAGGGAGGAAGTCATGAGGAGTGCTGAAGAGCTGGAGGAGGCCAGAAGCAGGTACAGTAATGAAGTTAATCAGGACATATGGTTTATTTTGAGTCTTCCACAGCAATTTTTTTTTTGCATTACTCCTTTAGCTAATCCTTAATACAATAAAACAATAAATCATTTCTTTATTCCCCGTTTACTTACAGTATGTCTGTGCTAACTGTAATTTTGAGGAAAAGTGAGGAAAGCACCTCCTAACATTAGTCCCAGCATCGATCGTGGCTTATTCTTTAACCTCAAAAATGACGACACAGTGTGTCTTGCAATCAGACGTCACTTGAGTAAGTGAAAATGGGGATACACATGACATTAGCTTATGACTGCAGCTTGGCTGCTAACAGCAGCTATAGTACCAGGGTTTTGAAGTAAATAGGAACTCAGTAGCTTTTCTGTCTTGCTCTTCTCCTCAGAGAGCATCATGGGTAATGAAGTCCACACTTTGAGTTAAGAACAGTTAACTCAAAGTGTCTGACCTCTAAATTATTCTGTGCACTTGTAATTCACAAATCAAATGTCAAATAAAATTTACAGTCTACTTCCAATTCAATGTTTTCCTGTTTAGTATGTAATATTAACTTAAATGTTTCATGCATTATTAACTTAAAAAAGTTTGCCAGTGACAGTTTCAAAGCTAAAGGTAATTGTAATTTTGTTTTAAAAAATAAATAAATAAATTAAAATCTTTAAAAAGCATGACTAAAGTGCATTTATGTAATGTATGCATTTGAATTAAATAAATAATTAGTTAAAGAAAAAATTAATTAGTATGGTAAGTATAAAACAATTTATTTTGTCATACAAAGTGACCCAATGATTTCATTGCTTTCTCAATGCTGTTATTTTAAAATTATATTTGTACATTCAGGTGGGCCCAAGTAACAGAAGAGCTCAAGCAGGCTCTCTGGGAACTTGAAGAGGAGAAGGAGATGAGGAGACATGTTGAGGAGGAGATGAACTTGAAAGCCCATGAGCAAGACAACCTGAAGAACAAACTCTGTGCCTTAATGGAAGAAAAAGAAAAAGGAAATGCAGTAACGCTGAAGGAGAATGAAGCTGCTAAAACCTGCCTGTTGGTTCCTGCTGCCTCTCCATCAGAGGATGGAGATAAACTGGCAGGGAAGCTAAATAGCAAAAAAGAGGAGGAGGCTGTTCTCCCGTCTCATCAAAAACAGCAGGAGCTGCTGGTCTTGTCTCTGCAGGAGATAAAGCAGGCTTTAATATCTGCCAAACAGGATCCAGAGCTCAGAGATGACAACCAGCTGCAAACATTGCAGGTATAGTAGTATAATCAGTATAATAAGTAGGTTTGTTTTGGCAGGTTTGTTTTAGGAATGTAAACATGCTAGTCTTTGCATATGTGCACCTGTTTTTTTCCCCCAACGTGATTTAAAAATTATGTTGTACAGCAATAGTAATAAGTTTTTGCTAAAAGGCTTGAACGGGAGGAAACAGTAAACTGATGAGGAAAACTTGAATATAATATAGAAAAATATAAATGAACTACCTGTGTTTCATCTTATTCATCTCAAGGTGTACTGTGAGCATCTGGTGTCAGAGCTTGAGGAGACAAAAACGACACATAAAGGCACGGAAGCCCTACTAGGTCAAAGGAAGATGGAGCGGGACGAAACATTAAAGGAGCTTGAAACTACTCGTGCACACGTCCTAAATGTTCAAACAGAGGTGGGACGCTTGCAGGAAGAACTGGAGAAGAGCCAAGTCAGTCTGAGCAGAGCTGAAAAAGAGAGGAGGGACCTGGAATCTCAGCTGGTCTGTTTGAGACAAAACCTTGCCAGCCTGAAGGAGGCCCATGCTCAGGCATTGCAGGAAGGAGAGCAGCACAGGAATAAAGAAGAAGAGATGGATGAACAAATTAAAAAAATGGAACAGGTCTTAGAGGAGGAGCTGGAACAGTTTGAGAACCTGCTAAAAGCCAAAGATGTTGAGGTGAGATATGTAATGTAATAAAACTATATTTATGTCTTAACCGCTTTTAAGTGATTAACATGATACACAAAATCATATTTTCAGTTGGCTGAAGGTAGAGAGAAATGGGAGGAGGAGAGACAGGAAAAGGAGAAAGAGCTGCTTGAAGTGAGGCATCACCTGGAGGAGCAGAAGAGGGAAAGGGAGGGGGAGCTGAAGGCTCTACTGGAGAAGCAAGTTGTAGCTGTTGAGGAGGCCACAGAAAGGCTGAAGACATCTCACCAGCAGGAGATGAAGGGTCTGAGGGAGAAACATCAACAAGAGGTGGGATTTAATATAGATGTTTTGAGCTAAAACTTTCATGACCATATTTGTTTCACTTAAGATGGGGTAAACTTTGTGTGAATGATGTGTTTATCTGCATAAATTCCTAGGTTTCTCGGCTGGACACACACCTGGAGTCCGAACTGCTGAAGAAGCAGGCTTTTATGGAGGAAGAACAGAAGAGACAGATCAGCCTCATCAAACAGGTATCAGAATAAAGAGTAAATATTCCAGAGCAAGTACTTCAGTCTCAATAAGACACACTACAATGGAATCTGCCTTTTCTAAGTTATTTCAATTTTTACATTCTTGTGCTGTTTTTTCTATTAGATTTCAGTTTTGCATGTGTCTCATTCTGTCTTCTCACAGGTCACAGAACGTGAGCACAAAAGAATGGTTTCAGAGCTGACTGCCAAACACAGTGAGGAGCTTGTTCACCTAAGGGAGAGCGTGGAGGCTGCCCACCAGGCTGAACTGCAGCAAGTCCAGGTGAACTATTTATGTTTACGTCGACAAAATATCACTTCTTTCTGAGCCTGTCACAAAATATTGTTGGATATGTGGTCATGACCTTGGTATAATCAGTCATTTTTGCTGACCTTGATATTTCTTGTTGTGCTTACACGAATTTTTGTTTCCCTAAGAATGTCACCAGTGTGATGCCAGAATAAATAGCAGGGTTCTTCCTACTGTTTTAAGATTTGAGTTTAGTGCCAAACTGTTTTCTCACAGTGCCGAAGCTGAATGAACAGATAAAAAGAAAAAAAGAAAAACAATGCTAAGACATGCTTTGCTGCTGTTGCCTCTGTAGTCAGCTCTCTGTCAGAGTTTAAGAATAAGCACAGGCTTAGGCAACTCCTATCATGAAAGGCCTACTGTACTTCTACCTGTTCCATTTTCTTTCTTACATAATAATTTCAAGATCAAAAGAAATTTCTCAGTTACAGTGACTAGCACTCCTTAGTTGTACTAGGTGTTGGTATTATACACATTCAGGAATGCAGTCTTATTCTACATGTACCAGTAATGCATTGGTAGTTAGGGTAAGGGTATCGGCTAAATGACTAAAATGCAAATTAGTATGTAATTATAACACACAACCTTTTCCCGCCAACATGCTGTCACCACTAGACTCAGTAAAACTGTATAACAAACTTTGCCTTATGCTTTTAATTTCTTCAGGTCCAAAAGATCAGCGAGCTTGAAGCCTTGCGACTGAGCCTGACCAGCAACCACATGTCCCAGCTGGAGCACTCCCAGGTAAACTTGCAGCAGGAGCAAGAGTCGGCTCTCAGCAAGGCCCAGGCCTCCCTGAGGGAAACATTTGCCCAGGATAGTGCACTTCTGCAAGCCCAGCATCAGTTAGAACTGAATCAGATCAGACAGCAGAACCAGGAGCAGCAGGAGAGACTACGCGAACAGCACCAACAAGACATAAGTGAGTGCTTTTCACTTGCTCAGTCGTTGTTGTTTTTCACATTTGCCCTTCGGTGCACTCAGCATCTTTACCATTATGTCTTTGAGTGAGCGAACCTCATTCTGTAGAAGTTTGTTCAGGGTGAAGTAGAACATAAGTCCTGATGTAACCTTCAAAATCTCTGACCTGAGTTATTCTTTTTCTTTTTTTTTTCTCTTTCCTTTTTTTTTTGTCCATGCACAGATGAGTTGAAGCAGCAGTGGGAGACTTCTGGTGCTCAGGAGAGAGCTGCCATGGAGGAAAAACAGGCCAAAGAAATACAGGTCAAACTTTAAAAATTGTAATGCAAATGTTGAATGCTATTTAAACATCTGTTGGCATTTTTGGGGATATTTTAGAAGTTATTTCATTTTATTTTTGTTATATACTTAAATTCATTTTGGTTCATTCTTTTTTTCCCAGGCTCTGAGATCACAGTGGGATAAGGATGCTGAGAGCACCCAGTCAAACCTCCGGACTTCTCTCTTAGAGACCCAGAACAGCCTTAATGCCGTTCAGACCGAGCTCGCTAGCACCCAGGCCTCTCTCATCCAAACCAACAAAGCTCTGACGGAAGCTCGGGCAGCTCTGTCCCAGACCCAGTCGGAGCTGAAGGAGTCACAGGCCAAGCTGGAGGAGCTCCAGACCTCCAGTAAGGAACAGAGCCAGAAACTAGAGGAGGAGCTGGAACAAGCCTGTGCTGACAGGGATGCTGCTGCCCGTGAGTTGCATCTTTTTATAATCCTCTCAGCTTTCCAATTCTTATTCGGATTGCATATTTCCTCTAACAATAAGGCTGTGCAATCCTCTTAAGTCATTATTTTTAAAATGAAGACTTTTATATTTATATGCCATAATACCAAAAAACATACAACAATTTTGTTTACTTGCTAATATCAATCATCATAACTACCGAATTTATGCTTTCCAATATTCATTACCATTGAGCTACACTACGCATTTGATTCTGTGTATTTTGTGCAAGTTGTTATTGCCTTGCTTACACTGTTGTAAATGCTGCTCAGGTGCTCTGGAGGAGTTGATTTCTAGCCACAAGGCGGTGCTGGATGAAAAAGAGCAGCAAGCACGCCATCTAGAGGAGAAGGAACGGCAACTGCAGCAAGAAGTGAGTCACCCAGAAACATCAACATCTAACTAAGTTGTCGTTATGTCTCATTCACTTTGTTCACTTAACTTAATTTTTGTGTTTTTCTTTTATAGACATTCACTCATAAGGAGGTATATTGTGCTGTATTTTTTTTTTAAGTAATCCCTCTCAATCATCACTTATGACCCACTAGAACTTTGTGGCAATGTCTGTATATACATAGACCCAGCTTGAATTATTATTTGCTGTGCTTGAGATGTTTCTAAGTGTCAGCCTTTGGGCAGTGGTGTGTATACACAAGCCAATAACAGTGTAATGGCTGGACCCTGTTCAAATTATAGTAACTAGGTTACATTGCTGTCTCATCTCTCTGTCATGAGCTGTAGGTCCGTGTGTCTTTTTGACCAAGCACAAGGTGTATTTATTTGTGCTTTAGAGCGGACCAGCTGTAGAACAATCAGAGAAAAAGATTTTATTTTGTGAATCATTACTTTGTTGTTTTCTTTAACTCTTAAGCTCCCTCGACCCTCGCTGCTCAATCTAGTTGAGCTGGGGAGAAAGGACCAAGATTGAATTTTGTGTTGTGCACAATTGCTTTATGTTATGCTTTTAAGCTTGCACCTGTCCATAAGACAGTTAAAAAAACAAAAAAACAAAAACTATTTTCCTTTTTGTGAGCCAGGTTTTGCGCCTACGGGAGGAGAAGACTTTGCTAAAACAGAACTCAGAACAGGAAGTTGGTCAGCTGTGGGCTCAGCTGGAGAGCATGAGGACAAATCGCCAAGAGTTAGGAGGTGAGTTTGGTCTACCAGCTTGACATCTGCTGTATTTTCATGCACTGCATTTCTTAAATGCTCACAGGTAAGGTACACTTCAGGAATCCAAGGTGTAGAAACATGTCACTTGATTTAAGAGAGGCTGTTGTCTGTGAAGTAATACGACACACAGAGGAAAAAAAAAATGAAAAACTGAACACAGACATCCACAGCATGTGCGTCTTTACAGTTACAGTATTCTTACCTTTTCTCTCATCTGATGTCCGCTTTCTTTTCTCACAGAGCTGAAGGAGCAGCTGCTCGCCCGCTCATCTCGTGTTGATGAAATTGAGCGCCTCAAGTCAGAGTTTAATGAACAAAAACGAGAAATCAAAGAGCAGAATGAGGCTGAGCTGGAAAGCCTGAGGAGGTATGAGAGCACAAACAGCCATGTAGGCATGGACACACACAGTCTTGATACATTTATTCTCATCAGATTTTTATCCTTTGTTTATGTTTGAAATGCAGTGTTAGAATAAAAACTGTAATTCAAATTCTGGGTACACAGCATGACTTATGTTGGCACACGATTGTCAGTTATCTATTATCCTTCCACTGGCCCTTTACAAAGTGCATTTGCTTTACCTTCATCCTTCTGTAGGTACTTTGAGCAACGATTGCGAGTAACAGAGGAAAACTACAGAGAGGAAATCGCTCTGCTTCAGCTCCGGCTGGTGGAAGGTGCCTTGGAAGAATCTGTGTTGAAAACCACAGACAGCAGGTATGCTTGAAGGTTCTTATGTGAAGACAAGATTCACTTACAAAAAACTTGGAAAAAGTTTCTTAAATGCTGGTACCTTTGATCTCTTTCAGTTTTGTATCTCAAGACCAGAATGATGAGGATCTTGTGCTGTCTGATACTGGCCTCAAACAGGAGAAACACAAGGTGGGCATATATATTGGGAGGAAATGAACTGTTAGACATTTTGGCACTATCTAAGAATTTTGATGAGCTCCAGCTCAGGTTTTACAAAACAGTGGATTTCATTTCTCTCATTATTTTGGCTGCATTGGTTTTGAGATCTTGATCACAGATATCATAAGTATTATATTATGTCCCGTTCAGGAAGTGCTTGACAGTTTCAAAATGGAGCTGGAGGAGAAACACCAAATGGAGCTTGCAAATCTGCGCTCTTCTATGGCCCTGTCCTTAAAGGAAGAACTGCGACAGGTTAGATACAAACTCAGTCCTTGAATTTTTAACATCTCTGTTTCTACAAAGCAATTTTCCACAGAGCTAGAGAGAGTTCAACCCTGGCTCCTCTCTCACTTCTGAACAACTGTCAAATGAAGGTTACAGAAATGGTCAGGAACAAAGCCTTGACTTCAGAGCTTTGACGGTCCCAAAAAGCAATTTGAGTATTATGGCTCCTTTGCTCCTTCTTTTACTTTATTTATATCATTACTTGTGCATCAGGTGCGTTCGGACCTCACGGATCACTACTATGAGGAGCTGCAGGAGATGAAGACTCGTCATGCACTGGAGCTGGAGCAACTTAGAGCCAAACTTTCTGACCGTCACGTACAAGGTACTTCACACATGCATTTTAAAATGTAAACCTATGCTTGTGGGTGTAGAAGAGTTGCTTAGGACTAACAAGTCCTTAAATGTCTGTTTTACAGAACTGAACAGAGTTCGTTTAGAGGCAGCAAGGCATGTTGAGGTAAGAAACCTAATCAGACAACAAATTACACAGTGTGTTTATGAGTGTAATATAATGGAAGATTATATCACACAGTGTGTTTATGGAGTGTAATATAATAGAAGATTATTTTTACTCAGGTGGAGGTGGAACAGAGGATGTGGAGTCACACTGAGGAGCTGCAGACAAGGCTGACAATCATCCACACCCTGGAGAACAGACTGGCTGCCTTAAGTAAACAACATGATGCTGAAATACAGAAGGTACACACTGATACATACAAGGCTCACAGATCTTATGACAATATTGGAATTTCTAAACCATGCAATTTACACAGTGTATTCTTGCCAACTTGTACAGTTGAAACAGGAATTTGCTGGGGAGCTTGTTCCTCTCGAGGAAGCTCTGAAGGAGGAGAGGGTGCATGTGCAGGAGGAGATGAACAGGCTGAGGGAAGAGCTCAGAGAGAAGCACGACGCTGAGCTCTCTGCCCTGAGATTAGACCTTGACAGAGAGGTGGAGAAGGAGAGGACGCGCCTTGAAAAAGCACTTCATGAGGAGAAGGAGAAGTTAAAATCGCTACAGGCTGCACTGGACAATGATGAGAGTAAGATAAAAAAGACTGAGTAAAAATGCAGTTCACTGTATCTTTCTGTCAGATCAGAAATTTTAGAATTAGTGGTTCTCCATCAGTTTGTAACATCTTTTGTTTGTCTCTTAGGCCCACAGGTCTTAATAATGAGGCAGAGACTGGAGGCCCAGTATGACAGTGAGCTGCAAAAGGCAAAGAGCTGCATGGAAACTGAAATCAAGGAGCTCACTGCTCTCCTCCAGGAGCAGGGTGACGAGCGACTACAGCAAGCCCAGACCAGGTGAGGCTATTGAGGCTCAATATCCTCAAGTCTTGAACGTACATTGAGGTTAACTGTTAGTCTAGCAGTACTCCCTGAAATATGAGTCATGTTTGTATTGTTATAATAAATTAGTTGTGTTTTTATAAATAATCATCACAGTATTTAGGATTTCTTTTCCACACAAACTATATGATAAAGAAAAAGAGAGCATACATCTGAAGAGGTGTGGAAAGGTTATTAGGGCTGCAACTACTGACTATTTGCAATATTTATTTAATGTATTTAACCCACAAATCGACTTGTTTTGATTATATATTATATAAAATGTAAAAATTAACAGTGGTAATTATCTTCACTATTTCCAAAATGGCATCATAATATTAGTAGTTTTGGGGGTATTTATTTTACATGAAAGCAGAGAAAATCAGAAAATCTCATAGTGTGAGAAACCATTAACAGATCATATTTGTAGATTAATTTTCTATTGATTGCATAATCGCTCCATTGGTATAGCTAATGATAAACTATAGAAAAATGGTCCCGAACAGTCCCATGTTAAAGTTGCTGTGAAGTTATTGCATGTGCTTAAAATTTCAGCTACAGTTCTGCCATCATGGTTTTACTTAATTCATAACAGCATCCTCAGCTTCATCATGTAAGCCCTTGAAAATGGTTTGTTTTTGAAAGATTTGGTTAGCCTTTTTTGTTTGTGTTTAGGTTCCAAGAGGAAAAAGCAGCGTTGGAGCAAAGTTTAGCCCAAAAACTGGAAATCTCTCTGGCAGAGCTCAAGAACAAACATCAAGTAGAGCTGGAACACGAGAAAGCTTCACTTCTGAACAAACATTCCCAAGAGATGGACGCACTCGATGCCAAACACAAAGCACAACTAGACTCACTCAGTGCCAGTCACAGCTATCAGCTTGCAGCTATGGCCGCCGAGCTTGAATCTAAACACAATGCTGAGCTTGTTGCCTTGGAAGCGACCCTCAATTCAAAAAGAAAGGCAGACCTCGAAAACCTAGAGGCCGTTTTTCAGGAGACCAGTCAGGCTCAGCTGGAGGCTTTAGAAGCAGAGTTAACGTGCAAACACCAGGAAGAGCGGGATCAACTGGAGAAAAGGATGCTGGGTAATATGGACACCCTGGAGGCTACATACCTGAAGGAAGTGCAAGTAAGGACAAACGGTTCTTAACAATTACAACAAAAGCAAGCCGTATGTTAACGACGTTTGAAATTCTTTCAGTTCGCAATGCCGCCCTTGTTTGTAAGTTCTTTTAAATGCCATTTCCTTTTAACCTCAGTCCCTGCGAGATGAAATGGTGCATCTTCAGGAGAAACATTGTCAGGACTTAAATCACCTGAAGTCAGAACATAAGCAGATACTGGAGCGCCATGCCGCGGAGCAGCTTTCCATCAGGGGGGATCTGAGGAAAGAGCTCGCCAAAGTGCACATAGAGAAATTTAGTGCCATGGCAGCAGAGCTGAGCCACGTTCACAAGGTTAGAAAGAAAGATGTTGGTCAACCTCTGAATAACATTTGGTATACAATTATTCAATTCTAATTCAGTAAATAATGCAGATAACCGCAACAGCCAGTTTTTTAGCAAATTTCCTGATTTGATTTATTTTTCATGATTTACTGTCTTTCTTACAGACTGAGCTGGCTGCTCAAAAAGAGGCCTTAGATACTGAACACTGTAGAGCCCTGGAGACCCTAAAGAAGCAGGTACTCACACAGTGATCCCCTCATTACTTACAAGTTTAAGCTTATTAAAAAGTTCTAAGTTTTTTTTAAGAGGACACTAGTCACAGTGTTAGTCTAGTCTTCAGTCTTAGCACAGTAAAATGCTCTGCATAGAAGTCTAAAGTCTGCATGCTGAAATCTTTATTTTTTTTATTTTTAAGCTGTGGTAGGCATTTTATTCTTGGTGTCATTGGGCAAAAATTCCAAAACAAGCTTTCAGCATATCTTAATTCAGCTGGTCTGGAAAGGACACTAGACATCTCTCCTCGGCTCTATATTTAGGCTTTAGAGAATGAAGATCGTGATCTTGTGTTTTTGGCCAATCACAGTAATTTTAGAGAGCGTATTGGCTGCCCTACACTGGGCGTCTTAGCTACAGGTGACGTCGCTACGAGCTGATTGGCTGTTGAAACAAGCGTTGTGCCTTATGTTCTTAACCCGGCCCCTGCTGAGTTGCAGGCAGCACCGTCAGCTGGCTTGAGTCGAGCAACTTTCCCCTGCAACTGTTTTGTTTCGTTGTGAACCATTGGTCTAAACTGGATTTAAAATAGAGAAACAGGGAAGGGAAGGTGCAGCAATACAGAGTTCTTTGCTTAGGAGTCTTGTGCTACAGCTGGCTTTAGATGTTGCCTACCCCAGCTTTTACTTTAACTGATCAGAAGCAAAAATTTATGACCTGAAAATTAATATCTAGCCTTAGCAATACACTGGTTCTTACTGCTAGAGAATATTTTGTGGTGGTGGTCTGTACATGAATGCAACATTCTGTCAGATTTGCAATCCTAGTCCTAATTTGTCTTTTATTTGTATTTCAATTGATTTCTCTTTGCATCATGTGCACTTTCTCAGGTTTTAGAAGTAGAGCAGCAACACAGCACTGCTCTCAAGGAGCTCTCACAAAGCTACAGTGCAGAAAAAGAGCAACTCATTGAACAGCACCAACTCCAGCTACAGGTGTGTGTGTGTGTGTGTGTGTGTGTGTGTGTGTGTGTGTGTGAGTGTGTGAGTGAGTGTGAGTGTGTGTGACAGAT
>JAQLOL010000007.1:10108112-10119490 GCA_029783665.1 Naso thynnoides | reverse complement strand
GTGTGTGTGTGTGTGTGTGTGTGTGTGTGTGTGTGTGTGTGTGTGTGTGTGTGTGTGTGTGTGTGTTTGTGTGTGTCAAGTGTGTGCAAGAATCTGTCTTCTGCAGAGTGAATTTATCCTCCGATGCCCTGCCTGATGAGATTTTGTTTTGTTTTGTTTTTTTTTTATATTTTTTTGGTTACTGTGGCTCTTACAGCCCATTAGCACAGAGATTACACAGAGTTATTGTTCAGCTTTTTCATAATGGTGCATTTGTGTGCAGAGGCACTGAGTATTTATTTGGATTTTCTCTGAGAAGCACTATGAATGTGACCCTTTGACCAAGTGGATATTTTGGCATTTAACAATTTGTATGCTACTTTGAGGACTCAAGTCCACTAAAGATAAAAAATGTCACACAGCTCTTCTCCAGCACTCTGCTATATTCACAAAACCTTTTCAGCTACTTTACTTCGCACATGGATGACTTGTCTGTAACCGAGAAAAAGCCTCAGCCACGACCCTGAAGACGAGATGGCTGAAACTGTTTGAATACAGCATCGTGTGCTTGAAAGATTTTTTTTACGTGTTCTAAGTTTTGTTTACATTCAACAATGTGTAACCTGTGTCTGTTTTAGGAGTTGAGGAGTGTCTCTGCACGAGAATTGGAAGCATGTCGCAGGGAGCTTGAGGAGGAGTCGTCAAGGCAACGTCAGCACTTCCTAGAGGAGGTGGAGCTCCTCAAAGTCCAATCAGAGGAGAGACTGCAGGACAGGATTAATCAACTGAAGGTAAAAAAAAAAAAAGATGCTTATGAGTGATGGGGAAATACTGTATATGGTAGTGTGGATAACGTTGGGACATCCTTTCACAAGAGATTTCTATATTTATACACATCTAGGCTGCCATATTTCCTGCTTATAATCATTCATTTAATGTGGAAAATAATATGGTCTCTTCCATTTTTATTGTGTGTTTATTTGACTTTTGGTGCCTGTTTAAATCATCATTATGTAATAGCTGTGGATTATTGAGAGCTGGTGTGTGCGTGTGTGTGCGTGTGTGTGCGCGCGTGCATGCGTGTGTGTGGTTTGTGGCATTGCCCTCACTAAGCTCCAGCTGCACCAGTTCATTCCTCGGGATAGCTCTTTCTCTCGGACTCTATCCCACTGGAGCTTTGTTCAAACCCAGTTTGCACATAATCCTACCGTCATATACAGAAAGAGGTGTTCTTGTCCGTCTGTCTCTGTGTTCTTTGAATTTACTGCACCATGCATGCGTTTGTGTTCCCGCCATCTGAACAGTTGCTAAATGGATGGATCTAAGCTTTTTATCCTCTGATGCAGAAGGTTTTAAGGCTAAGGTACTTTTTTTCAGACATTTGGCATTTTAGGATCTGAAATGTGCAAGCCAGTAGTCAGCCATAAGCCAGTGAGACATGGTCAAATAAAACCTGCACAACACTGCAGCTTTTTAAGACAGTGATCTGCATCTCTCATTCATTGTACCAACATCATTGCTTCCTTTGAAGACGGAGTTTGAAGCGCAGAAGCAGGCGGAGCTCGAGGACCTGAGGCGGAGCTTCACATCTGAACAGGAGGAGAAGGAGCAGAGCTACACCGGAAAAATGAACCAACTCACTGCCCAACTGCAGCAGCTAGACGCTGTGGTGGCTCAGGTACCAGAAACAGACTCATACACACACATACATGCATGATGTTCCCAAAAAGGCTGGTGTTTCTAAAGCACTAAGGCTAGATAGGCCTAAGAAAAATGTGTGTTCGTGGGTTTTGTAGTTCAAAAACAATTAGATTAATAGACGTTATAGTGGCTGGCAGCAGCGACTGAGGTTCAGTAGAGATTTGGAGGTCTGGGAATTCAGGGTAAAGGAACAATATTGCCGTGACAAAGACTAGATTTTCCTCTTTGCCTCACATAGGATTACATTTTATTAAAGAGATTATCATATCAGTGCATCACCACACTAATCTGGTGTGTGTGTGTGTGAGTGTGTGTGATTGTTGATCATGCTCTCTTGGTTAAAGCACACACTAAAACTGAACTGATTAGTTGAGTAATCAATCACAAAAAAGTCTAATTGTCTCAAAATAGGTTACTTCTTCTAGGTTTTGTTTGTTTGTTCGTAATTTTTGCTTGGAAAAAACAAACATTCCATTAAACCAGTGTCTTGATTGTGAAGATTTGATCCTTTTTGATATTATGCAGTAATAAACTAAATATCTTCGGTTCTGACTGTTGGACAAAACAAAATTTAAGACGTTATGTTTGACATTGTGATGAGCATTATTTATATACTTGCTTTTCTGTAGACTGAAAGATTACTTTAAGACAATAATTGGGAGATTAATGAACATGTTGGCAAAAAAATAGTAAAAACTAGGCAGTATAATCTGTAAACCTTAGTCTATAGCAAATGCATTAATTCACATTTCTATCTGTTTGTTTTTATTTGTTACTGGAGCAAAGTTTCTCTTTGTTGGTTGATCATTCTGGAGATGAGAAGCGTGCTGTAACTTCTATATTAATTATTTACTATTCCTTTGTTTACTGTCAAGGTAGTCACTTTACCCCAAAAAGCCTCACTGTGTATTTCTAGAAAAAAATAGTTTTTCACCTCATAGAACTCACTTTATTGATATGACTTGATTATGATACACTGATTTCTCCTTCCTCCACCTATCCTAATTCTTTAAATCCTCAATTGATCTTGTTGGTACAATCAGCTTAAATATGCCTAATACATGTATGCACTTGTTACTATAGCACCTGCCTGGCTGGGTAGTGAGATATTAACATGTACACACAAGGTTAGTGAAGAGACGCTCAAGAGGGGTAGGGAGGGGTGCTGTTGTCAGGGCAACGCCATTGTTTTGTTGAGGCAGATGGCTGCAGAATCAGACATGTTTGATTGGAGGCAGCGTGAAGGAGAGGGAAAAAGAGAGGGAAGATGTGACAGGAGAGGGAGAGAATAATGAGGGTGAGGATGGAAAGGTAAGAAAACTCTGATAAAGATTCTTCTTAGTGCAGCATTGACGTTGACTCGCCTTAATCCCACACTGACTTGGCACTTAACCACAGTACCTCTGCCAAGGATGCCTGATGATTACATTGAGTATGTGTGTGTGCTTGGAAGCTTTAGTCTGGTTTTAGTGGACGAGAAATGTGTTTTTTGTCTTATAGTGGATGAATTGAATGTATTTTCGGCTAATGGTTCTGGTCTCTGGAAAAGGCAGATTTTTCTGACGATCAACATCTGGTTTTGATTTGCTTTTGAATGCCTGACATGTCTTCTGCTTTTGTCATGCTCTTTGCACTCCCTGTGATTTTGTTATTTCTCTTCTGACAGGCTATTTAATGTGTTTTTTAACAAACACAACAAGCTTTCAGTGAGTCATTCTTCAAAGTAGTCGTTGAATTAGTTTTAGTTTGAACTTTATTCATAAGCAGCTAAAGTGTCAGTTTTATTTCTCCTTTCCTGGCACTCACGCGGGGTAGTCTTTAAAGAAGTCATAGCACAGGTGGGAGAAGGGCAGTTACCAGGTTTGTGTCAAGTGTTGATGAAATCCTTTTCTTTTTCGTGTTCAAGCTGCGGGCAGAGGTTGGCTGTCTGCAGGGAGAGTTAAAGGGGAAGCGTGCTGAGATGGAGACTTTGGACATTCTTCTCCAACGAAGGGAGCGCGAGAGTCAGGAGGGAGGCAACCTTCTAAAGATGCTCACTGATGACTTACAGATTGCTAAAGAGGAAAGGTAAGTGACTTTCTGCATGTGTTCTGCCCTGTATGTATTTTTTAATGTGTATAGCAGTTGTTCAGTGACTTTTTTAACTTTGAAACAACTTTAAATTAGAACTGAAAATAAATGATAGTCTTTTTTGTGGGCTTCTGTTTTGACTTGAATACATACTCGTATTTGTTGGTGTATAATATAATGCTGTGTGGCTTTCATTTTTCCTAGACGTAAACTGGACCAGGCCAATGAAAAGCTGAGGAAGGTGTTGATTGAGATGATTCGTGCCACCATTGCAACCGAGGATTTAATTGGACAAAAGATCAGTGCCGGAGCCAAAACATCTGAGCAGGCGACCCTCCAGAGGAGCTCAATGGGGAGCAAAGATGCAAAAGAATCAGGTCAGATAGCGTCTGATTCATACTCAAATCGCAGGTCATGTTATGTTTTAGAGGCAAAAATTATTCTTTTGGCCCATTTAATATTATAGGTCTTTGTTAGAAATATAGATAAGCAAAGACATTAATGAAATGGTTAAATTCCATTTTTCAGAGACCATTGAGCTTTTCTAATATGTACAATTAAAATCTTGTTTAAAATATTTTAGTTGACGACTTGTCTTCAGATGACCTCGAGCTGACCCACCTGCTCTGTGAGAGCTTGCTGGTTTCAGACACTCAGATCAGTCCTGGAGGAGAAGAAGCAGCTCTGAACGCCTGCAGCAGACTTCGTCACACGGTTGACACACTGCTGGAGCTGCTGAATCAGGCCAATGCACAGGTAAGGAATGTAAAAACCTTTTAAATAGCTTTTTCTGTTTTAGGGCATTGTCGTCTGTTGGATTATCACGTGTTTCGCACTTATCTCCAGCTGAAGCAGACTCATGATGTCCACCTTTCCCTGGAGAAAAAGTTCTCCCAGGGCAGAGAAGAGTCCGCCCATCTCGTCGAGCAGCACAAGCTCCTGCTGGAGCAGCTCGATCAGGAGGCGAAGCAGAAGAATCAACTACAGCTGGAACTTCACAAGGCAGAGGGTGAGCCATGTACCCTCGTGTGTTTTTCTTCACTTGACTCATCTGCCAAGTCACAGGAGTTAATGCAATGATTGTTAACATGTCTCAGCAGTGTGTGATGCTGAGTATAAGAATTCCAAATATGTTTTTTTTTTCTTTTACATAACCTTTTTGATGTTGAATGATGCTCTCAGGGCTTCTGGATGGCTACGTGGCTGAGAAGGCGGTCCTAGAGGAGTCTCTGCTGCAGAAGGAGGCTCAAGAAGAGAGACTAGTGGAGGAGCTGGAGGACCTGAAGAAGAAGCTGCACCAGATGCAAGGCCTTACTGCCGAGCTGGACAGCCTCAGACATAAGCATCAAGAGCTGAGTGAGGAGCACACACTTCTCCTGCGCCAGAGGGAGCACCTGTCCGCTGGCCTGGGGGAGAGGGAGAAAGGTGAGCAGTGGCAGCACAAAACCTTCAGAATCACGTATCTCTGCCTGCATCAAACCTTACATAACCTCTTTAGTGAGCTTGACCTGACAATTATATAATGTCTGTGCTCAGATGTGTCTTCTCTCCGTAGGCCATTGGCTCAATTTAGATCCTGATACAGGTTTGTGGGTCAGAGTGGAGTATGAGTTTGTGATGAGGGAGTGAGGATGACTATGCAGTGTATTTGCAGTGCTGTGTGAGGTTGTTGTTTGTAACACACTTGTAGCAAAGCTTCTTTGATTGCTGTGTCTAAATCAGAGCTGTTGAAGAGAATGCAGTCAGTGCCTTTTCAGGAAGCAAGGCACAGTATGTATCAAAGCTGTAACGATAGCTGTTGGCTTTATAAAACCCTCTTTGTGGATTTATTTACATGAAAAACAATTCCCTTAACTTCTTTCTCCCTTTCTTTCTTTTTAAGCTCTACTGGCAGAGACGGAGCGTTTGGCCCAGGATAAGCTCGACTTGCAGCGGCAGGCAGAGAAGGATCACAGCTCTCTGTCCCTGCGCCTCAGAGCCCTAGAAAGAGAGCTTGACGAGCAGGAAACAAAGGGCCTGGAGACGGAGCAGCACCACAAGACCCACACCGAAGACCTCAACCAGCGGGTCCAAGCACTTGAGAAACAGCTGAAACATAACCGGCAGTTTATAGAGGTGAGTTTTTACAGATTAAAAAACGTCTGAAAGTTTAAAAATCATCAAATTAATATGAAGAGTATTTCTTCATGTATCTGCTGTTGTCTTCCCTTTCATTTGCAGTTGTCCAACAGTGTTCCTTTATCTTCTTTCTCGTGTTGTTTCATCGTCACAGACAGTTTCTCATGTTCAGTGTAGTGGACACAATTCTTGACGTAATTTGTTTCAATGCACACAGGAGCAGGCTGTGGAGCGTGAACATGAGAGGGACGAGTTCCAGCAGGAGATCCGAAGACTGGAGGCCCAACTCAGACAGACAGCCAGTGTAGAAAACAAGGGACATAGGGTGAGAGCCATTTATTTGATTACAAACACATGCATTAACATCTGCTAAGATAACATATTTTAACAGGACATTATCATACAAAATGCTCCTATTTATAGATAAAGATAGTAAAAGTGCATTTGCAGTGTGTGTGTACTTCTGATGTGTGTGCTTTTTTTATGGATGTTTGATGGATTGCTAATGGGATTTTGAACAACTTAACTGAAGTGTGTGTAGTAGTACCTACAGAGGTTAAAGTGATGAATGCATTGTTTGTTTGCCAAGCCTGACTTTTGCCATGTGTTTATCCCTGTGCCAACTGGTTTGCTGTAGTTTGAAGACTTGACTCTGCAGGTATGAAATCTAACTGTAGCAAACTTCTCTTAGCTCCTGACTCTTCTGCATGGCGTGCATCATACATCATTATTTCTGTGCAATCATCCATAGATTGTTAGTCATTACAGTGCTTGTCATAAGTTCTGTTTTCATTCTCATTTCATTGTCTGTTTGTAAGTTTCCATTTGCTTCTGTTTGGCACTTCACTTGTCTTTCATGTGTCACTGCTCTCTGGAATGGCTCAACTTCATTGTTCGGTAGCAGTGGCTGCAGACCCCGAATGGCTTTTTTTTTAATCCACAAAGCATTTAGCTTTCTGTTTGCAAATTCCTTTCTGCATGATTAAAATTCTAGACTTTTTATCACAAAGTCTTGCCCCCTCTTTGTCTCGGCAGGTTGAGAGTCTACAAGCTATCATCAAAGACAAGACTGATGACCACGCCTCCTTGCTCGCAGCCAATCAGCAAGCCCAGCGCGACCTTGCAGAACGCAATGAGGAGATAGACAAGCTCGCTGGACGAATCAGAGAGCTAGAACAAGCACTGCTCAACAGCACTGAGGGCAATAGATGTGTCAGTCAACTGGAACAAGAGCTCCAACGAGCAAAGTTAAGAGAACAGGAGCTCACACAAGTAAGAGAAAATGCAGACTGAGCACTGTCCTCCCCATAGACGTGAAATTGCTTTAAATACGAATGTGTGCACCTGTGAGGCTTTTTTTTTTTCTCTCATAAATTTACTCTTTCTGTCAGGATAAGCAGGCGCTGGAGCAGCAGCAGCTGTCTAACAGGCTCCAGATCTCCGCCCTCCAGTCCAAACTGGATGAGACAAGACACTGCTACCATGACAACACGCGTGACCCCACTCAAGACCTTAGGGATGCCCTGGACGCTTCTCAGCAAAGCCTAAACAACAAAGAGCAAGAGGTCTGTAGGACTTTAGAGAAAGGTGATCTGTGGTATGGCTAAGATGATTTGGGCTGACGAGTGGTGGTTGGTTGATACTCTTGGCTGTCATGACACCTTTCTGAATGTCAAGTTTGATCTAACTATTAAAGCAATCACAAGGGCTAGAAAGCTCAGAAAGCCCCATTTTAACCCACTACAGAAAGCTACTGTATGATGTTTTTATTTTATTAAATATGTATATGTATTTTTTTTCACTTTTCACACAGTAAGAAATGTTTTGTCTTTTAGGTTGAAGTCCTGCATGGCCAACTGGACAATGTTCAGAGGGACTTAAGCATTAAAGAGGTTGAACTTAAACACCTCACACTACAGCTGGAGGTACTGACCAATCAGAATGCAGCTCATGTTAATGAGCTCCAAGACCAGATTGCTGCCCTAAAGGTACGTGCCACCTTGTTCTCATACCATATGGTTGTTTGTCATTTAGCTGCATTGTCAGTAAAACTTATTTTTGGACATAATTAAACAAACAAACAAAAAGCAAGCTCCTCTTCTTGAGTTTCATAGAAAAATTATACCAAAAGAATTTTGTTAATGTCTGTGCACCTGCATAAATGCATTTTTCCTTCTTCTTTTGTTTTTTTTGTCCCATCTCCAACAACCCACCCCCAAGTCTGACCATTTTGGGGGTGGGGCTTTTTTGGGGGGGGCTGATGACTGAATATTAGAAGCTGTATCAGTTGATACTGATTGCAGTGTCTTTTTGAAACCTTCAGATAGGCAGAAAACTACCATCAATTGGGGCATCCTGAACATTTTTCAAAGTTGTCTCTCTGGCTTTATTACCAAAAAAAATATTATTGTTATTATTATTATTTTTAATTAATGAATTAATTTTTTAATTTTTCAACTACTCTACCAAAATAACCGGGAGAAAACTGAGAAAACTCCAAAATAAATGGTTGAAGAAAGAAAAAATGTAATGTAGACATAATTAAATTGACCTGTTGTAAAATGTTTTTGCAAAGGTCAGAATTACTTGTGAATTTACACCGAGAAACATGTATTTGTTTGAGGTTAAAAAAAGAGAAATATTTGTTTTTTTTTCCCTCAGAGACAGAAATGTATAATAAATACACCATACACCATAATTTCCAACCTCCAATGCCTCTCCTGTTGTATGTAATTTTATCTATCTATCTATAACCCCCTAGAACATCTTTCCCCATCCTTAAAACATCTATGAGTTCATTTTGTTTGTTATAATAATTTTATACTTTTGAATTTCTCGTTTTGTAAAATTCCACTTGCAGGAGACTGTGTCTGCTCTCAGCATACTGAAGGAGGAGAAAGAAGAGCAAAGCAAGGCGGAAGATCCAGAGGAAGAGCCTCTCTCATCAGCGTTACTTCAGGAGAAAAATCAGGAGATTGACCACCTCAACAATGAGATTCAAAGACTGGAACAGGAGTTGGAAAACACCCGAGGCAACAAGGTCAGAATAGGTGCCGAAGTTCCCATAGTTGATGTGAAGCTGTGATGAAACGTAATTGTCTGAATAACTGATCTGATCTTTCTTACAAAAAAGGTTTTGGAGGCTGAGCTTGAGGACCTGCGCTCACAGGTAGAACACCTTCAGTCTGAAATCACAAGAGTGCGTGAGGACAAACAGGAAGAGGAGGAGCGCCTTCATGAGGTCATCAGCACACTGCAGGCAGAGCTTGCCACATTGGGCCCCAACCTCCATGAAGTCAGTGACTCTCAGGATGGTGACAGCATCAATCCCTCACCGGCTCCCAGCCCTGAACCTCACCACTACACCATCCAGGAACAGGAGAGGAGGGGAGAGCCAAACAGCCTAAAGCAAGAGCTCAGTCTGACTCATTCCGCCTCATCTCGTTCCCTGCGATCTCATGTCAAGGCTCTTCAGAGTCAGCTGGAGACGGCAGTGGCAGAGAAAGAAGGACTGGAGCGATTACTGCTCACTCAGGAGGAAGAATACAGAGGACACGGGGAGGAGTTCGGAAAGAGGCTGAAAGCTGAAAGGGAGAAGGCAGATGAACTCCATGTTCTCCTCTCTAATAAAGAAGCAGAGCTGGCTGAGGTCAAAGCTCAGATTGAAGAGGAGAGAGAGAAGAGAAAACTGTCTGAAGAGGAGAGGAACACTCCGAAGATTCGAGCCGAAGAGATGAGTGCTCTGCACGAAAAGAACGCCCACCTCAGCTCTTACATTATGGAACTCGAGAGGAAAGATCAGGAGCACGTGAGCGAGATCCAAACTCTAAAAACAAAAGAGCAGGAGATGAAAATAGAAATAGAAGTCCTCAGAGAAACCAGTCTCACTCTCGAGAGACAAGTCCAGGAGGTAAGAGCTGAGGTGGTAGACATGGAGGGACTGGTTGCTGAGGAAAGGACAAAGATTAAAACCCTGGAGACGGTGAAGGGAGAGCTTTCTGCAGAGCGCGAGGCGCTGAGGAGGAGGGAGAGGCAACTTCAGGAGGAAATTGAAAGGCTCAGACAGGAAGTGACCTCAATGAAAGCTTGTATCCACGACCTGACCGTTCAGCTCAATGAGAGGGAAACCAGTCAAGAGGAGGCTCAAAAAGAAGTGCTGGTGAGTGCCAACTCCAAAGTTAAATGCATTTTTTCCAAAAAAATTAATTTATGTTTATTGCACAATCCAAGATGCAAATTTTATCCAAAATTTCAAAAACACAGGATTGCAACCTCTTTGTGACTTCTCAGTTGAATGTTATCTTTTAAGAAAGGGAATAAATATCTAAAAATAATCAAATCTGAAGTACAAATTAATCACCTAATAAGTTGGTGGTGTTTAGATGTTTTTTACATCGGTAGTTTATATAAAGATCAGTAAAACAGACCCTTATTGTCAGAGATTCTAACTGTAATCATCTCTCTAAATATACATTACTAATTGTCAGAAGATCACGGGCTGGACTTTAATCTGGTCAGAACAACCAGAATTTTTTTTTTTTTTTTTCCATCCTGTGCTGCAAGTTTGAAAGCCGCCTGGGTTTTTACTCAGCAAAGTAATTAAGATAATTTGATAAACCTTCTTCAACAAGCCCTGTGACAGGAAATACCTTGCTGCTATCTTTGCTAGCACAACTGCAGGCAAGAGGACATCTGGTTATAGTTAACTGCCGTAACACGTCATCACAGCGTCGTTCCTGAGACGGCAGAAACTTGCTAACACAGAGGAAGTGACATGAAAATGAGGAAGCAGAGGAAAAATCTAGTTTTTGTGTTTTAAAGCTCTGATCCACTTTATTTTTCTCGTCTTTATGTTCTTTTTTGGCAGGATGTGGTAAGGAGAAGTTGTGGTTGTTAAAAGGAATGCATGGAGGCAATGCAATGCATCTGTTGGGCTGCTGCACGTCTCTGTAGTCTGATCTGTTTTCGACGAGTTCATAGTTGTTTTTAGCAAATGTTATTTGTTGTTATGGTGTATCAAAGAGGTGAGACTTTGAGACTTACCTGAGGACTGAATCAGATAGAAAACACAGCATGTAAATGTGGTACTTGCTAAATCTCTGTTAACACTGCAGAGGCAGTAATCTGTTGCTGCTCTTGTGTAAACAATGGTTGTAGTCATTTTCTTTCCTACAAAACTGGTCACAAAATTTTGGTTTGTTTATGCAAGTTTTAATGAATACTTGTTGAAGAGAGACAGTATGTTGATACCAGAGACTCATAAGAATGTTACTGTACTTTTAGACCCATGCTGAGGTGACCTTGGCTAAAGCAGACGCTGCCTTGAGACAAAAGGAGGCTGAACTTTCCTGTCTGCGGGCAGAGCTGACTTCAGTGAAACAGGGTCTTAGTACTAGTACAAAAAGAGCTGAGAAACTACATGAAGAAGGACAGGTGGGATATAAACAAAAAGCTCAGAATATCAAGATATCTAAGTTGTAAAGCAGTAGTTGTTGTATGGTCACTTATTT
>JAQLOL010000007.1:10097067-10107978 GCA_029783665.1 Naso thynnoides | reverse complement strand
TGGAGACTGAAAACGAGCGGCTGAAGGCAGAACTTCAAGGTCTGCAAGAAGACCTGGCAGTGCAGGAAGAGGAACTGGCCTTTCAGCAGAGAGAACTAGAGCAACTCAGACAACACAGTCAGCAGCAGAACACGCTTCCTCACCAACAGGAATACCCACAGAAATGTGAGTACTTAAAATTGTTGTATACATATAGGTTTCTGTCATGTTTTTCCAGTTCAGTTCAGTCAAAAACACATTGATGCTAATGACATGTAAGTAATTAAGTTTATTTGAGATTGTGCTGTCTCCTCATGTAATGCACTGCTGTAATTACCTATTACTCGTAGGATTATAGCAATTAGGGCAGAACAGATATTCAAAATAATATCTACATCACAATATGACCAAGTGCAGTACCCAAAGATAAAATATGTCACAACATACCAATATAAATGAAGTATTGTGGTGCTACAGACATGACCCTGCCTGTGAAATGCAAAAAATAACCATTGCCACTAAAATCATGACTTATCTTGTGATCCCATTATCTGACAAATTGATCACAATTTGAATATGACTTTTATTTTTTTATTTACTTTTTATTATGCATTTTAACTTTTGCCATCTTAGGTCTAAAACTCTCAAAGGGAACCTTAAAGGAATATGGCTTTACAACGGAAATGTGTTGCCATAGTGACATTTTTTTTTATGTTCTTCATGTGTCAGATATTTCTCACAGAGCTTTTGAGGACGTTGTGAGTGTGTCTCGTGATGAAGCCTCTCTGAGCTCTCCAGAGGTTTTAAGAAGACTCGAATGCTCCGAGGACAGAATCCCGGAGAATCTCCACACCTCTGTCTTCGTCTCCCGTCTGTCTGAGATCAGCGCTCTGAACAGCACGGACCTGGATCTCCCCCATGTCAAGGCCTCTCCCAGGGTCGTGATGGAGCCTCCACACTCCAGGACCATCACTCCTGATCCAGCTACACAGAGTAGCCACTCCCCAGGCTCCGTGTCGATGTCTGACAACTTCTCCATGCTTGACTCACTGGACACTGACAAAGTATGTGATCTTCAACACTTTAACACTTCTATACATGCCCCTTTTTGGGTCATTTACTGAGATATTTTTTTGTCTTTTCTTTAGTTTAGATGTGGTTAAAATGTTTAAAAACTTAATCTTTTCCAAGGTGCGTGAGTTGGAAGAACTTGACCTTACAGCACCTCCATCTCCTATTGGCTCCAACTCCTCCCTGTCAGCACCCGAATGGGCCAGTGATGGATATGGCAGCAGTGAGTATTTCCACACGGAGTCTAATAGTTGTATGTTAACATTTTCAGTCAACCAGGTCATGATAAACCTAGAAATCAGGGTGGCTGTGGGTCCTTAACAAGTCTTAAAATGTCTTAAAGTAAGTTTTTCTTATAAAAGGCCGATAAAAGATATTAAATTGTCTTAAATTCAGATTCAATGGGTCTTAACTATTTTCAGTTACAGTACCACAAAAAATTTCTCCAGTCGGACAGACTGAATTATTTTTAGTGTGTGTTGTAAAATAAAAAGACAAATTTACACAAAAGTATCCAGTATCAGGGGTAAGGGTAACTCAATATTTCCAAATCCTTGACACCCACTCAGTCTTCTGAGGTAATAACAATTGAAAACAGTCACACAAATATATTCATTTTTATAAAGAAAAAGCAAGATAATTTCCTAAAAACTGCTGGACACTGCAGTTTTTGACAAACTCTTAAATTAGGGATTCTTGTTGACTTTTTTTCAGCTGCTGTTTGTATATGTTGTTTGTATGTAGCAGGATTTTGTATATGAAAACGACTCAAAATAAATTAGTGTCCATGTTCATATTATGTCACACAGTACAAAATTTTGGCTCATTTTTGTGTATTTTTATAGTTATTGACAAGATGGTGCTTTGTGGCACCAAGAAATTAATCACAAAATGACACTTTGTACGCTTTTGCTGTACAGACAATACTTTGATGGTGGTTTGGGTCATTGTAGGGAACTGTTGTCTGAACTGTCTAGAGTATTACCAGAATTTTGTTCTTAACTATTCTGTTCATTCTTTTTCCTTCAGACGTGAGTTCAGAATTAGGCGCGAGGCTGAGAGTGGAGCTGGAACAGACTGAAAGGCTGGACGCTCAGTTTGTTGAGTATCTCCGCTGCCGAGGAATAAACCCCACAGCTAACACAGATAGTGCTGCAGGCAGTATGAGCTACAGTGATGACCTGTTATCACCTGAGCTTCAGGTAAGCTTCTTTTAATTCGGCAGTTATCTTAAATGACAGTAAGCCGGAATTTTACTCAGTTTCTTTCTTCATCTCTCTGCAGGGTCTGCTGAAGAAAGTGTATCAAGAAAGCTGCCGAATTCTGACTTTGTCCCAACGTCGTGCCACTTCCTCAATGCAACCTAATGTCTCAGACTTAAAGACCTTCTCATTGAGTCAGACACAGCATCATACTGAAGATAGTTCCACCTTACTTGACCACCGGAACAAATCATCCTCCAACCCCCCAATGAGCTGGCAGCAGGAGAAGAGAGCACTGCAAGAGACTGTAGTGGCTCTCAGGGAGCTGCTCTGTCGAATGGCCCAGAGACACACACAAGTAAGTTCTGTAATGACTTAAAAATCATTTAATATTGTCTGTTTCTTCACTTTATTTAGGTGTAAAGAGAGAGTGAAAGATTAAGCTTAATCTGATTTTCCCTCCTGCCTCTACCGATTATCTGTGCTGATCACCTCCTGCCTCAGACTGACTTCAGAGGTGGTGAAAACTGGCACAGAGATCAGCTCCTTGTACAGGTTGAATCCCAACTGAGGACAGAGCTGGAGGAGAGACAGAAACAACTGAAATGTGCTCACGACACTCAGCAAGAGCAAAAGAACAAAATACAGTCACTCAGGTGCGTTACACACACTAAATCATAGGAAGCAATCAAGCAAACCTTATTCATAATGTGACATATTATGTTTTGTATGCTGTAATCCTGCATTCATTGTATTCAAGTGTGATTTTCTTGTCACTACTTGATCTGCATTTTTCAGCAGCATTAAGCATTTTTGTATGTGATTTTATTTAATTAAAAAGGTGTTTTTTGTTGTTTTTATGTTAATGTATACTGTCATGGCATCACAACCCTGAGGACTTGGCTTTAATGTCCAGGACCTTCGAGGCTTGGATGCCCGTGCATATATTTAGTTTAGGCTTGGCTGCAGGCTAGAAACAAGGAGACATGGGTCTCACCATCGCTGCGTCCCTCTCTGGCGTGATAAAAGGGGATTTTCTTCAAGTCTTTTTCTCATGAAACCCATGCTCTCTCCTCTGGTGTTTCCCACCTGCTCTCTCTCATTCATCAACTTGGTGCCTCCTTATCAAATTCACACTGGTGTTTACTAAAAAAGCCCACCCCCTAGCCTGACAGCCAGACAGGACAGCCAGTTGGAGACAGTGTGGACGCCCAGTTGAGAGACAGCTATGACAATACTAATCATTTTCTTTCTTTTAAACATTCTTTCGTGTAACGTGACCAAAGGTATCATTATAATTGTGCTTTTCCTCAGGCTGGCTGTAGAGGAGGGTGAGGAAGCTTTGAGGAGGGAGCAGACCAGAGTCAAGGAGCTTCAACAACAGCTGGAGCAAGAGAGAGCTCTGAGTCTTCGCAAGGACAGAGAGCAGGAGGAAAGGAGAGGGGTAAGATGAGGACTGAAACACGTGCAAAGTGAATATACCACAAATTTACATATAAAAGCCAGTATTTAAATGATCAAATAACTGCTGGAAGCCAGCGAGAAAACATTGGGTGGAATTATCTTTGTCACACTACAGCCGCTCAAGTTGTACATATAGTATAATCAACATTTTCTATCAGGACGACGATAACAACTGTCATAACATTCACTTTTTTCTTTTCCTTTTTCTTTTCTTCTTTTCTTTTATATCTTTTCTTTATTTTTGAAGAAAAAATGTTGTCATACTCTTTCTAATTCTAGTTGTCTCTCATTTGCTGTACTCCAGTAAAAACAAAAATTTAATGTTGAAGATTTTTTTCCCATGTTAAAAGCCTACTAATAATGGTGGGACTGCAAGACTCTTAATTTACAAATTCTGGAGGAAGAATTTTGTTTTAATCAACACCCACCAGTATAATTACAGAAAGCATATGCAGCAAATGCCTCCAGAATGTTTTGGCTGATTTTGATGGATCAATGTGAAAGTGTTCAGTGTGTTTGTGGGTGTACTTGAGCTTTCCCTTTGAAACTCTGAAAGATGACCCTCCTCTTCCCTCCAGGCTGCACAAATAACTGCTGAGCAGCAGAAGTCAGAGGTCACAACTCTAAAGGGTCAGGTGGAGCAGGAGAGGGTGGCCTTCAGCAACCTCAGACAGGAGCTTCAGATCGAGCAGTCCCGCAGTGTGCTGCTGGAAAAACGCCTAGATGACACCCAGAAGCAGCTAGAAGATGAACGCCAACTTTCTGCTCACCAACAAGAGCTCAACTTGCAAGAAAAGACTCGTCTCGAGCACCTCCTCTCTGAGGCAGAATCTCGCTCGGCAGACATTCACTCTAAGCTCGCAGATGCTAACAGGAAGCTGGATGAAGAGAGGGACCGATACTCCAGGCAGGTAGATGAACTCAGCCGCAGACACGAGGCAGATGCAGCCAGAGACAGGAAATTCATCTCCGACATGCGCGCCCAGCTAGAGCAGGAGCGAAGGCAGGGGCAGGAGGTGGCATCTGTGATGGACAAGCTGAGGACTGAACTTCTTCAAAGCAAAAGGAAATGGGAAGAGGAGGAGAGAAAGAGGAGAGAGGAGCTACACAGGGAGCGCGAGGTAGCAACCCGACATCGTGTGGCTATGGAGACCTCGAGGGAGCAGAAGCAGGAAGCAAGCCGTGCTTTAGAAGTGGAGCGAGAGCTGTCCAGACGCCAAGGGGAAGAACTGACTGAGCTAAAGGAGAAACTTCGGCTGCTGAAGGACAAAGAAAGGGAGAGGGAGGAGCAGTGGGAGAGGGAGAGGAGGAAGGGGAGGCAAGAGCAGATGGAGAGGGAGAGACGACAGGAAAAGACCAATAACAAACTGGTAATATATCAACCTAGTTCATACTTCCTAAAATACACTCACTGCTTTCACAAATTTAATGCTCCAATTTTTTATTATTTTAGAAAAAAACATGCTGTCTTTTCAATATTTCTAACTTTAGCATGAGTTGGAGTTATTGAGGCAACAGGACCAGCAGCGCATGCAGGAGCTACAGCGCACACTGGCAGAGCTGGAAAGGGAGGAGAGAGATATGGCGGCTCAGAGGCTTTTCGGACAGCAACACAAAGCTGCAGCTTCACAGCATCTTCAAAGCAACCTACCGGCAGGCAGCTCACAACAAAAGCAGCAGGTAAACAAGGTGTTTCAACACTGATTCAGCAAAATGATGCAGACAGTATTAAAGATACCTTTTTTAAAGAAGAGCAGGTGTTTTTTTTTTATTACTGTTTGTAAAGCTGGTAATAAACTGTTTTAAAATGGATATATTTTTTTCACCGTAGAATCCGTCCACGCCATCGTCACCCAATCTGCTGGAAAGGTTGTTGAAGGAGAACTCTGAATTGACGGAGCATGTGACATCACTAAGTCAGGAGAGAGCCACACTCAAACATAGACTTACCTCCCTGGAGCGTCAGCTGCGGCGCACAGAGAATGAACTCGCCAAGGTCACCACAGAAACTGAAAACAGACCCGTCAGTGACATGAACAGCAACAGCAAGGTCAGCAGGAACACGTGTACTCAGACAGATTTGGTATTATTAAAAACAATAGCGTGGCTTTGGATGGGTTGTCCATGAAAGAGATTTTACAAGATTAATTACTGCAGTATTTTTTGTACTCGTAACAGTTTGTTTTGGCACCGCCACCCTCATAAATTATTCCTTGTCCCCAGTGCTGTACTTCTGTTTTATTTATTTCATTTTTTGGGGGGCCTGTTGTTAATTAAAAATGCTAATGGTTTGCAGGTGCAGCGTTTGTATGAGCGCTACCTGCGTGCTGAGAGCTTCAGGAAAGCTCTGGTGTACCAGAAACGTTACCTGCTGTTGCTGTTGGGAGGTTTCCAGGACTGTGAGCAGGCCACACTGTGTCTCATCGCCAAAATGGGGGCCCGGCCGTCTCCCCCACTCTCCTCCCAGCACAGACCCCTCGGTCGATTTAGGGCTGCTGTACGAGTTGTCGTAGCTGTCTTGAGGTAGGTTGAATACATACTGGTGGTATGTTAAGATTTAGAAGTTTCCTCAGCCTTTGTGTATGGAGAAAACTGATCACACTGTTTTTTCAGAATGAGGTTCCTGACCAGGAAATGGAATAGAGCTATTAGAAGATTATCTGTGTCTGCACCTGTCAATGGACATGCTCCAGGTCAGCTTAATGAACACATTTTATGATAGTAGGCACTTGACTCTGTGTGTGTTTTTAAGTGGTGGGATTTTTATTCATAATGTCTCTTTCAGGGCCTAAAGTTGAAGTTTTAAGGACACAGCAACCAAGATTAAATTCTGACTCGCCACCAAACAGAGAGAGCGGTGCTGTCCACAGAGAAGCAGTGTCAGCCGTTGTCCCACCCACCAAATCTCCCTTCAGATTGCACAACAGGTTTGTGCTCCTCTTCAACAAAGATGAATCAAATTTAGATTGAATGTGGAAGAATTAATATTATTTAATTTAAATGGAATTGAGGTAATTCTCAATCAACTTTCTTCTATCAGGTTTAACTCCAGCACCCCTCTGGCTGTGGGGCATTCAGAAGAAACTCAGGATCCAGAGCAATCGCTGACAGAATATATCCACCATCTAGAGAAAGTCCAGCAGCGATTGGTGGGAGCCAGGCAAGGTGAGCTGCAGTAAATATTAGTGAGTGAAACGGTTGAATTTCAGAATAAAAGATGGAGTTGGTGGAGAAATTTTTAAAAGTTTTGTGTACACTGAAACACGGGGTAAGATCAACACTGTTATTGGGGCATTGTCATTTCTGGCTTTCATCGATTGCACTCTGTCCCCTAGCAACCTGTGAAACTTACAAGTGTCATGTTTGTGTTTATAAAATTTTAGCAGTGATTGACTGTACGAGGCAGTTCTCTGTAGTTAGATTAGAAATTACACTGATTGGTGATGGTGATTCATCTGGTAGCGAGGGATATCACACTGGGAGATGTTATAGAACACTGGGTTCATGTTTTATAGCTCTTAAGCCAAGATCAGACCACACAATATCAGCCCCTTAATGTCCCGAATGTAAAGAAGCATCAGCTGCAAACAAGCGGCAACCTTCATGGTAGCGGGGCTGGTGCTAATAACTGCAGTTCCTTGAATAGCCACTTGGGCCTGGCTCCAGAAGAAAAGTACTTGTCTCTTTTTCTAATTTCCCTGTTGATGACATTTTCAGTTTTGTTTTGTAACTCACTTATTTAAACTATTATAATGCTTAAAGTTGTACATAATTAACTGCATGACTGCTTTGAGAGGCAGCAGCTGCAAACTGTATCAAATGTCATTGATGTCAATGCATATCCTGTCCAGCTCCATCCTCTATACTCATGGATAAAACAGTCTAGTTTTATCCCCTCTTTGACAGCCAAAGGCAGCCTCTCACCTAGTTTGAAACCTTCTACATCATATATGTGACGTTGAACCATAGGAGCACAGACCACTTTTCTATGGATGCCTGTAAATATGGCAAAGTGACAGTTTATGTCTTTTATCACTACACAGTTTTGCTTTAACAATCTGTCATGTCTCTCATTAGACTTACAGCAAGAATTTTGACTGTCTTATTTATTAATCTCACACAAAGTCTTTAACAAAAAACAAAAATATTGTGGAGTCTGATCTATGCAGTAGATGCACATCTCTGATTCAGTCACTTGTTTTCCAGGAAGTGTTTTTCATTTTAATCTGAGAAATGCACACGGAAAATGGGGTGATGCTGCTTGTTGGAGTTCAGTGTGAGACAAGCCATTCTAGAAAAATATCCAGATTTTTGTGTTACCACTTCCTGCAAAACAGCATGTTATTAAACCCCGCAAAACATGTGTGCTCTATCATCTCCCAACCTAGTAAGCAAGACTCAATTAGCCCTGCCCCCTAAAGAGGAAAGGAGGATACAGTCAGCCTGTTCCCCTGATATGTTTTGTTATCGGCAGCGCTGGCTGCAGGAGAATAGGACGAGGCTGTACCTGAGCTGCTTGTCGCCTCTTTACCTGAATCGTCCAGGTGAGTGTGAGTGTAACATGCTCACTCCGCCAAGCAATAAAGCGGCACAGTGCAACCTTCATAATAGGTGCCGACTTGTCACTGAATGCACTAGGTTGTAGGTGAGACACTGTGGTCTGTAACCCTGCAGTTTTCTGACCCTCATATTTATTTTCATTTATTTAAAGGCTTTCTTGTGCATTGCACACATAAATTTGCTACTGACTTCAGAGAAATACAGATTTTTATTTTTGAAGGACCTTAAACAGAACACTTTTAAGATAGAGGAGGAGGGGCTCAATTTGAATGTTGTGTTTGCATACAGAAACAAACAGTTCTCATATTATATGCCCTTAACAAATCAATGCATAATTTGAACAGTAATAACATTTAATAATTACTTGGCTCTGGAGAAAAGAACATGTTGCAGGTTTGTTTTTGCGAAGACCATGTTATACGAGTCGTTAAGTTTGTGAACTAAGCTAATCGTTCTTCCTCAAGCTTATTCTCAGACTAATTATCGATAAAGCATGTTTCATACGTACAGACATGAACTAAAAGAGAAAAGGCATTCAGAAAAAAAGGATTATGGTATACTAAAAAAAAAAAAAAAGGTTGGTAGTAATGTAAATGTAACTTAATTCAGTTAAAGACCAACACATAAACACACCTGTATAATTGTATAAGTTGACTCGTTTTGTCACAGTAATACACACTTGTTTTTCCACCTTAGCTGATACATTTTTTTTGTTTGTGTCCCATCAGGTTCAACTTTTCTTCAGCCTGACCCAAAGTTGTTTGACCACTGAATGAATGTCTCCTGGCTGCATATCTTTAGAAAACTCTCCTTGCCTTACCACTTATGTAGAAATATGTACAAAGTGATGTATCACACATTCAATTATTTGATGTGATTTTTATAAGCACATAAATTATTTTTCAATATTTTATATTGTAATTTTTTATTCTCTGTATTTTGAAGCTCAATTTGGAGACATTGCCAGAACAAATGTTTTGATTGTTTTTTAATAGGTCTGATTATTTTTCTACTAATGTTTGTTTTTGTTTTGTTTTTAACCTTTTTGTGCTACTGTATGTAAATAGGACTTATGTTCATTGTATGTGTCCAAATTTGCACTGGTTTTATACTGGAAATCCATGGTTGACATAGCTAATGAGTGTATTATTGCATAAAAGTGAACCATATGTTGTTTTTTGTATTTTCTGTGTTCCTACCATAAAGTTGATAAATAATTTTAATGTGTGCCTACAAACTGAATAGACCTGGTTTATTTTGTGGCAGCTATAATAATTCAGATGTATCATGGGGTGTCTGTTGTGTGTTTTTTATGCTATTTATTAAACTTTAATGAAGTATAGGGTCAAACATAAATCTTCAGTATCCCTCTGAAGATACAATGAAGTAAGAAGAACAGAGTACTGTAGAGTAGACTAACAGACAATGTAAATGTATTGGCTCTTTTAAAGTGGTAGCAGACAGGAAGGGGATGATCCCTGATTTTTTTTTAAAAAAAACAAAAATGAAATTAGAAATAGGTCAAACATTTCGCGTTTACATTTCCAGTACAGATTTAAACAATATTTTTAATTTTTCTTTTTTCTTTCTTTCTTTTTTTTTTTTTAGTACTGGTTCAATGAATTACTTATTCTGCTAGCATAAACTGACTCCCGATTGATGACACCTTGTCTTGTCTACTTTTCAGTGATTCCAGAGTTCATTTATAATTATGTCTGCAAATTTCCACCAAGAAAAGGTTTTAAAAAGCATGTAAGGCTCGATTACAGTGCAAATCCTAATGGTAAGTCAAAATTAGACGGTATTAATGTTGACAGTTTCTTAAGTCTGAGGTGCTGTGCATTTTTGCCATAATGCATAACTTGTCAATATTTCTCCAAGGTGGGATTTCGTTTAATTTTTGCGCCGAGAATAAGAGTATAAGCTGATTTTACACTTTGTTTCAAGTAGCCAATTGACTCTTACATAAGAAAGACCTTTCCTCATCATCCTGAGTAACTGGGAGGTAACACAACATTACGTAACCCAGACTTGACATCTGAGCGGCTCAGATAAAACCGTGACCAACGGTAGTAAGGTCGGACCCATACCTGACGCTCTCTAGCTACTCGGTCAGGGGTTTGTTCGTTTATCAAGTCAGCAGTGACTTGTGGTCAGTCATCCATTTCCTGTTACCATTCTCGTACTTTAGAACTCCGCCCGCCCGCTTTTCGTGGACGGATAAAACGTTCCCACTTCATGTAACGTCATCACTGGATGACGCACATCCTTCGCATTTCAGTCCAGTGCTGCTAACGGTATGCTAAGTCAACGGCGGACAGTGTGTCGTAGATATTGTATGACTACTTAACGGCGCTGAAATAGTCCTGGACCGCGTAGAAGAACCCGTAACAATTTTCTCGTATTTGTCTGGGATGTATGGATGGATAGTTGACGGAATATCGTCGCTGTTTGAGCCCATTACGGGGCAAAACCCAACCGAGTGGCCAGGGAAAGGTAACGTTAGCGAGGAGGAGGTACACGCGCGACCTGGCTTGAAAGGGGGAGCACAACGGCAGGAGAGCCACGGCAGACCGGCCAAACGGAACTACCAGAGGTCAGTTGTTGAGGTTAAAGACCAGTTTAGTGCCTATGA
>JAQLOL010000007.1:10067727-10096967 GCA_029783665.1 Naso thynnoides | reverse complement strand
CAGTTGTTGAAGTTAAAGACCAATTTAGTGCCTATGTGTATGTGCTCACTAATAACATTAAGAAATGTACTATCGGTTCTCCGTGTTATTCCCCTGCTATATAATGGTTTGGTTAACTCTAGTTAGCCAAACAGTCTGCTGATAACTTAACTTAGGATGCTGGGAGCTAACTTAACGTTAAAAGTCAATTAACCAACCGTTAACATTAAGCTAGCATTACGGTAGCTAACGCTGGCTAACTAACATTAGGTTTGCGCCAGTTAGCTGACCTGTGCGAACAATTGCTAGTATGAAACAGTGATATGATGTTTATCTGACATCGTCTAATGTTGACAACACGCTGATAAACGATATGATATGTGGCATTCGTGTCCTGCTAGCTTGAATGAAATAATGGGAAAATGCGTACCAAATATCTATATGAGCCAGACAGGAAAGTTTACTTATTCCCTTATCGTTTCATTCAATCAGGGACGTTTTGACTGGGTGTCTTTATCAGGGTGAGCTGAAGTGTAACATTAACGTTATTTTTAATAACGTAAGATTTTTAAAGTTTCACCAGCCACACAGGTGCAACGTAAAAATTTGGTTCCACGTTGATTCAGATTACTTATTATATGTTATCATGTGGCTGTACCCCAAATTTTACAGACTGGTATAACGTTCCTTGACATACTTGACAGATTCTTCAATAACAAATTACAGCCTGAATATTGTGTCTACCCGATTTCTCTGATCATAGCATTAACAATTGAATAGACCAGAAAAAAATGGATGATAGTGTGGAATGTACTGGAATATTGTGATATTTAAATGTAGGCAGTATTGCCTTTCTCAAACTTAGTTTTTTCTTGTTACAGTGTTGATGTTGCAGACGGTGTTTGCCAAAGTGACCAGGTAGAGGTGAAAAGACGCAAGCGAGGTTTGTTAAAAAAAACAATAAACAACAACAAAAAAACATAAACAAAAAAACTACTATCAAATAAGTCTCCTACAAAAGACAACAGTTGTTGACATGTGATGTTTTGTTTGTCAGATGTAGTCATTAGCTTTGTGAAGAAGACTGTGGCCGGAGTAGCGGGTCTGCTGAGGCTGCGGAACCCACTGCAGAGACGAGACAAGCCCAGACACTATGAAGAAACACAGGTTTGTACTCACACTCCCTCTATCTGATGTGCATTTCAAACTGGTAAAGGAACATTACAGTGTATACCAGACAAGAAGTGTACTGAACAGTTAACCAAATGTTCATCTGTGTGAATAAGTGGTCCTGTTCAGCCTGGTTAGCGATATGCTTCTTGAGGTAATTTGATCACAAGTGAACAGTTCGAAATAGAGGTGTGTTACTCCCAAAATACACTGATGATACATTTGGGAATGTTACTGTACTTGTTGTACATGCCACGTGGCATGACTTTATAAAGATCCACCTATTTACCTTTGTTGTTTGCATATACTAAAATAAACCTACAAAAACACAAGCAGATACAAAACAGTTTGTTTGCATGCACCAAACAACCAAGACAAGTTTTTAGAGGCAGTACATAAAAACACTCTTCTGCATTTTTCCTTTTCCGCTGTCATCAGATTCCTAAATGTAATAATAAATGTAAAAATAGGGGAGGAAAATATTATTACAAGTTGTAAATAAAGTTGCCTTTTTTTAGAGACATTATGGCAACTTTTGAACTGTATATTTGACTTGTATTCATTTTTAATTCCCTTGCATTTCCTTTGTTGATCCAGGGTGTTACTTTGATGGGAATAGATGAGCTCCACACCTCATGCCTGAACAGAACTGAGTGGAGAATGAGTGAGTGAGGACAGCTGTTTCTATTGTTGACCTGTCAACTGTGTTTATGTCACTTGTCATCCAGACCTTTTACAGGGGTAGAGAATCTCGGAGTGGTTCACAACATGATACAATCAAGACACATTACCCATAATAACAATGCAACAAATATGCCGCCATTCATCCATGCCCGATTTAGTTTGTCCCACGTGTTGTGAAAGCTAAAGTGGGCCCAGACTTTTGACTTGCCATTGCGCCTTTTTGACTATTTTCCATCGATGTTTGCTGTTTTCCCCCAGTAAATTTCTGCCTTTCACTGCAAGTTGAAAAAAACATAAACTTTTGTCCACATTTCCTCATTCATTTGATAAGCACCACCATGAGCGGTCACGTTGTAGTAACTCTAAATCTTATTCCAATCGTCATTTGGTTTATTTTGTTTTTTCTCCAAAGGTAAAGCCGTGGGCGGAATGAATGAGAGGGGTGGGAAGAACCCCTTTCAGAGCTTCTCACCTCCTTTAGTAAGAAAATACAGGCAAGTGGTCCGTTGTTACAATGCTGTTCCCTTCATTTCCACAGTTTGCTGTAAATATACCTGTAGAGCAGGGGTTTTCAAAGTCTGAGGCTGTGAGCCTCCCCCCAGAGAGTATAAAAACAACTGCGCCCCCCTCCCCATAAATATATAAATGAGTTAACATTTTGTTTTTTTCTGAAATAAATGAAGTAAATCTGTTTAACATTTTTTAAACATTTCATACATGTTCTTCTGCTAACGTTTTTGAGTTTTTTAAACCTGTTCTTTCCACCTTTTAAACATGTTTTAAATGTGTCCTATCATTTTTATCATCTTATTAAACATTTTTAACATGCTAATCTTTTTCAAAACATCATTTAAACACATTTTTGGACACCATTTCTTTTTCCATTTGCTGTCAGCAATCTTTTGCTTCTACCTTTTTCAGTAGAAACAGTGATTTTGGCAGGGATGCACTTCGGAAAAGAACAAATGTAAATCATCCGTTAACTGTAGCCATGAGTGGTTGGCCTACTTGCTTTTATTCATGGTCAGTGACGGAGATGAGCACTTACATCGGTCATTGTCGTACTTCCTCTGTTTTGTTGCACGTCTCTCGTTGTGTGTGTTACAAATTGATCCGCTTCCCTGACGTAAGCTAACTGGCCTAGATATAAGTTATTTTCAGGTTGTTGTTTTTTGTTTTCTGTTCTTATCCAACGCCTCCCCTGGAGTGCTCTGGTGCTCCCCAGGAGAGGCCCACCTGACACTTTCAAAAAACCACTGCTCTACAGGGTTCATAGCCATTAGTATCACCTTCGACAATGCTCTCCTATTAATCTGCATAACCTTTCTGATTCCAGCTCAGCAGGGCTGTCTGCAGGGCTTCCTGACAGGGGGAAGGACAGAGAGAGGAGAGGTTCTATACAGCTGCTGCCCTCCAGACCTGCTCTAAGGCTGGGAACCTCTAACTCTGAACCGAACTATAATGGCTTTGCACACAACCGCTGCTACAAGCCCAGTCTTACCGTAGAAGAGGTAAAATAATCAACTTTTTTTTTTCCATTGCTTGGATTTACAAAATGGATATTTTCAGGGTTTTCTGGGTGAAATAGATTGAGCATAAGATTACTTTCTCACCACAGAGTCTTTTTGTTTTTAGTTCTGTATGACTTTGCTCAGTTACCATGTATTTGGGCTCTTCCATTAGACCTTAAAGCAGTATGATAAGGAGCACTACAGGCGCTTGTTGGTGATGATGTCAGAGAAATACAGCAAAAGCGAACCACTACCTTTCAACCAAACAAAACCACAAGAGTGAGTATAACTTCATGGTTCACAAGAATAGAAAATTTTTCTTTTCGAGTTTTATCAAGATGTGTTTAACAGGGTTACCGAGCACATTAGCTGATCACTCCACTCTGATCCTTTGTCCTTTTTACAGGGAGTCGCTGTCACGGTGTAATTCCAAAACTGCTGCTTCAGAAAAAGCTTTTGAATCAGTGCCCAGGAAGCCAGGATGCACAGGTAAGTCACCTATATACCTTATGCACCTGACTAAGTATTTTTTTCAAGCAGTGCTTTAATTTTTTCGGAGTTGCATGCCCCAGTAAGTTGGAATTACCCCATCCTTGTTTCTGGCATGGTTTTGAACAGTTTGCAGTCATTTTGCATAAGCACGTTCCCTTTTATTAGTGTTACAGTTATATACATTTTGCAACAATGACCCTCTGAGTCAGCTGTTTTCGAATATCTCCAGTCAGTATGTTGTAATTAACCTTACTTTCTCAGCTGACACTTGTCTGTTTTGCACAGCAGCCCCAGGTTTGTTTACATGGAGGAATGCAGCTGCAACCAAGGACAGGTTAGTGTAGTACATGTGTGTATATGTGTGTCATGTATATTGGTGAATTCTGATCACTTCACTAACTGTCTATGGTTCATCTCCAGGCGGAGTAGCTTGACTTTTAGTAAGTCCTTCAGTGGAGCTTTCGAGGACACACACCCTGGGAGATGTGTAAAGGTAGTTGTTTTCTTGCTTTCTCATAGCTAGGGGTGCAGGAAAATATCGATACATATTAATATCGCGATATTATGTTTTCTAACATTGTATTGTTTCTTTAAAAATACTGTTGATTTTAATTGATAATTAACATGCAAAGATTTGTGGCAGTGGTTTATCTTTTTTTTTTTTCCCCCTGACCTTTATTGCCTCTTTAGTATAGCTATGATATTCTGATTGCATTAAAAAAGTTAACCTTTTTTTTAACTCAGATAATGGATTTTGTGGTGTGTTCTCTATACTATGACAGTTTTCCTAAAATTAGACTTAAAAATTGCCATGTACAGTATCAGTGCCCACATATTGTATTGACAGATTCTTGCCAATACACAGCCCAACTCATGACATGTAAAAACACTCATTATGTTATGATCATGGTGAAATCGACAATCATATCAACTTGTTTTACAGCAGAAACAGGCAGCCGAGTTGGACCTGTCTACAGAAGTAGCAACTCGCCTCAATCTGGTGGACAGAGAGACGCCTGCTGTCAGTCTCCCTGATGCACATTCTGCATACACAGCACATACAAGACACAGTGATGAGGACATACCTCGGCTGACCAAGGTGAGATGGTCAGAAGTGAGTGTAGTCACCACGTTGAAGAAAACGTTGCTACAGTCTCTTTTATTTCATGTATTTATTGTCTTGTTTTTAGGAGATGGCTGCAGAGGTGAGCTGTGCTCTGGCTCAAAGTGATCCCAACCTTGTTTTGAGTGCAGCTTTCAAACTACGCATCACGCAGAGAGACCTGGCCACACTGCAGGAAGGCAGCTGGCTCAATGATGAGGTGTGAATGAAGATAGTTTAAAAAAAAACCCAAAACATTGGTATCTGGTGGAAATTACGCAGCTTCTTCATGCAAGTACCACATTACATTTGTGATGTTAAAAATTCAATGCGTTGCTTCCTGTGAAAATGCAGAGCGTCTTAATGTTTCAACAACCTACTTCTACATTAACATTGTGTTAATTAAAATGTCTGAGGGCGGAGTGTCAGTGTTTTACATACCAGACAAAATTTATTTCGTGGTAGTAGTGGCTACTGCACCCTGTCACCATGGAAACAAAGCTCGTTCAGTGACCTGCTTTCTCAAACTAGTAGTGCACGATGTGTTAACACAACTGTGTTGTTCAGCACCATGTGAGCATTCCTCCCTCTGTGCTATTTATACACCTTTGTGTTGCTGAAAATAAAGTCAGAAGTCTGTTGCTGTTTATATCCTAGGTGTTAAATTGTTAAAGAATCAACTAAATTATTCTTGCAGTCATAATTAAAGAATGTAATTTTATCAGATCATAATAGAGCACTAGGGGTGTGATAATATGTGACCAGTGTCTGTTATACATTAACATAAATATTTTTCTGTTTCCTCCAACAAAGGTAATTAACTTCTACCTTTCCCTGGTCATGGAGCGGTGCTCTGGTGACACTGCAGCATTAAAAATCTACTCATTTAGCACCTTCTTCTTCCCCAAACTGCGGGGTGGAGGAGGCGGGCAGACGGGAGGACACACTGCAGTAAAGCGCTGGACAAAGGCTGTCGACCTTTTCCTCTACGACATCATCCTGGTCCCTCTGCACCTGGGCGTCCACTGGGCAATGGCTGTGAGTCAGACCCACAATGATTTTTATTTGTTCTAATGTCACTGTCCTTCTTAACTGGTTATTTTTTATGTACAGTGTAACAGTGATTTTGATCATCCTGCTTTAAAACACGATTTGTCTGTAAATGATTTAATTCTGTTTTTATTTACATTTTACAAGAATAATTTACTGTTAAAACAAACTGAAAAAAAAAAAAAAAACATTATACTGAATATTTAAACACAGTGTTCCTGCTTCTTATCTCTTTTTCCAGGTGATTGATTTTAAGTCCAAGACAGTAAAGTCATATGACTCGATGGGCCAGAGACATGATGACGTCTGCAGACATTTACTGTAAGTCCTCGTTGTGTTCTCAACTGGCCATTGTAAATGCCTTTCCATCACTTGGCCAATATTCCTGCATAGTGAATGGCATCATTGTGCTCATTTTTGTAGACTCTACCTTAAAGAGGAGCACAGAGCAAAGAAAGGCAGAGAGCTCGACAGCACCAAATGGACTGTTGGAAGTTTGAGGCCCGATGTAAGTCAAACTGAGATTTATGACAAATAACAAAACTGAGTATTTTTTATTTAGTTTGAGATTAATGTTTTGCATGTGGTTCATGTCTTTATAGGAGATTCCCCAGCAGAGAAATGGCAGTGATTGTGGAGTTTTTGCCTGTAAATACGCCGACTTTATTGCAAAAGGAAGGCCTCTCACCTTCAAACAGGTATATATTTTGTATTCACCAGATGTAGTAATACTTTTGTGTTCAATTTTATTTTTTATATCAATTTTTATATTGATTGAAGGCTTTGTTTTGAACATGTCAAATGCAACAAAAACAGTAGCACAAAAAAATTAAATAAAAGAACAAAATTTAAAGAAAAAAAAGGAAATCATAACCATAATAAATTCCACCTGCAATTTTCCTCATTTTACATGTGCGAAAGGGAGTAGAAAGAAGTATGAACTCTAAAAACAAATAGTAACGTTTGCCTCTGTCTCTACAGTGCCACATGCCTCTCTTCAGGAAGTTAATGATTTGGGAAATCCTCAATCAGAAGCTGCTCTAAAGGACTGCAACAATCTCACATGATGACCTAATAACCGGAAGTTTCCCAATGGAAGCAACACCTGTGTACAGGAACTACATGGCAAAGAAAATATATGAATGGGCCAAAGAAGTGAATTGTATTGACTGAAATCTGACCCAGTCTAGCTGTTCTGGTCTGAAGAAATCAAACGCTAGTCTTAAGAGCTGATTATGTTCCTTCCCTGTTAGGGACATGATAACATTAATCTCTGAGTTGTTATTGGAGACTTTTTTTTGGTATGTAAGAAGTTTATGTCTTACACAAGCCTTGGCACTACTGACTGCTTTTTTTGTTTTGTTTTGTTTTTTTGTAAATTGTTGCTTTTCCTGTTTTGAAGTTCTGCCTGAAGTGCCTTCAGCCCTCTGACACTGAGCTCAGCTTAGAGCATGCATTTGTCTTTTATGGGAAATTACAAGGTCACATATAACTCGAGTGATTTCTTCATTGAATTAAATTGTTGAAGATCAGTGATATTTTGGTATAATTTGGCTGTCTCCCTCCCAGTTACAATCAACAGAGCAGACAGGGACTAATTACAATACATTATAGTCATGGCACACTTCATAGAATACATAATGCAAATCAAAATACCTCTTTTTCTTGTCCCTTTATCTGAACAAAAATGCATGGTTGAGCACTTGTAATATGGTTTTTTTTCTGCTATTATTTATAACTTACTAAAGAAGAACGTGTTTTTGGAGTGTGTGTGTATAGTTTGTTTTTTTCCACCATGAATGGAGCCCCACAAGTGGTTTCCCTGTATGTAAGTGCTTTTAGGTCTGAGTTGTTACCATAAGCATACTGCAAGAGGCTATTTAGGGCTATTACATTGACTTACAGTATAGTATACTGCATAGCAAACTACTGTACAGACGTGCATGTTAAAAGTCATGCTTTAAATTGTGATTTTTGTTTTCTTGTAATAAAGAACTGGTATGTCATTTTTTAAATTGGAGCTTGCTGTATTAAGAAAAATAAGGAGATCTGGAAGTGGATATAACAACAAGAACAACAAATTATTATTATTATTAGTAGTATGTTTTTAGTAAGTTGCTCGATCAGGGATTATATGTGAACTAGAGTGCAGTTCATCAAACTAAGTAAAACTTCTGATTCAGATTTGGTCATTTAAAAAGATTAATTGAAGACAATCTACCTCCAAGGTAAGAGTGATGTTATTTTTAAACCATTGTAAACATTTTCATGACCTTTCAATTTCGTCCCCCACTGGTGAAGACATGAGCAATTACACATTTTAGTTCAGGTAAAGAGTCAAAGTCTCCACACAGAGGTACAGCTCTCATCATTTACTGATGACAGAAAGAGCAACATTTCAACCCAAACAGGGTCTTCATCATGCAAAAGACTTTCATGACAGACGGATGAAGGTATATAGCCTGCAGGCAATGAATCAGTCATATCAAAATGGCATCAGCTGTCAGTCAATCGAGCAGGCACGTCGGCCATTCACCAGTGGCGAGTGTAATCAAAGAAACATTTTTAATAATCTACTTTTAATCTTAAAACTGTCATTTGGGTGACACTTTACATAAAACATCATCTACAGAACATTATGAACATACTTAAAATGCATTATAATGCACATAAAGTGCTGTGTAATTGTAGTTATTAGCAAGATTTTGGTTAACCCTAACACTAACTATGACCACATAGAATGCATTATAAGTGTGTTCATAATGCTTTACAATGTGTAAGATATGTTCATAATGTGTCATAATGCATTATAGAGACTGGCCTCACAGAAGGTGAAGGTTACCCTTATTTGTTTTTTTAATGTTAATATACAAAATATTTTAGCGGGATATGGAATATCTCTTCAAGTGACTGTGTCCAGCATTAAGTTGGAACAAGTAACAGATGTTCTATTTGTGAAAAGGGGAATATTGATGGTAAAAGACAATTTTAACCTTTTTATTTTACCAGGGAAATACTTCAGCTAATTCACAAACCACACATACAGCAAGTTAAAATAGGAATTAGATATCATATGGACACAGTTCTTCATGGCCTTGAGAACTTCAAAGCATTAAAATCTTGAAACATTTGCAGGGATTTTGGTATTTTCATTTAATTTAGCATAATTATTGTGTAGTAAAGATGCCCTTGTTTTGTTTGAATGTTTTTTTGTTTTGTTTTTTTGCTTTATGCATTTTTGTTGTGTATTCTTGTCAAGTTTTGTTTTGTTCTGTTTCTGCTTGTGGTTTGTTTGCAATCAAGATATTTGACTTAATGATTTTGCTCAAAGAATTGAAAATTTTACATTAACTTGTACATTTACACCCAGGTGGTTTATCAAATTTTTTAAAAAAATCATTAAAGCATAGGGTCTATAAACTTCATTCATTCATTCACTCATTCATTCATTTAGGCAGGCACGGTGCTGAGTAGCAGAAGTTTCTGTCCAAGTGATCATCAACACTTTTTTATTCTGAAAATCATACCGGAAACTGAAGACGACCGCCTACCTTCTCTGGCGGAACGAGCGATCAGTCCGCTGAGATTAGAGTGGTTTGCCTCGCGGTGACGCCAAATTTAGCATACGAATAAGTTCAGGCCGGTGTACAGCCAGTATACCAAATAACTTTACAAGTCGTAGTGGTATTATACAGTATGAGTGACAGCGAGAAAGATTTAAGGGAACAGGTGAGTGTTTGTTACTTGATTAGAAAACAACGGTCGGAAAGACTCGAAGCTAACGTTAGCTAATGTTAGCACAGCAGTTGCCGCGGTTGCAAGTCGGGCAATGTTAACAGTTAACGGCAGTACGTTCTGGAAAAACATCCTAAAATCGTGTCTATGTAGGCTAACGTTAGTCGTAGCGTTTTCACGAGTAACCTCATGAGTAGGTTACTTAATGTGCAGGAAAATTTGGAAGCTTTTATTGTATCCGTACTCCATCGATAGATAAGTTACGGCACGCGGCCTGCAAAGAACAACAGATGAAACATGGACGTCCCGGCTAGCGGTGCCACTTTCATTTTAGCGCTAACGTTACTGCTAGCAAAAAAATAAATTAATAACGTTAGCTTCTTACTTGTATAAATCAAAATAAACAAATAAATACTAATCATACCACACATATTTGATAATGTAGCTTTGTATCGTCTTATAAAACAGCAGTTTTGATCATTTAAGACAATATGAAGCTAACGTTAACAGTCACAACTTATATTCAGATAATGTGAAGATTTTGCTGTTTTCTTTGTACCTTTTGGTCCTCACAGAAACCAACGTTCCTCATCACCCTTGTTTGTTCTTTGTTAAGGTTGAGGTTGGAAGAAAGAAAAAGGCAGAAGACGTTTCAGATGTGAAGTTAATAATATTTGAAGCTGATGGTGTTGATGCATGCTAATGTAATGGATGCTGAAAAGAAGCGATCAAGATCTGTCCCCACTACTAGTGTTGTAATGGCAGATGGTAAATGGGGGAAGAGGAGGAAAAAAGAAGTCGTATTGTCAAACAGAAGAAAGAAGAAATGAAGGGTTGTTTTGAAGTAATGAAGTTAAAGAAGTTAAGATCAGAAGTTTACCAGGGTATGAGTAATATTTTTTTTTAACAGCCTGCTATATTGTTACTCTTTTTTTCATCCTTTCTTTCTGTTAAGCATGTATGATTTTTTTCCCCCTCTCTATCAGAGACATAACCAAATCCCTCTATGCCTTTTTTTGTGCAAGCTATATTTCAGTTAAATCATTAATTTTTAATATTATTGCAGTGTGTGATTTTGTATCATTAAACACTATTATAATTAAGTGTCCAACCAGTTAAAGTCCCGACTTTTGTGAATTCTTTCGTAAGGGGGCTCATAGAAGGCAAACGCAATCACTTCCTGGCCCTTTATTCCTGTTTGGTAGACACTTGGTACACACTTAGCTCTGAAGAGTTTCTTACCCCAGTGTGTGGTCTGTCCAGGACTCCAGGCCTGGCTCGAGGAGTGCATCCCCTCATGGCTTGGTGAAATCCCCCAGCCACTCACCGGCACGCTCCAGAGATGGCTCCCGGCGTTCCAGATCTTCATCTCATTCTCGATCCAGGTCCAAATCCAGGTAACAAGGGTTTGCTTTTTGATGTGCAAATGAAGATTTTTTTTATTATTATTTTTTTGTTAAGTTACATTTCTGAGGTGAGTTTATGTCAATCCCCAGGTCCCGTTCCCACCGAAGTTCACGCAGACATCACTCCCGCTCTCGATCCCGCTCTCACCGACGCCGTTCCAGGAGTCGATCTCGTAGTTGGCACCGGCGAAGGAGCCATAGCTGTTCCCCCATGTCAAATCGTCGCAGACACATTGGCAACAGGGTACATATTTACTTTTTCTTGTACATGTTTGGTTTGATGTTCCTACGTGCCCTCATGGTTTGTGAACAAGAAATTTAATTTGTGGATTACATTTTAAAAAGGCATGATCAAAAGAAACTTGATGGACATTTACTGGTTTGCAGTTTCGTTTTATTTATAGTAAAAGCTCATAAATGATGTCCAACCTTTGGAAGCTATGTCTTCAAAAAAGTCAAAACAACTCAAATTACCTTTCTTGTAACATTGTAATAGTATTTGATTTGCAGCTATTTTACACTCTTCCTTTAATTCTTCCTCACTTTATTCTGACAGGCCAACCCAGACCCCAACAACTGTCTGGGTGTGTTTGGACTTAGTCTGTACACCACGGAGAGAGATCTCAGGGAGGTTTTCTCCAAATATGGCCCTTTGACTGACGTCAACATCGTGTATGACCAGCAGTCACGGCGCTCAAGAGGCTTTGCCTTTGTTTACTTTGAAAACTTTGAAGACTCGAGGGAGGTAAGGAAAAGAAGACAGCCAAATGCGTTTTTTAAATGCTATGATATGACTCCTTACCACCAATTACATACAAATATATTTGAATAGTTTGGGGTTTATACTAAGTGATCAAATAAAATGCATTACTTTGGTCTCTGGTGAGTAGTTCCGGATGTTTGTTTTTTGACAAAGTGTTGTGTAATGGGAGAGATGTGAATGTTATTGTTATGACGTAATATAATGTAGAAAAGGGGTAGTTGTTTAAATTCTCTGCAGCAAAGGCTTTTCATGCAAACTCATTCATTATCTGTTCAGACAAAAAGTCCACCTCTGACTGTGTTGTTGTGGGTTTCAGGCCAAGGAGCGCGCTAACGGAATGGAGCTTGACGGGCGAAGGATCCGAGTAGATTTCTCAATAACAAAACGAGCCCACACTCCCACTCCCGGAATCTACATGGGACGTCCCACATAGTGAGTGTTTTTTTTACCAGGCAGCTTTGTTTTTACAGCAGGGATATTTCTCTTCCAAGATGCCACTTAACTTTTTTTATTAATTGTGTGTGGTTTTTTTTTACAGTGGAGGTGGCGGTTCATCCAGGCGCCCACCCAGAGATTATGACAGGGGCTACGACAGGGGCTACGACCGCAGCTATGACAGAGGTTATGATCGTGACTATGATCGCTATGATGACAGAGAATACAGATCATACAGGTAAGTTTCTTTTTACTGTCTCCTGTTCACGCTAGTCTCTACTTTGACCAATGCAAGGCCTAAGAGTAATGATGAATCTTTATCAAGGAGAAGTCTACTGATTTGTTTTAAGATTATTACGTTTGGGCTGTTATTTTAGGAACAACAGAAAATGTAACTTAAATTAAGTGTACCAAGTCCTAAAATAAAAAAGTGAAGTGGTTTAGCTTTAAGAATTTTAGGACTCAGTTTATTGGATAATCTTAACCGTGTGAAAAGGTAAAGTGTTGCGTTTTTGTTTTCCTCCTACAGACGCAGATCTCCTTCTCCTTATTATAGCAGAGGATACCGCTCACGATCCCGGTCACGGTCCTACTCACCACGTACGTTTAAGCACCGTTTCAATCATTAGACTACAAGGATTAGAATACTTCCTTCGTAACAGTATATGTAAACATACTTATTGTCATACTTGTTTATAAATTGTGCTCATATTCTTTTTGACAATTTGAGTCCAGCGCTTAATCTCTTATCCTGTTGTTTTTTCAAAGGTCACTACTGAGCAGTGAGAGACGAGTCCAAGACAAATTAATCATTTTTGTGTTGATACTTCTCCAAAATGTTACTTCCACTGAAATTTGTGTGCGTTACAGGAATTGTGGATTTGTTTGTTGGTTGAATGTTTAATAAAACACATTTTAGGAGGTATTGTGAAAAAAAAACAAGTTATGTAAAAAATTGGAATGGAAAAGAACAATTTCTACCAGCTGCCAAGTTGATCAAAATAGCGAACTAGTCGTGTAACAAAGAGGGGTTTTTCTGAACAATCACAGTTATTCTGTATCATGAGGGTTTAAGCATTCCACTGTGACATGTCAAACTATGCAGGATTACATTTTAGAATCTTGACAAGAAAATATGAAGCCTACCTACAAGTGAACAAATAACAAAATAAGAAGTTGTCATCAAAGAGATGCCGTCCACGACTAGTTGACTGTTGCCTACAGTGCTGACTAGTGGTAAAGGCAGTCGACTAGTTTCTCAGAATCAACACCAAAAACGTATCACTGGTTCATTGGCTAAATTTTCCCCCACTTTTATTAAATATGAAGGTAAAAAATTTTTTAGATCCCTGTCAAAAGTTAAAAACAACCTAAATACAACCAATGTTTGGCATTGTTAACTAAACAAAAGGGCTGCTTGTATATTGCTCGGCTCGACAGACTTTTTTTGTGGCTGTTGTTTTCCAGTTTCTCATTTCATTTTTTTATGTAGTTGGTTTCTATAACTGTCAAGATTATGGTTTGTTCTTTGAAATGTTTTAAATGCCCTGTTTGTAATTGTTTCTTTAAAGTTCTTTCTGGTTGTATGTAAGCCATAAAAAAAATAAAAAAAATACCTGAGTCATTGCTCTTTTGTTATGTACATGTGTGTACTCTATCAATGACACCATTGGCATGTGGTTGTTGGGCAGAAATGCTACAGGTATTATACCATTAAGTCCCATCAAACCATTGGAGTTTTTATGCCTCCACCTGGGTCCAGTCCTTAAAATCTCCACTGAATTTAGTCAAAAATTCTGTTTGATCCCGGAAAAATTAATAGCTTTTCTGAAAGCCTTAACATTGTTAAAATGTGGAGTGGACCAACATGGATCTCAACAATGACTTCTAGTTTTTTTTTTGTGGCAGAAATAACATGTTGCTGCATGGACTTCATGCATGCACCTTTAGTTAACATTGTGATTTTCCACAGTGAAATCCTGCTGGTCACAGGTTGCGGTTTTGGTTAACCTCGGAGAGAACTTCACATTTTCAAAAGTACCTTAATTTAATGGTGCAATCCATGTAAATCATGGTCACCTTACAAATATTTTAGGGGAAAAAATGCCAAAGTCAATGACATTATTTTCAGATGACCATATACTGTTTTCAATGCCATTTTATACTATAGGACAACTTGCTTCCCCCCAACCATAATATAGGTGCATCATTTTTTGGCCACAGTTAAACCTTGAAGTAAAAATGCTTTATCAACTGCTGTTTTTGAAGCCTTATTTATTTTCATGCCAATGTAGAAAATGAATCACTGAAGTACTCAGAAAAAGTGACATTTGAACAATATTGCATTTCCATGACAAATGAAGAACTTGTGTTATGAAGACAAGCTCTGAATAGCTGCTCATTTCTCCACTTGGTGGATTTCTTATTTTTTAAAACTTTTTTTCCCCCTCTGAAACTAATAAAAATAATAATACCCACTATTTGACCATGTAGCATGGTTGAAGTTTCTTAAGCGCATCCTGTACAAAAGCGACCTCTAGCGACGCTTCAGCACGGAAAAGAAAAGGAGTGAAGTAAACTGTAAAAAAAATATATACCCGTTTATTCAAAGCTGCTCGGCCTAAGAGGACCACAATGTACAACTATGAAAGAGAGAAATTATTACTTTTCTTAAAATTTATTACAAAACAAGTCTGCCGTTTATTATACCTCTGACGCAACGACCCAGTTCTTTCTCCATCCAATCACACACGCCTCACGTCAAAACACTTCCGGTTTGCTCTCCAACTTGTCTTTCCACCGGAGCGGCTGGTGTGAACAACACGTAGGCTACCTGCTAAAAAAGACACAAAGGTACTAAAAGAGAAGCTGTCTGAGCTAAACGGCCTTCGGGACGTTTGCTATGACTAGAAAACACAGACTGTGGTGCCTGTGCGGTCAGATATTCTGGCCAACGGGTCACCAGGAATGGTTTGATTTACCACTAAGCTAACGTTAGCAAGCTGTGTTTGAATGAGCATATGACTGGAGCTTCATGTACACGTTTTCTGTGGAGCTAGCTCGGTGGGACGGAGCTAGATGACTTTTAGCAGGACTGAGGTGTTGGCACAAATAAGCGTGTTTTGGGTGAAATACTTTGTCGTGGAGTCGAGCCGTAACCAACTTCTTGTAACTCTCACAGATGCCCCCCAAAAAGGGAGAAGCCCCGAAGCAGCCTCCCTTGATTGGACGATTCGGAACCTCTCTGAAAATCGGAATTGTGGGATTACCTAATGTCGGGTATGTCCGTATTAAAACTAATTTAGATGGTTGACAAGTTAATTAGTTGAAAATGTTTAATTTTATCGCTCAGTGTTAGTCGTGCACTGCTGTCCTGACTCTGTTTTACTGCAGGAAATCCACCTTTTTCAATGTGCTGACCAAAAGTCAAGCTTCAGCGGAGAACTTCCCGTTCTGCACAATTGACCCGAATGAGAGCAGGGTGCCTGTCCCAGATGAGCGCTTTGATTACCTCTGCAAATTCCACAAACCAGCCAGGTCTGTGTTATGAGTGTCTCCTGTCAGCTTTTTTTTTTTTTTTTAACAGTCCAAACAACCATAGATTTCTGTCTCACTGACCTCTTGTGTGGCTGTTGTGTGTCTTCAGTAAAGTTCCAGCTTTTCTAAATGTGGTGGACATTGCTGGTCTGGTCAAAGGAGCTCACTCAGGACAGGGACTTGGAAACGCCTTCCTCTCCCACATCAGTGCCTGTGATGGCATCTTCCACATGACTCGTGAGTTGTCATTTCCGCCGCCTGCAGCTGTCTTGTAGTAACAACTGGGTAGAGTTGACAGGTGTTAGGAGGGCAAGTTAAAGCCATCACTGCACTTCTTAAAGGGGACCAAGGCCGTAAATATTGTCAAATCTGCTAGTATCTGATTTAAACACGGTTTTGAGAGTTTTTGATGAAATAGAAAGAGGTTGGTAGAATATCAGGCTTACTTTTCTTAAAGTAAATTATGGAAGAATTATTGTTTTGGTATCATTACTGAAACTCAGTATTGTGTTGGCATTAGTTAAAAAACATTCAAGCGTCATTCAGACATTCAAATTGAAAGGTTTTTTAGACCGGTATGAAGTTTATATGGAAAGATTTGTAGAGATTTGGTTTAACCTGGGTGCACAACCTTATCCACAAGTTTTTTTGTTAACAAAATTTATGTCTGATCATCTTTTAAAGAGTGTAAGATTTTATACCCTAGCATTTTCACTTCTAGAAAAAATTGAACAAACTGAAGCACTAACTAAAATGATAGGGGTTTACGAGTTGCAGGGTTGTTTTTTTAAATGGGTTTCACTCCTCTGCAATATTTATGAAATCCCCATTGGATTTCAAAATGTGTGAGTATTTGAAAGATGCTGACTACATCTGTCAATGCTTGTGTCCTTCAGGTGCTTTTGATGATGAGGATATTATCCACGTGGAGGGCAACGTTGACCCAGTGAGGGACATTGAGATCATCCACGAGGAGCTGCGGCTAAAGGACGAGGAAATGATCGCTCCGATCATCGACAAGCTGGAGAAAACGGCCGTCAGAGGAGGGGACAAAAAACTCAAACCTGAATATGTAAGTGAGAGTGTTTTTTTTTTAGCATGTGCTGTACGGCTGTGGTCCTCCCCCAGATTTGTGTCAAAGGGTAAATAAAGTAACTGTGGTCAGTCTTTATGCATTTTACCTGCTGCTTCTTGCTTCAGGACATCATGGTGAAAATAAAGAAGTGGATAGTGGAGGAGAAGAAACACGTCAGATTTTATCATGACTGGAACGACAAAGAGGTAATGATATATGAATGTGTATGCTCAGAGGGGTTTGTGTGTTAGTCCTGTGTGTCTGTAAGCGTTTGGTGTAATATTCCTGAAAAGATAATATACTTGCTTGCTGTATGAACCTGTCGAAAGAAGCAATATATTCTCTGTGTATTGGGCTTATAGTTCCTGTCAGCCTTTATTTTTGCTGTTTATACAACCTTAAAGGTGGAGTCAGTAGCATTTGTAAACACAACAGCCGCTTGTGAACACAACATTCAAACTGGGCCCTTCCTCCCAGAAGTATCGTAACGTAGTGTGTACTACATATACTGCTTCACCGCTTACCTAACGTTACACAGCAAGCTGCATTGGAATATTACATTTGTTAAATAGAGAAGTTGATCATTTAACAAGCTAACCGCCAGTGTTTAGCACCTACCTGTCCATCACAAAGTAGCCCAACTCTGCATCGTTCCTCCCAGCCGTGCTCCAAAACGGCTGAAAGCTGAACCGAGACTCACTCTCGCTCTGAAACACGTTTTATCCGCTTGCTCACTAGGGCTGTATTTCCTTTTCTTTGCGCCATGTCCACATTCGTAACTTTCTCCCGTCTGGACATCGTCCAGTAGCTGTGCTGCGGGTGCTTTCACGCTGTCGTTACTTAAAAATTGATTGCGCGTCATCGCTCTAACTCATCCCGAGCAGTGCAACCTTAATCAGTGCAAAAAATAAAGTCTAAAATCTCTTAAAAAATCGATTCTATTCTATATGTCTGTATTTTATTTTTTAGTAAAATCCCTCTGACTTCACCTTTAACAATCAATTGAGAAATGTTGGCCTTTTTTGCACTTTTTTTCTAATAGCACATTTTAAAATGCACAAAAAGATTCAGATAAACGTGTGTCTTTACTGTTGCCATCTGATTAGTCTTAGTTACTAAGCATTAGTATCTTTTAAGACTTTCTTGCACAAGCAGACCATCTTATTAGTAGGTTATAACAGGAGAAATTCAGTCATCTGAGAATTAAGATGATTTGGACACTTGTTAAATTTTCTCCACAGATTGAGGTGTTGAACAAATACCTGCTTCTGACGTCCAAGCCCATGATCTATCTGGTAAACCTCTCAGAGAAGGATTACATCAGAAAAAAGAACAAGTGGTAGGTTTGCTTCAGCGCATTTCTGTGTCCAATATGCATGCACATTTTTAGTTTTAGTAGCGATTGTTGAACATTTGTAATGACTCAACTGGCTGCCTGTCTTTGTCAGGCTGGCGAAAATTAAGGAGTGGGTAGACGCTCATGATCCCGGTGCTATGGTGATTCCTGTGAGTGGAGCTCTTGAGTCTAAGCTGCTCGACATGGAGGAGGAGGAGAAGAACAAGTACTGCGAGGAACAGAAGACACAGAGGTGAGACGCAAACCCTCTGAACAGGGACGGCCAACTTATTGATTGACAGCACCTCAGTCTAGTGGAAGTGCTATATTTACAAGTAAACATCGATATTTGAGTCAAATGAGGTCAGTAAACCTTTTTACTGCAGACATAACTGGAAAGGCTTAAGTGTATGTAAGCATTAATAATTTCTTTGTTCCAGTGAGTGTGCACAATACCAGGGCACTGCCACACCCCAAAGTTCTTAGTAGCATCTGTGTTTTTCCTGCTCGGACAAGTGTCCGAAGTGCAAAAGACTTATGAGTCAGTTGATGTCAAATAATAAAAAAAGTCCAGCAGTATTGTTTAATTCTGTTTTAAAATGCAATAAAAGTGGATTAAATACTCCTCTGTTTGACTTTAATCACCGAATGCACCTTTTAAAGATGAATTTTTGCTCGCTGCTGCTCCATCATGGTTCCTCTGTGTGTCTTTAGTGTCCTGACCAAAATAATAAAGACGGGCTATGCAGCACTACAGCTGGAATACTTCTTCACAGCGGGACCAGACGAGGTGCGAGCGTGGACCATCAGGGTAAGAGCTTCATTAAATTACATTTCTCTATGTCCCTCAGGTTTAACTGCTAATTGATTATAAAGAGTTTATTTAAAAATCTTGTGTTGATGTTTGAAAGAGTAAAGCAAAATTTAGCTTTTTTGTTATTTACTTACCTGAAATAGTGACATTGTTGTTAAATGGTCATATAATTACATATTTCTCATTAATGTAAGGAGAACACATAATCTTTATTGTTATTAATCACAAAGATTTGCTTTTTGTTTTGTTTTGTTTGGATATTATACAGTATATTATGACTCTCTTTTTATTGACTAAAAGTGTTGGCCGCATTTACTGATTAATATTTTCTTAGTTTGCTTAGTAAGAAAGTGTGATATGTGTGCAACATACAAACAAAGATCTGGAACCAGCAAAGCATTTACTTATGGTTTGCTCATTGTTGGCTGCATGTATCTTGATATTAGCACAATTTCTGAACTTGAACTGTATTTTTCTCCCCTATTGATAAATTAGTTGTAGCACATTTCTTTAATATGTCGGTTCAGGTCTTGTATGTGTTTTGTATTTTGGGGGGCTCTGTACAAGGTTCCATTTTCCATTCTCCTATTAAGATGTATGAGACTTGTAGTCAATTCCAAATTTAGAGAGAATGCCGAGCATACATATTACACAAGACTCTCATTGTTATTTTTTCAACTTCATTTAAATTTCAGCTGTATACTGTGTCTCTTATTTAAAAAATCATGTCTGTGGGCATGTCTCTCCCTACCAATGACAAACTTCTTCGAGATTGCAGGTGGTTAACATATTTTAATTTATGTTAAAATGTTCTGTTTTGCTCCAACAGAAAGGGACCAAAGCTCCTCAAGCTGCAGGAAAGATCCACACTGACTTTGAGAAAGGCTTTATCATGGCTGAGGTGATGAAGTTCACTGACTTCAAAGAAGAGGGCAGTGAAGGTGCAGTCAAGGTGTGTTTGCATACAGCATTATTAAAAGCTCACACTGGTTGCTGGTTGCATTTCTGCCAATAGCTACATGGCACCTTGAGGCACATTCTTGAATAAGATTTTAATTTTGTCCTCTTTGATTTTTATTTCCTCTTGAACAGGCTGCTGGGAAATACAGGCAACAGGGCAGAAACTACGTCGTGGAAGATGGAGACATAATCTTTTTCAAATTCAACACACCCAACGCACCTAAAAAGAAACCATGAGAGCACACAACCATTACAGGGAGTTCTCACAATACAGTTTAGTTGGGCCCCAAAGAGCTGCACTGTCTGCTGGTTTTCATACTTCTCTCTTAAACTCAGAGGATCAACTCGTGGCCTGGTTGGCCTCCCAGGTCTGGACCAGAATCTATTAAAAAATTATTCCGTATAATAATGTTTATGTACAAAAACAACATCCATTCCCACCAGGAATATATGGAGCAAATTTCCCTTTGCACCACTGGTCTCAAGGATAAACAGGTGTAATTGAACTGAAAGATTTATTATTTCTGATTTTACAGGAAATAGCCCAGTTAGAAATTATAAACTGCATGTTGTTTATACTTGATGCTGACACTTTCAGTGTGTTTAAACATGCATCAGACCTTTTTTTTTTTTTTTACAGTTTACTTCTTGAGATATTTTGATCATTTGAGCAACAATGCTCAGCTTGACTTACTGTCATTTACCTTCATGATGACTATCTGATTAACTGGCAAGCTCTCAAATTATAACAAAACACCTTAATTAGCGCTTCATTACAGGCATGTATGCTCAATCTGTAAAGCAGCTTCTATATGATAAAACACTTGTAAACAGTGCTAGCATGAGTGAGAGCACTATTCAGCATATGCTATCTGCTATGTGTGCCTAATCAGTGTGAATTAAGTAAAAGCAGTAATTAATGAGTTTTAGGTCTTTTATCTTGCCTTCATTAAACTCTTATTTTTATGCTTTTCACAGTAAAGTCATAATACTAGAGAGTTCTCCAATAATGCTACAGTATATGGTGTCTAAAGACATTCGACTGTTATTGTGTTCGCTAGTAAAAGAAAATGAAAACCATCAGTCATTGTTGCACTCGAGGCCATTGCTGTACTGTATTCTGAGGAGGAGAGGATTTTGTTTTAAAAAGAGCAATGCAGGCATCGGTGACCGTGCCTGACCAGACACCTGGAATGAGAATGTTGTAACACACTTTGCTTTTATTGACCTTCTTTGGGCTTGTAAACATAAAAGAAGACTGTTCACATTATGAACTTCACTTTGCTTAAAGACACAATGCTCTGTGGATCATCAGACTGTACAGCTTGTTTCGCCTCTCCGTGCTGCCTCCACTGTGTGAATGTCTTTATTTATGAGTACATAACATTTCCCCTCTCGAAACATCTTGCCAAACTGTGGACTAAGTTAGAAACCCTGTGAACCTAAAGAAGCCAAGATACAATAAACATCATTCTCATCAATATGCATGTGTCAATAAAACAAGAAATCTGTTGCTGCTTTGGGTATTTATAATTTTTTTTCCCTCATAGATACCTCGATTGTGCCATTCAAAAAGTAAGAGACTTCTTGTTATCACTAGTACAGAGATGTCTAAACAAGCTATTATAAATGGAATTACTCATAGGAAGAAATAACACCTTAAGTGATTAAAAAAAAAAAAACAGCTGTAACAAAGACATGTCATTCAAGCTGATTAACAGGTTGTGATAATGATTTTTTTAGATTTTAAACTTAATAGTCATTTGTTTACAAGGTAAGACTGAACTTTAAAAGTCGACTTGTAATCCAAGTCCCTACATATATAACAATTTGACAACTCAATCTGCCTATCTGTGAGCAACACATACTTTCAACGATATAAAGAAAAACTACTTCTGCTGAAACGATGGCTGTTTTTTTTTTCGTTTATGTATATCGTGGAGGAGCTAAATAATATGTTTGTGCAAACTGAAAACGGTTCTTGGGTTAAGTATATGAGAATTGGGACACTAACTACATGTTAGTGGTAGACTGTAATACGTGTTTTAAAGTGCCTGGTCATTGTAGCGGAGGCCAACTCCGGTGAACATCAAGTTCCTAAAACTTTGAAAACTTTAGTTGCACGTCTTTGCAATGCAACGGTAGAAACGTAAACACTGCAATAAACATCATGAATTGGCAAAAACAAATTCATTTCACGGCTCCGTGATAGAATGAACTGCGAAACGTCGAAACAAACATCGTTGTTTCACTAGTGTCCCTGTAGAGAGTTCAACAACTGCATTCCATCTCTTTTCTCCCTCAACAACAAACAGGAAACACACGTACTATAAAAAATGATTGACTTTCCTGTCAGCCACTCATATCTACCGACCCCCCTGTTCAGCCAATCAGCTTAGAGAAGAAGGGCGGGACGTCCTGTAATGTGATGCAAATTCGACGGTCAAGCTTGTTAGTCCCACCTTTTTGTGTTTCCCGCACCGTCAATCAAAATAGAAAAAAATCGACCCGAATTCACCGATCAACACTAGCCCGCCTTTGATAAAATAATCATGTTTGGAGTTTAGTTGATCAGATAATCCTCCCGGTTACTACCAATCACGCTATGACTGGTACGTAAACATTTAGCGCATCGAAGCGTACAACTAATCGGTGAGTTTGTGCAACCTACAGCAAAGCAAGCTGCGTCTTTTTATCTTTTGCTCTACTGCTAACTAGCTAGATATGGTTAGCTAACTGGGCTAGCTGGCTAGCCACGGAGTTGACAAAGTAAACAGTCAATCTGGGCCGAAATTGCCTCAGAATCTCCGCTGCAAAGTTGAATTTCGGAGTCAGTTCCTTTTGGATTGGAGAGTGGGATGCTTTGCGGGCTTTTCTGGCAGGCAGGAGTTGAAGACTATAGAGTTTTGCTGAGTTTCCCCCTCTCTCCCTGCTAGCGCCAGAGCAGCCGCTGAAACAAGGAGAAATGGCGTCCGCGGACGTGGACAGCAGTCAAAGCGAGTTTCTGCAACCCGGCGGCGCAGCGGAAACACAGGTATCCGACATTTTCTAGCTCGTCTTTCTCGCTCGCATTCGATTGCTGGTTGTGTTTTTGAGAGCATGAAGTTCACACGTTTTAAAATTTTGATGGCATGGGGTGAAAGCCGTACACTTCCTGTGTTCCCCTCAATAACGGCCACCCACTTTACCCCTGTAAAACCCGCCCATAGTGGGTAGGACACTGAAGTCAGTCACTTGGGTCGGCTCGCTGAAAGATAGCCGGTGTACCTTGAGCAGGGAAGATGCCGGGGTGTTATAATATTGTAGGAATTGCGTCCATATTCAAACAGTAGCGTTCAATTGTGTTGTAATAGCCACCCATCCCCCACACCTGCTCTCGGCCGGTTCTGAGCCTGTTATCTTCACTGTGTGTGTTGGTGGTCGTGCATCTAGCTCGTGGCTGTTGTATCGTTTGTCTCAACGCAAATCCTATGTGATCCCGCACTACCTATAATTTATACCTACCTATGAACTGTGATTTACTCTGTTTGAAATCAGCACAGTGTCTGAATACGCAGCAGATTTCCAGACAATAGCCAGACTTGTTCTCTTTGCATGTGATCTCATCGAAAGCTGAGATGAATCTTCTTGCCGAGGTGTGATCTGTACTTGTTAATGTGGGTGTTGCTCTGACTTCCAGACTACAGATATGTCAGCCATTCAGTTGACTGGTTCAGATCGGTGGGAAGTTTTAACTCCCGTCACAACTGGGAAGGACGACCAGGGAGTCGTACACATTCCAAACTCTGGGATTGTCACATCCAACGGGCAGTACGTGCTTCCGATTGGGAGTCTTCCCAGCCAGCCCATTTATGTTACAGCGTCTGGTAATGAGGCAGCGGCCAATGGAGTGTCAGGCATTCAGTATCAGGTAAAAAGAGACAGAAAAAGAGTCGAAATACAGTTGGTGTTCTATTCAGGTGATGATCTTTCATGAAACTATCGCTAATTCTTCCAGGTCATCCCCCAAATCCAAAATGCAGATGGGACACTTGCAGGGTTCCCAGCACAGGGATTAGATGATGGCACGGGGCAGATCCAGCTCCTGCAAGATGGCAGTCAGGCCGGCATCGGAATTAGCTGTACCACGACGACGACCACAGACCTCCTGACACAGGCGGGTCAAATACAGTCGATCCAAGGCGTCCCGCTGACTGGGGGCTCAGCGTACACCGGAACAGTTCCTGTAGGGCTGCCCGGCAACATAACGTTCGTCCCTATAAACAGTTTGGATCTGGAGTCTCTAGGGCTGACCGGAGCCCAAACGGTCCCTATCGCAACAGGGGTAACACCCGAAGGACAGCTCATCATGAGCGGGCAGACGTTGGAGGGGCAGGACGCTGCCTCCAAACAGCCACTGGTGACAGTGAGCGACGCCAGCGCCAACCCTGAACTTTACGTGCCAACCACCACCACATCCTCCAACTACACTCATCTCCCTGAAACCATCGACGGCACCGGGGTTCTGACCCAAGCGACAGCTGTGTCTGCAGGCGTGTCCGACCCCTCCTCCACAGAGAACTTCAACTCCCAGAACCACCTGCAGCAAATCCAGGTCAGAGTGTGTGTCTTAAACAACATGTCATGAGTATTGGTGTCAGACCTGTGTGGTTCCCAGCACAGGGTCAGGACGGTCCAAAAAAAAAAAAAAAAAAATCCGATGAGTCACAAATTTTAGCTTTAAGAGGAAAAATAAATGTTTGTTTTGAAGAAAGTTGTTTGTTTCTGCTTGAGATACTTGACCCATTCTTCTTTTCAGGCCTCTAAACTTCTGCTAAATTTGATCAAATTAAGAACTTTGTTCCACTAAGGCCGTATCTGGTCCCTGGTCGGGCTTGGTATTATAACGCAGTGCTTTCTGCAGCCGGTCAAAATGTGTCTCTCCAGCAGAGCATTGCAAACTGATATTTACTTAAAGCTATTATCAAATGTGTAATTAGATCTGTAGTAGATATTTCCCTTTTAAATAAAAACCATTTATGTGTTGACAACACTTCATATTGAATAGTTTTGGCTTCTTTAGTTTGATAAGAAAAAGGCTTTTGGAGAAAAAAGTTTGACAACATTCCCCAAAGAAATGTGATGTTTGGTTTGTTTTAAAGGATCACAAGCCATAAGGGAGGAGAACTACTGATTTAAGGCCATAGTAGAACCCACTATGTCTTTTGTCTTTTTCTGTTTAACTTACTGTTTGTTGAACCTGTCAGAGTGTCTCTAATGTATCCCAAACCTCCCAGAATATATTCATGACAGACAAATTTGCCTCCTACAAGGGATGATTTTTGTTTTCTCTCTTAGACACGTGTATACTGTGTAACTGCATTTGAAATTGTAAACTGCTGGAATGGTGCATTCATGTGCAGTCAAAACACCAATGTCAGCCTGTGAATGCAATACTGTTGTGCAATGAGCTCTCAAGTGCTCAGTGCTGTCAACACTGTGGTCCACAACCACAAACACATTCTCTGCATGCTCCAGTGTTCTCGTGCTCTAGCTTGCAATTTATTAACATAAATATGGCTGACTATTCACTGTGCTGTTAAACTTGAACCTCCTTCAGGGAAATAGACATTTTCTCAGCCTTTGTGTTTTAAATTGTAATCGATTTTGTCATTTTCTTTCTTTGCAGGTTTCATCCTCCAACGCTACCACTCTCTCACAGCCCATCCTGCAGCTGTCGGGGGATGGTCAGGCACAGGTAGCCCAGGTGGCTCAGGGTCAGGACCTTAATGCAGGAACGGGTCAGACTCTGCAGAGTGTGCAGCTGGTCAACCCCGGGACCTTCCTCATCCAGGCCCAAACCGTCACAGCGACTGGACAGATCCAGTGGCAGACCTTCCAGGTAACCTACAGGGAGTGCACAGGATCTTTCCCTTTTGTCTTAATGCAGCAAAGTGGCTTCAGAGTTTCCCCATGGACATAATTTAAGTAGCATGTAGTGAAATCTGATTACTAAAAAAATTATCCCTTCTGTCTCTTTAGGTTCAGGGTGTCCAATCACTCCAGGGGCTTCAGTTGCCTCAAGGGCAGGGTCAAGCCCAGCAGCTGACCCTAGCCCCGGTCCAGACCCTCCCTCTTGGCCAGACAGGCCAGGTCAGCCTGCCTAACCTCCAGACAGTCACAGTGAACTCTGTAACACAAGCTGGAGTTCAGTACACACAAGGGGAAGACACAAACAGTCCAGCTGGTATGGGACATGCGACACACACTGTTCACCCTCACACACTGTTGTGAGTAAATCCTTAATATCTAAAGTTAAATCCCTTGAAAGGATCCTAAATTGTCTTATTCTTCCCTGGTTCAGGTATCCAGATAAAGGAGGAGCCAGACTCAGAGGAGTGGCAGCTGAGCGGAGACTCCACGCTGAACCCAAGTGACCTGAACAACCTGCGTGTTCAGATGGCAGATGAGGACATGGAGACGCCGAGCGGGGAGGGCAAGAGGCTCCGCAGGGTAGCTTGTACCTGCCCGAACTGCAAAGAGTCCGGAGGAAGGTGGGCCTCTGGAGAACACACACTTACACATACGCAGATCCTAAAACTGTTATTAAAACACACATTTACAGTAATAGGGAATAATATTACAGGTTTTTCAGCGAGAGGAGGCGAACATCCAAATGTTGCAGCTGCTTTACTAAACATTTCATGTTTCAAAACCTCAAATTAGCTTCTCAAACTTTTGTGTAACTCAAAATGAGCTGTTGCAGCGGGCTTTACATTTCTGTATTGATGTTGTTAAACTAGTTTGAAATCCTGCTCATGTGACATAAATCCATGTTTGCATGCATATTCATGCAAATGTTTTTAATGTGAAATGAGTGAATGTCAGAGTATTTGGTAATCTAATAATATTATTGTTTTATAAATATTGAGCAATTTTTTTTTTTTTTTGCATTTTTTAGCAATTTCACTCATTTAGTTTGAGTATATGTTTAAAAACACAAGATCATCTTCCATATTTTCGTTCTCTTATCATTTTGTTTTTTTTCTGGGCCCCTCACAGAGGTTCTGGCATGGGAAAGAAGAAGCAGCATATCTGCCACATCGCCGGCTGCGGGAAGGTTTACGGGAAGACGTCTCATCTCCGAGCTCACCTGCGCTGGCACAGCGGAGAGAGACCCTTCGTCTGCAACTGGATGTTCTGCGGGAAGAGGTTCACCAGGAGCGACGAGCTGCAAAGACACAGGAGGACACACACAGGTGAGCAAACGCAAATCTTGTCGCTCCTCACATCAACTCTTAAAACAGCTTAACAGTGTATTGATCCGGCCACTGTATGTCAGTATTGTCTGTTTCAGTAAGGGTTGTTTTGTTTTAGAATTTCAAGCAAATGAACACAGTTTTTGTAACATGTTAAATTTTAGTCTTGTCATTAGACTTTGCGCTTAAAACTGAACAGACTTTTATGTCCCCCTTGATGTTTGTCTCAAGTTCTCCACACTGCTCTTTTTGATTAAACAGTGTTCAGTGATAGGAGCTGTTTTCTGAAGACATTAACCACCGAAGGCAGTGGACAGCTAAACACTGATCATTTAAACTGAGATGAATACATGCGCACTAGCCTGTAATAGTTATAATTATCCAAGCATCATTACATTTTTAATTAAAATTATTTGATTCGATGCCAAAAAAAAAGAGGTTTTAATTACAGGAGTGGTCAATGAACAGAAACTAAATAGAATTGTATTGATCATTTATCAAATAAAGTAGCATTCGTGTTTTTCATTTAAATTATGTTTCATGCATTCAAAAGTCTTAAGAAGTTTTGTTTCATTTAGCAGTGGGATGAATGTCACTTCAGGGAAAATTACATAAACTGCGAAAAAATACATGACTCAGATCATCTGTAATGGGAATTTATTGTTAGGAAGCTAATTAATTCATGCATGAGGCTTTAATAAAAGGCTCATATCAAGAAACACACTCTGTCTTCGTGAGGCTTGTCGACACTCTGGTCACCTGCATTGCTGTGTGTGTAGCATTTGCGTGTGAATTGCTGCACTGTGACCTGTGAAAATATGTATAATAGTGTCATGTATGTACTGGTGTATTGATCAGTGTCTCCCAAAACTTGATGCTTCTGTTGTGCTTTTGTACAGAGTTCGGTCCAGGAAAATAAGAAGGGGTTGAAGTTCTAATGTTATTATAATCTGTTTTTCAGGTTGTTGTTTCATCATTTTCCGTCAAACCTTAGTTGCTGTTGAGCACATGCTGGCATGTGTAGACAACAGAAAGGTCTGGTTTAGTAAACTGGGAAAAGCATGGGCTTTTCTCCAGCTGTGTTCTGTTTTCATAGAGACAATTTATTTGGTAAAGCGGGTTCAATAAAATTTGTTCTTGCCTGTTTTTATCCAGAGTTTACTTTAGTTAAGTTTATTTAGTTTAGTTTTTTTAGTTTACAATATCGTGGACAACCACCGTTGATTGACTATAAATACGGCAGCTTTAGCCAACACGACTAATTTCCAGCTGTAGTCCCCGGCCAGATGACAACAGGCATCCTAAAAATACAACCTATCAGAACACCTTAATGTAAAAAAGAGTACACAGTTTGTACACAGACGTTTTTCTGTTGAATTTCCATAAATTAATTATTAACAGCTTCTGCTTATCCAGCAAAGATTCCATTCACCTCTGTTGTGTCGCTTGGATGCACTAACGGGAGATACTTTTTGACGGCTCGTCGTTTGGTTCATCTATGAGCCAGACAGGAAATATTACGCTAGCCAGATGCAGCTGAGAAAACATAAATATAATGTGACAGTATGTTTAACAACAAGACCAGCTTGCTATGCAGCCTTGTCATTAAAGGACTCCACTGTTATGAATGAAATATTAGTTTTTTATTATTCATTCGACTGATTTTTAATGTAGAGGAGACTTGATACTGAGCCAGTCAGTTAATTTACAACAAACAGTTTGACTGGAACTACTTAGTGTTAGGAAGGTAATAAAATATTGATATGTAAACCCCTGACGGCTATTGCACTAAAGTATTGCTAAGATATTCTAATTGCACCAAAAAATACACTTTTTTTTTTTAAACTACTCAGATTTTAAGGATATTGTGGTGTGCTCTTTACACTGTTATAGTTTTCCATAAATGAGATGGGGGGGAAAAAAGCAACATATCACCTTGCATGTGGTATAACA
>JAQLOL010000007.1:10042129-10055541 GCA_029783665.1 Naso thynnoides | reverse complement strand
GTGACTGAAAGCTTGTGGCCTAGTATCGAAGGAGTTGAGTTATACGGTTAGACTTTTAATAAAAAACTGAAAATGTTGCCACTAACCATCCTGGATTCAGTTCAATTTATCTGAAGACCAAAATCAAACCCACTAAATGTGTAAAAAGGCATGTTCCTTTCACTGTTTCCATGCTGTTGTGCCAGACAGTCATTACATTTTCACAGGTAAACTGACCTTGACTTTAATGATCCTGCTCTTGAAGTTGTTCAGCACGACTATAATGTCATCAGAGTCTGCTGGAGAGTCGGTGCCATCGTGGCTGCAGCAGAGGAGAGACGGGATGAGAAAAAGATAAGAGAAGAGTCGAAGCTTTGCCCGGATCTACAAACTGAGACGTGTGACGATGTGACACGTTACACCCAGTTCTCCGTGTTCTTACCTATAAATCTTGTAGATTTCATCAGAGCGTCCTTTCCTCATCTTCAGGATCCAGGCGCCTGGGTTTGCCTTCAGCTGAAAGTAACCCTACAGACACAAGACATTTGAAGTGTTTGTAACAATAATAATGGCGAAATTCAACCAAAAACTAAAGAATAAGCTGTTTACCAACCAGGAATGCTTTAAAAAGTATTTAAAAATTCTAAAAGTTGGCAAAGATGTTTGCATTGTAGCTTCTTTTTGCTCCTAGTTTTCCTAGCAGAATAAGAGGCTCTGTTTGGAAGCAGTCACTCACCAGGTTTGCCATGACGATCGTATCCACGATGACCGGCTCAGACGCTGTTCCCAGGGTGAACTGGAGGCCGCGTGGCGGCTGGCCTGAACTGACGTCAAAACAGTGTCCTTCCAACAAAAGGTGCTCCAGCTCGTACTCCGCTGCCACAATATTCTCCACCTGCAGACACGCGAGTCCACGCAGGTAAAGTTTGGTTTGTTCGGCTCAATATCAGCATCCATCAGCTTTACAGACAAACTTTAGTGATGGCTCTCGATTAAAACCAAAGGTCTTCAAGAGAAGAAATAACAGCGAGTCTAAAAATAGGCATTATTACAGACTGTGTGAAAAGCACAGGGGTTCTAAACCTAATGAAAAAGCCTCCACTTAAGGCAAAACCTCTTCACAACATGTCAAAACAGTGTAAGAGTGCTTAATTAGTACAGTTTGTTTAATAATGAACCCCTAATTTAAACCTCAAAACACACACACACACACACACTCACACACACACACGCACTCACACAGTCGTCCTCTACATACAGCAAGTGGACTTTTATGAGCTGTGACTTCTTTGCTTTCCCAAAGAAGTCAGACTAACCTACATTTAGCTAGAAGATAAATCAACATACTGATAACATATTTTAATGTTTTCCTTACAGTCCTTTAGACAATAAATAAATAAATAAAACAAGTGCAAAAAATCTGAAATCAAAGTCATTTAAGTGTACTTTTGTTTGAGTCTGAGGGGAATAATGTAGGTAGACGAAACATTTAAACACTGACTGATTAAACAGATAAAGACACAAATCAATTGTGATATTAAAACATTTCCTAAGCGAGGGTTGATTACTTCAGACTCTAGAGAATTTAGAGTTTACTGCTAGAAAAACGCCGAGAGAAACCTCTCAGTATTTCATTGCAACTGTTCCTAATTGAACCCAGACAGACATTGTGCTGTACCTCCTCAAGGTAGATGTTGTCCAGGTCGTAGCGGGTGTGCACAGACTCGACCATCCAGCTCTCGGGAGTGTTGAGATTCAGGGTAAACAGAGGAGACTGAGGCATGTCCAGGAACTTGGCCATGGGGCCGGTAGAGAAACTACCGTCAGACTGAAATGCCACCTCCGCCTCCAGCACATGACGGTAAAAGCTGGGAGAAAACACAGGGGGGATAATTAGCTGCAGAGGCAGCAAACAGATTTTCATCACAGGCAGAGGAGTCTTCATCGGGATGATAAGGCGGCAAAAAGAAAAGATCAACACTGTTGCTTTTTCCTGAAAAACACCTGACTTTCAAAACAGAATGGATTGGTTTACAATGAAGCATCAGAGTTAAAAAAGCCCCGCTGAGTCGTCTTGGAAACAAAGTTATTGTTTGCATTCAGTGTTTTTTTTCCCTGCCTCATAAAACATTTACAAAGCTGATTTTATTTTTTTTAATAAAATTTAACCCTGCATTGTTTACAACCATGTTTACTAGCTTGTAGAATTCTTCCCTGCCTTTGCTGGCTCAGCTTAGCTTGGCGGGTTCCCACGGCCTTTGCATTAGTGGAACAGTGTGAAGCCGTTGGCAGGAGTTTCTAACAACGCACAGAGAAAAACTTTAGAAAAAATAGAAAAACTGCTTCCTAGTGCTACTACATATCCAAAACTCCACAGGGAACCTCCAGTAATACACCTCTGAATATAAGACTTGGAATTATAAGTTTGATAAAACAATCCAAACGGCAACCAATAAGATAAAATATGAGAAAGCTCCAAGAGCACTACAGAGAAAATCTTAACTACCGAGTTTGCAAATGTACTGATGAATCTCCATCCAACTCCAAAAATACCTTGAGACAGTAGAGCTCCAGAAAAATGTCTATAAAATGTGTTTTTAAGCTCATGACATGTTCTCACACATCGCAAAAGCAAGTTTCCTCTTGCAAAATGACACTAATCACCACAGATAAAGCTGGTGTTGATAACTTATTCTGTATTTAAAAGAAGTGGCCTGAGAGTCATTAAGGTTCTCTGTGACCTCCTCACACTGGCTTTGTTTTCAGAGGGTCTGAAAATTCTTATGCACCTGTAAGCTTTGACCAATCAGGGCCCTCTCCGACCTCTCCGCTCTGAGTGGTTGAAGGTCTTTTTGCTTTCTCAGTTTCATGAGCGTTCACGTGGAATGTGAAACAATTGCTGACAACAAAACTCCGGCAGCGTCTAGATCAACTCCTTCACTTCAAATTCACCTTTTGCCAACAACTGTGTAGGAGCCAAGTTTAAGTTTATTTTAACTTGAAAGATTTGTTGTTATTTATTTGCAAATATTAAGTGTGCGCCCTCCTCGACGGTGCTGGTTTTTAAGTTTGTGGTGTGACGTACGATGGTGAGAAAGCCGGTGGCAAAAGCAAAACCATCATTGAGTTTAGCTTCAGTATTAGCAGACGAAAGGAATCTGCTGACAACTGTTTAAAATTCAAAGACTTCAACTCCAACCTGACTTGAAGTTTTAATAATTCTTAAGTCATCAATGAGCTACAACACTCTTTGGATTAATTTAAAGAAAGCTGCGAGTCTGACATACTGCACAAGCCCTCTCCATGTGGTAAATAAAAAGAAAATGCCCGAAAGGGGTTAAACTCTCATCCAGAGGATTTTTGCTACTACAAACTGCTTCTACTACCAAAAAGAATGTCAGTCTTTGTATTTAACACTAGTTAGACAAACTCACATGAACGCACGAGTCTTATTTGAAAGGACGGGCTGCAGGAGGGAAGGAGTGACCCAAGAGGAACAGGACGGTAGGCGATATAATGTTTGTGTCGCTCTTGCTCTTTTTTTTTTTCAAGTTACCAACCCCAGCTTTAACTATCTGCATCCACAAATACTTCTAATAGAGACTGAATTCAAAGTGATTTAAAAAAGTTCAGACACTGCAACACATGAATAAGGAACTTATTGAAAAAGAGAGCAGAAAGACCAGAGTTTTGAACACATACTGATATAACCAGGACATGATTTGTTTCTGTGCTCGGTGAATACTCTGTGTAAGTTCTCAGTTTTCCCTCCTCACCTCTTGAGAGGCATTTCTGACAGTTTTGATTGGCAGTTCATGAAGACCCGAAGGTTGACGTTTACCAGCTGCTTCAGAACCTACAGGGGGGGAGACATTAGAGAAATAAGCGGTGAACAAAGTCAAAGTCAGTCAAAAATGTTAAAAGAGGGACCACGTTCAACCTACCAGCAGGAGAGGAGCTAGTTTCTGTGCATCCCTGGTTACAGGATCCACCACAGCAACAACATCAAAGTACACGTCTCCCTCCTTTGGGCGGATCTTCACAGCGCTGCCAAAAATCAGTAAATCAACAGTTAAAGTTTTTTCAACCATTTAATTTGTTTTTCCAGTAAATTTAAAGGTATTAATGGCAAATTAAAAAAAAAAAAACATTTGATATAATATTTACCAAAAATGCAAAAAAACCCAAAACAGCTAAATACTAATCTAAAATCTTGTGACCCTGGAGGAAATCAAAACAAGGTCTCTCCAGGGAATTTTGGAAGCTTGCTTTTCTAAATTATGTACATGTATTTCAACTTTACCTGTGGCGATCATCAGCAAAGCCATATTCTACTCGAGCTTCTCCTTTGGGCTGAGATGAGAGCAAAGCGTCCACCTTCATCACAAGGTCACTGGCTCTGAGAGAAATCCATCCGTTACATATTCACAAAAAACGAAAAAGGTTGCTCAAAATTTCATTGTGAGAATCTACAGACGCACTGAAGGGATAGAAACTACCTGTCCTCTTCAGTTCCAAACTGTTGGACTTTGCTTTTGATTCGCTCGCCCGATGTTTTCAGAATGATGCTCTCCAAAAGCAGGAAGTCATCCTGGTTGAAAACCTCCTCCTCCTCCAGTGGACCTATGATCTGTACAGGAAAAGCAAAAGTACTCATTGAACTGTTACAGTAGTTGGTGGTAAAACAACAGACATGCACATAGGGGCTGAATTTGTTCAATATTAACCATATTAACTATATTCAGTTCTTTAAACAAAGAGACACGACACTGTGACTCACTCTTCCGTTGCTGATCACTGCTTTCTGTCCTTTCTTCAGTTTGAGCACGTCTCGGCAGTAAGCAGTGTGGGAGAGCAGGAAGTCAAGTTTGGGACCCTCATAAGCGTCCTTGAACAATGACACATCCATACCCTGCAGGAAAGATTAAAAAAACTTGTTGGCAGTTCATAAAATTAGGTGGTGGTGGTGGGCGGGGTTTACGTTATTAATTAAGTCACAAGGCCTGATGGGTCTAATGGAAAGAAACTGTGCATAACATCTGCCCCTCACCCCAACAGCAAACTCTCCGATGTCCACTCCTTTCTCCAGGGCTGCAGCCGTCTCTTCTTTCGCCATCTTGGTGATGAAGTTCTTGGCGTTGTTGGCAGATTGTGTTTGCATGGCGGCCCAGACTGCTCTCGCCACACGGCTCGTCTCAGGGGACTGAGCCCTGGACGGGTTGTTGATCATCCCCAGTCGAACATTGTTGCTGGTTTTCTGCCGTAAAGCGAGTGAGAGGGATTTGAACGACATTACATCTTCATTAATAAGCTTTAGAGATGCAGGTGGTGGATTCTGTTACCTAGAAGTAAGCTTACTTTTATGCTAAGCTAAGCTAACTTTCTAATGGCCTCATACAAACATGTAAATGGTATAAATATGCTCATATAATTTTTATGCTTAAAATAGCAAATCTACATATTTTCCCTGTTCTTTTAAATGATTTCACGGTCTGGTCTCTAATTTTTCTTTTTATCTTTGTTAAGTTAAGCGATGAATTGGTCTAAAAGGATTTTGTACCATGTGTCTGATGGCATCATAAAGAAGCTGACGTCCCGAGGGTTTGTCAAAGTCTCCGACCACCCAGAAGGTCACAGGACGGATGAAGCCATCATCTGACAACCACAAAGGAAAAAACAGAGACTGAGATGATGCTACACAGGTTAAGTCATAGTTACGATAAAGTTTGGTAAATTCAAATCAATGTGGGAGCATACCGAGCTGTAAGAAACAAACACAACATAAGAAAGAAACATCTTTCTTGGTTATCGACTCTGAAAACCTTCAAACATTTGCAAATTTGAACCGCTGAATCAAATTTTAAACATTCTCCATGCAGCTACAACAAAATGAGCTGTCATGCTCTCCTACAGATGGAAAGAACAATGTCAGAACTAAGTGAGCAGTTATGGAAACACATTTTTAGTGCTTAGATTTCAGACCCTACTACACAATTATCACATGCTTAATTAGTAATTTGTGTCCTCTGTGAAATGCAAGACAGATGGAAGAGGAGTGGTGGATTCACAAACAAATCTGAACGCTGCCAACAGTGCAGTTCACAGAAAGAAAACGGAAGAAACAGAGCGGGAGCAATTGAGGAGGAAAGGGAATAATGTGCAGGAAAAGAGTGATTACCATGCCTGTTGGTGGAGGTCATCCCTGATGCAGGGAGAAGTTTTTAAAACCACATCAATAAGAGGAAGAAGAGGAGAGGACAGAAGGAAAATACATGAAGAGAGAGTTTAGGCTTGAAGGTGACTAAATCATCTTCCCAAGATAAACGCTCCACCGGCATTCTCTTCCATTCAGGGGTCGTTCTTCACATTAACTGCTATCAAATGAGACTGTGTTACCTTTCTTTGTCATGTAGTTCATGCTGTTGGCCACAGCGGCGCTCTTCTCTTTGCTGTCCAGAGTTGAGAAGCGACTATAATCATCTGTGAAGTAATTGTCTGTAAACAGAAGAAAAGACAGGAACTGCAGATCGTGCCAAAGATATTTTCAAGACCGCCAAGACTAATATGTGTGAATATGTACTATGGGGGAGAAGTACAAAGCTGCTGTCTAATTATTTTTAATTAGATTTGTACTAAATTTAGTCCTTCTGGCTTTCACACTCCTTAGTGTAGCCTACATGTGTAAGTTTTCTAAACATATAATAATAGTTACTGTAAATGGGAGGAGATTTATATTGATTAATATGATTTATAACAGGTAAAAGGATCGTATCAGTGTTACTACATGCCATTGACCTTTTTCAGCATCAGCTACTTAGGTTACATAAACTCTACTCATTTTTCTCAAAATAGCTTTATTTATGAGATGTTGTGTTTGTTTACATTTTGTCCATATTCAAAAAAATGTTACACAAAGTACCTGAAAATGTGTGAAAGTAAAATGAACTTCCGTGTCAAAAAAATCTGTCTTCACACTAATATTTGAGCTAAAGTAGGAAGGCAGCACTTCTAAGGAACTATTTTTCCAGGCATAATAACTTTCATCTCAACGGCTCTCCTCCCTCGCTCAGTGGGGTTTTTTTTTTAAAAAACAAATAAACACAGAAGTTCTCCTTACAAAGGTGAATTACCTGTACCTAACAACTTTCAATACTGTAAAACAACGACATGGGCTCACTCAGAGTGATACAACATGATACGATTGCCAAAAAATAGAAAAAAGAAACTCTATAAAATTTCAATGCAATGGCAGAGGAGGTTAAACACTGGAAAGGCATGACAAACTGAACCACACTAACATTCAGCGCAAGCCTCTATTCATCTGTGTGGACCGAAAATATGGACTAAAAACCTCTCATGCTCTGTTTTCCTCTTGCTTCCCTGCCATGATCCGCTGTTACCTAAAGCAAAGCTGCTGACAAATTAATTTTGCCCAGAACGTCACAGAATGGGAGAACAAACTGGAGTAAAATGCGAAAAATACATCCACATAACGTTTGATGTGCTAAATGTAAGCCACTAAATGTTAGTACCGATACAATCAATTTTTGCTTTAAAAAAAAAAGAAGCATGTATATTGGTAGGCCTTCAAGTAACACAAGAAGGGCAATTCACCTTTTGCCTACAATGTAGTTGGATCATAGGAATATAAATCAATGCATGATACATAGATGTATCGTTACGCCTTTAAGTGTTTCTATACCCTGTTTCAACATGAATGGCAGTGAATGAGGTTGGAAAATGCAATCTGAGATTTACTTGAGTATACACATGGTCGCATTTTAACAACATTTGTAGACGATGGGTCGATCTCTGCTGATAATGAGAAGTCAAACACAGACTGGTGTGGTCCTTTAAAAGTGGAAAAAATGACTCAGGACTGCAGTGCTCCATATTTCATGATTTGACTTTAGAAACTTATGACTGCTTAAGTAATGAGAGTAGGACCAGGCCAATATAAAGTTGGTCTGAATTGTGCATGATTAAAAAATGAGAAAACTATTGACAAACTTTCAGCTATAAAAGCTCATGGAGTCATGCTGCATAGTTTGAGGTTGTTGGTAGAAGTCCAGATGAAAATAGAGTCAAAGTGTCAATAAAAAAATTGGAATACTGACAAAAATCTTTAAAGCTGTCTGGCCATTTTGCATGCAAACTTTATCCTTCATTGCACAGCTGTGGTCAAATAAATATGGAGGTTATTGAGAAACTGAAAAAAAAAAATATAATGTGCACTCACTGGTGTCAGACAAATCCAGGTACGTTCTGCTGGTAGACAGAACTCTGGGGTTGATGCGAGGAACAACGTTGGGCTGATTCATGATGAAGTCCACGACGTCGTGATCTGTAGCCAGCTCACCCTGCGAGCCGCATGAGCACAGATTCAGGATGTTAACAGAATAATTCAGAGAGGACATTTCTCACTGTAACTGCAGAGCTAAAAGTGATGCAGGAGCTACTTGTCTGCGTGCTTTTCATCCTTATAGTCACGGCCAAGACAGACATCTCAAGATTTAATAACTTTAATAACTTCGCTGCAGTTACTGATGCTTGCATACTGACTAGGAAGTTTCCTTCAACAAGATCGGATTAACCATTAAAAAGGAGAAAACGAGAGTGACGACTAATAGCCTGTTCACCATTAGAATTGGTACAGCAGCTAAATTAAACATAGCTAACTGTGCTTTAAGAACCTCACAAAAAAGAAGCCTTTGAAAGAACCCATTCAAACATTTGGCTGCTCCGAGTGCTGGAACGACATTAAAACAGTAGAGAATAGCAGATGGCAGGCGCACAAAGATATTGCTTAAAAGGGGAAATATTACAATACAAGACGATGTACTTGTAGAAATGAAAAACTTTGTTTCTAAAAAAACAAAAAAACTTATCTAGAGCTCCTCTGTTCCTGTTGTTTTCATTTTTCTTTTATTTTTTGTAGCAGCTCTAACAAATTGAAAACATGCAAAAAAGCAGAAATAATTACACCCACTGGTTTTATCGTTGAGTCAGCTAACTCAGTAAGTGCTTATGCCACTTAGTGTAGGTTGTATTTGATGAGATTAAACTCGCTGTTATTGTTAAAATGTGCACAATCATGAGTTTGTATGGACATAAGAGCTCATTTGGAATATGTGGGAAGAATTCAAGTAATTTAGTTTTGTTTTAACTGCGACAGAAATTGATTTTTTTCTGCAGATGAATAAGAAGCATCAGCAAGATGTTACCTATCAAACACATCTTTATTGACCACAACAACAGTGTTCAATGGTGAAGCAATAATGAAACCCAACTTTAGCTCACTGCTACTGTACATCAAAGTGTGTGTTGCTCTTACTGACCAGGTAGACGGCTCTCTGGTAGAAGGAGGTGGTCTCCAGGATCTTTTGCATGGTGACTGTCTCCAGTTCGTCCGGGTCCAGCTGCTCACGCTGGTAGGGTATTCCGTTGTACATGACCACAGGCAACGGGCCCACCCCAGTCTGCTCATAGTATGCGCGCCCTTCCTGAAAGGAGCGACAGAGAGATGCGGAAATTTAGCTTAAATCAGCGTTTTACCATCGTAGAAGCATGATCAGGGTAGTGTAGGAGACACATGATTGACACATGATTTTATCTTAAGTGGTTTTTCCTATTTTGAAATACTTCCTCAGGTTTACACTACTTGAAAAAAACTCTTAGGTCCTGCATTCACAGAACACTGACTGAACTTTAAATCAACGTATTTATTTACTCTCATTTTTAAGGAACAGTTTGTCATTTTGGAAATATATTTAGCTTTCGTGATTTGAATTAGACGAGAAGATTGACATCACTCTGATGTCTGTAGAGCACGTTGAAGCCAATGCCTTCCAAAGTCTTTCTTAGCTTAGCATTAAGACCGGGGTCAAGGTTAAAATCTGTAAGCTTTTTAACGCACATGCTATATCTTATATTACTCGCACAAATGTAACCATAATTTCTTATTTTTAGATATCAGTTTTGCTCCTTTTGCAGTCTTTATGCCAAGCTAAGATAATCAGCTGACTTCATCGTCAGCATAAAGACGCCAGAGTGAAATCTATCTTCTTATCAACCTCGCGAAAGAAAAAATTTCCTAAAATTGGCTAATTAATATAGACAGTGACGTCACATTTAGTCCCTCTCACCTTCCTGTTGTTGTCGTAGCTGGAATCCGCTCCCAGGACACTGCTGACCTCCACATAGGGGAACCTCTTCTCCAGCACTTTCACCACGTCACCGACGCTCAACTGTCCGCCAACTGCTACCCGATTGAACATCTAGATGGAAATAAGGAAGGATGAGATGCTCTACTTAAAGTTTTCATTAAGAAGAACCTTTGCTTTATTAGTGTTTCTAAAAGGTCGACTCACGGAGATGACAGCTTCAAACGCGCTTTGACTGTCCACCTCGTCGCTGATGTAGTTGTAGGCACGGACCAGCGCTACACCTGCATCCTGCATACCGTCTATGTCATCTTCATCTGACACCACAAACACGAGGCCGAACCTGAAACACACAGGGAGACCAAAGAAAGATTCAGCGGTTAAAATGCAAAGTGCATGCTGTGTGCTTCATCAGTATTCAGACAAACTGACCATCCCAAGATGCAGCATGCGAGGAGGTATCAAAGGTCTCCCACACCTGCCTGACAGAACTTCTTAATTAAAATGGATTTTTTAACTGCACGCTCCAACTGACTGCCCTACCGAGTCTCTTCAGATTTTTCTGTTTTTTTTGCGGTAACTTTGAAGCAATAAAGACAGTTTTTTCTTGAAATATTTATAAACCGATGGAACAAGTTTTTCAGAAAATACATATAATAGCCAAAATGTAAGGAATTTCATAAAAGTAACTAAAATATCCTTGTAAATCTCTTGCTGAGTTTTCATACCTGATGACACAAACACCAACCTGAGTGGGATGTTGTTAGCATAAAACATCTCTGCGACGCTGAGTAGCTCAGCGGCGGTCTCCTGAGTTGGGTCCAGAATGATCACCTGTCACACAAACAAACACGAACACACACACACACACGCAAATATGTTGGCATTTTTCACACAGATTCAGACCTATCTGAATCCACAAGGGGTTGATTGATCAGAAATAAACAAACCAGATTGTGGAAGTTCTTGCGGATCTGCCTGATGACTCCAGGGAAGGTCGGCCTGAGCAGCTCCTGCACGTTGTAAGGCCACGAGCTGTACCTGTGGTCCGTCTCCAAGTTGTTAATCCACTACAATAAAAACAGGATTTGAAGAGGAAATGTTTGAAACAAGCAGACTGAGCCCAACAACAGATCAATGCCAATAAGAAAATTAACTTTTACTGCTGGTGGCTGAAAACTAAGGCTGCAATGAACAGTTTTTTTAATGGTTATTAATTTTTCTTCTATCTTTGTTCAGTTAAGCAATAAATTGCTTAGTCCACACAAACTGTCAAAAACAATACAAAAGTTCAAGAGGTCCAAGTTGCTTCGGCTTTTAAATTACAGACTGGAACCTGAGAATTTTTGTTATTTTTGCCTGATTGACTTTAACAATAGAATGATTATCAAGTGCTGGAATTACATTTACTCAAGTTTAGTACTTTCTGAGGTACTTGAGTACTTCTATTTTCTGCTATCATACTCTAGTAACTATAGTTAAGAGTCAGTTTGATTCAGATCAATATGACAAAACAAGAACAAGAACTGACACAACAATACACAACTGTAACTGAACAAATGCACTTTATGAAGACCTTTCTTTTTTTTTGTTTACAACATCAGTGCTTAAATAAGGGTGAGGATGTTGTCAATGTGCCCTCTTACGCTAATGGCTGGGTTGCGGATGTCGACAGCATAGTCAGAGTCGGAGGGCTGGACGTTGAGCTTCAGGATGTCGTGGATGTAAGGCGTCTCGATTTGCAGTGAGCGCAGACCCTCCATCACCCTCGTCTCGCTGCGCAGCACCTCAAACACACTGCGGGGGAACGCGGGACAGAAGTCAGAGTTCGGTCTTGTTGTTAGTTTCAAGCCATTTACTAATTGTACAATGTGAAGTTGTTGCCAAGTGTGTTGTGTCATGCAGCAGCTTGGAGCCCAGGACAAATTTCCCTGCAGGACAATATGTCTTATCTTATCTTATTTTCTGGTACATCGCAGCTCATTTGCATTTTTTTCCCCTGAACATTTCTGAACCAGGCAGGCTGTAAAACTGTTATTTACTATAAACTGTGTCAGCATCTTCCTGCAGCGAGGAAACAGTCTTAAACAAGGAATCACATCCAGGTAAATCCAGGTTGAAACCAAAGTGCCCTTTCTACAAAAATGTGGGTAATTTTTGGTTAAAATCAGTATAAAAAAAAACAATCTGTTGCTGTAGTATTTGATCATGATGTCTGTTAACTTATAATAAGAAGTTAAGTGTAACAGGAGAAACTGTAGACTGGGAGTTTGTCAGGATAAGAACGTGACTGCATATTAATGTTTTAAATGTTTAATTTGGGTTGATGAAATGCAGATGAGTACAACTTGAATAATAGAACAAAAGAGATGTTACACAGCTGATTAACTGAATGATAATACACTCTGCATTAACAGATGACTACAATCGAGTGTGTGTACCTGAAGATGTCTTGTGTGTCCAGATCTATATGCAGCCCGTTGATAAACAGGGCTGAGTCTCCAGGCTGCAGGCCCAGAGTTCCTTTAAAAAACTGCAGAGAGAGAAAAAACAAACGGAACTAAACATCTTGTTCAAATGAAACTCCTCAAATCCCCATTTACCTCCAGCTGAGCAGATCACCACGCTGTTTACCAGGTATTGTCAAAGCCGGCCATCAAGAAGTCAATTATATTGTAAAACTCGAAGCAACAGTCAACACAAACCCGTAACAAGACTCGCTGTCAGCTCCAAACAAGTACTGACAGCTCTGTTTAAAATCAGTCTGTTTAGAGCAATCAAACCCCACACTAAACAAATCTAATTATTAGAGAAAGGGTGTGTGCACGGCCATGAGAATCTGTGTGAGTGTTTGTGTGTCTGCACAGGCAAGAAGAAAGCTCAAAGTCGTTCTGGCGCAGTCAAATCTCATTACAGAAAGACAAAGACATCAGATTAATCATACTCAAGACACTGCAATTACAAGAAGACATGATTAACACAAATATTGTTCATCCCACTTAAACTGTGTGTGTGTGAGTGTGTGTGAGAGAGAGAGAAAGAGAGGGAGAAATGTCTGCGTGCAAGTGCATGTGTCCAAACTACTTTAATCAATAATCATTTCTCACTGCAGGACTCAGTGCGCCTGCCGAATGAATCACCGATTCAGTAATTAGGATGTTTGCTGCTCACCCCCACCACCCACCCAAACTCCTGTCTGCACACCAAGATAATGTGAGCACAGCTTGAGGAGGGGGATGAGGAGGCAGGGAGGGAGGCAGGGAGGGAGGG
>JAQLOL010000007.1:10004989-10024407 GCA_029783665.1 Naso thynnoides | reverse complement strand
AATCTCACATGATGAAAACAGCTAGATCCTCTTGAGAAGATAAAACCACTCTTAATTTTGTTTAACTACATATTTAGCAAAGTTCACTCAAACTTAAATAATGATTGTTTTTTTTTTTTTTTTTTAAAGCCATCTTTGGATGAGTACCAACACTGTTAAAGTTCAATTTTAGCCATTACTGAAAAAAATATCAACTGGTTATAAGGCTGATATAATCTGAGGTTAGTACATCAACATCTGAGGCCTCAGCATTCTGTACATTACTCTGTGATTCATTCACATAATGTTCCCAATGTTAGATGTAAAGAAAAGCCAAAACATTATGTTTGCCAGGTATTTTGGGAAATGTTTAGCCGAGGTAAAACTGGCAATGAAATCAGATATCTCCACAATCAGCTGCTCAGGTGATGCCAACAGCCATTTCACTTAATGAAAACATTAGATTTAAATGTTAAAATTGCTCAGAGCAAATATTTCATCTGTCTGATCTGACAGCTGACACCTGTGGTGTAATAAAATTTTCTTTGACGATTCGTCCAGCTGCCAAATATAACAAGTACAAAAAATATTTAGATTTCTTCCTCAGTTTTGCGCAGGAAACGCTATGCGACAGAATCACATGCACATTGAGCTGAGCACTCAAATGGGTCTACCAGCAGTGATATTTGACATTTTAACCAGCGAAAGCTGGATAAATGTTTCCAATTAATTTTTTTTTTCTGATAATTAAGAAGGAGGAGGAGAGAATAAAGGATCAATAAGAGATTTTTTAGCATCAGAACCTAACAAATGTTGATCTTTTTTTTTTTTTTTTGGCAAAGAGTGAACTGGTGTTACACCAAATTCTGAGACCAATCATAAAGAAGCATGAGCAACAAGCACATGACAAACTAAAATACTGAACTGTTTTTCACTGGGTCACAGAATTTGGCGCAATAGGTGGAGCCGACCATTGTTTGTCACCCAATCCAACCTGTAGATTTTGCCGTCAAGAATAAAGACGTGTCACATGGGCCGATATTTCAAACTGTGAATTAGGATTTGATGTACTATAGGGAGGAGACAAGGACAGGGTTTGGTGGTACAGGAAAGGGCAGAGGGGAGTATGAATGGCTTGCATCACTGTGATGGTCACACTGCTGTGACATGCTGTCAGAGGGACTTTGTTGCTCCGCCCTCCACCACCACAAAAAACAAAACAAAACAAAAAACAAACAAACAAAAAAATTGGCATGAAATTGGTCTTGGAACCAGTCATTCACAAAACTCAGGCATCCTCTCTCAGCCAGGCACACTATTTACAAAGGCATACACATACGCCAATCAAAGGCATACTGTACATACTATTTACACACACAGAAACACATTCATCCACGCAGACACACGAGTAGTCAGAGAAATTACTGTAGTATAATGCAGACATAATATCTGGCAATAATTATGTTGACTATGATCCCAGTACATAGAGGCACTGCTACCTCGCCCTGTGCATTCTTCAGGGTAAAACCAGGTTAAAAACCGGTTGCACTAATGAACTACGGGTCACCGGCGATGTGCGTGTCCTTTTCAGCAGGTGGGAAGGAGGCTTGTTTGAGACCGCCGCTCTCGGTAAGACAAAAAAATAAAAAATAAAAAAATAACGACAACAAAAACCAAAAAGGAGAAACTGAAAATGCCACCCACTGCATTAAGGGCTCACATTGCCATGGTGACCAGTAGTTCCACAACTCCCATCTCAAGCATTTCTCTAAGTTAAGGTTTCCAAAGCACTCGCCGCTCACACAGCACGAGTCCCGGCAACAACCTGCAGCAGACTCACTTCTTACTGCCTTTGATTTTTTTCGCACCTACGTGAGATTGGGCTCTGTAATTGGCTGTTATTCTCTGCAGGACTGAAACACAAAAAAAGAGAGAAAGGAAGAAATAATGAACTCGTTAAGCGACAGGAGCTTTGGAAACCTTTAACAGAGAAACGGGCTGCTTCTTCCCCCCCAACGACAAGATGCAAGGCTTCAGTAATGGCTATGGTCCATTGTACGTCCGTCCGATCCATTAGCTTTGACTTATAAAACCAATAAAAATAAAGACATAAAGGAATCACTTTTCTTTAGGCAGCAATATTGGTCTCAGTGTTATTACAATTTTGCTTTCAAAAAAGCATAAACACAAAAGGAAAAATACAAACGAAATCATCCTAAAACGAGAATGAGACTGTCACTTTTGTCATGACCAAAGCGCGTTCATGGGTGAAATGGCTGACTTTTTTTTTTTTTTTTATGAAGCAGAAAGCTTTATTACACAACTCAGTCCAACTTTTCTCCACTTCTTCCTCTCTTTCAGGTTCAGTCTCTCATGTACTCCCACCATCTTCTTTGTTCCGTTCAGCCATCAGCATACTTTTATGGCTGTCCCAAGGCCCTTTGAAACTGGAGCATCCAGGAAGTAGACTGGTTCTTTCAGCAAAGATTAGTGGGAATTCACAGACTTAATTTTATTTTCTCATGCTCCATTATTAGGCCAGAGAGAACGAAAGGAATACAGGAGGAGGAGGAGGGGAGGTGGGAGAGATGGATGAGACACTTGGCTGTCAGCAACTCTTTAAAACATCTCTCCTCTGCTCAGTCAGTAATGATGAAACTTAGAGGGGGGGGGGGGGGCAAGCATTTGCTAATAACAACTGGGTGAACCTCAATAATGTGAGCTGATGCAGTCAACCAAGCCCAGGTCTCCATAGCAACCACTTGGACTGTCATTCCTGCAGCCCAACTCTCTGGTAAAGTCTGTCAGTCATTTGGGTTTTTGATGCAGGCGCCGCTCTGTGTGTGTGTGTGTGTGTGTGTGCGTGTGTGTGTGTATTTTACATTTCATATGCATGTCTGTGTGTTTGTTCTCATTCTGCTGCTACCAGCGGTTGATAATCTGGTTCATGTAGTCCTCAGTGGGGAGCCTGCTGCCCGCCTCCTCCGTTCTGCCTCCCTCCTCGCCCTCCTCCCGCTCCTCCCTCTCCACCTCCCCCTCCTCCAGTGTCGACACCGAGCTCTGCCGGCTGTGGGAGGGCCACAGGTTGACGCCCAGGCCCAGGCCCTGGTGGCTCTGCTGCATGTGGTTCTTGATGCGCTGCTGCCGCCTCTCCTGCTGCCTGGTGTACTGGTAGCGCTGCTGGAACAGATCCCTGGCGTAGTCGTAAAGCTCCATGTCCAGCTCGTTCAGCTCCTCTATACGCTGGACCTACAGAGGAGGAAGCAGAAGAAAGGTTTGAGTCTAAGGTAGAAAGGAACAGAGAAGAAGAAGATGATGATAACAGGGAGAAAGTAAAATCAAAGAATCGTGGCGCAACAGAGGGAAATGTTGGTGTTTACACTTTTAGCACTGGAGCTCTGGAACATCAGGAGGTCTTCATTCCCAGGGTGGCAAGAAGAGTCAGCAGATTGTGTTTAATATAAACATCCGACATTGTAACATGACAAATATGACAAAAACAACCCTTTGACCCCTTTGACTCAGAAAAGATGATGGATTGGAGAATAACAGCAAACTCTGAGACATAATTTCCTGTGTTGCTCTTTAGATAAATTCTGGCGTGACTCTGTTTGAGTTGATAAAATACAATAAAAACGGACAACACACGCAGAGGTGGAAAGCTCACTGAAAACTGGAGAAAGTAGGAGTAAAAGCATTTTGGCAACTTTTCACTCAGGAAATGACTCCAGTTTCTGCTGATGTTTAAAGGAGCTTAACTGACCTTGTAAAAGAGCACACGCTCTCGCCAAACAAGACAAGATGTTCTAAATCTCGCGTAACAGTTCAAATGCAGCTTTGGGGCAATGATGAAACACTAATTTACATTCAACTCTGTAAACGTAGCACCAAAAGACCAACATTGGGTGCTCAGACATTAAACAGCCTGCTGTTAAAACAAAGCCAGGGGCTGCGCTGGTGGGGACATGTTGCTTCAGGTAAAACTGAAACAATAATGAATAAAAAATAGTAAAATCTGATTTAAGAAGTCCAGTTTCAGTAAGAGCAACAAGTCTGAAGGCTGGCATGACTGTCTTGACTGCCTGACGGATTGAAGAATCAAATCAAGTAATTTAGAGAAATGTGCACTTGCATTTATGTTACTATCTGAAGAGGTTTTTGCGTTGTGTTGCACTGGTGGTACAAGTCAGGCTTTGTCCGGGGTTGTTCAGATCTGAGCATGTTCAAATCAAGATGAGAGTGGTTAGGTTGTCGAGAGCAATTGCTCTGATTGGCTGCTCCACTGAAGCTAATCAAAGCAAAACGGCACATGGAGGAAGCTCCTCTCTTTTTTTATTGAAACTAATATTTTCACAACGGCACCACCATCTGGAATGACGCAACTAAAGACCAACAGATCAGGATTCAGGAAAAGCAAATGCTGCTCATCATGGAGTTATTTTCTCTCATGCAGGTGGTTGTGGCAGGTGCAGAACACACTTCTTTATGTTGTAATTAAGTGCAACTATTTGGCCCAGACACAAGCAAAGTGAGGCGATGTGACATCGATGTCAGCTCTTTAATGTCGGTTTTGGTGTCTGGAGCTTAAAATCGATCTGAACGTGGACTGAATCCATTGTTTAGGAACAAATTTCAGCTCCTGGTTCCTTTCTTGAAGCCAGTGTAAAAATCTTAAATGCCTCAAAAGGTTATTGCTCCCCTGGTTAAGCTCACGTGATGGAAACTCCCTTGTACATGACATTTGTACAAAAGCTTTATAGGACGTCTACATGCAGAGCGTTGGCAATATGTGGAGCAAGATAACAGAAATGTGTTTGATGTCTGGTGGTGCAGTGCAGCTGGCTGCTTCGGCGTGTATCATCTGTTGTGTATGAATTCATCATTGAAGGGGAAATGTGTTTAATTAAGAGAATCCCTTTGAAATCTGTGATGGAGCGCTGGATTTCATTTGTGGGCAACGTGTGCGAGAACAGAGGGAAGCGTCGTGCATCAGTGTAAGAAAAAAATAGAGATGTTTGATCGACGGCACGGAAGGACAGTGGCACCAAGCCAGGAAGATGGCGCCAAGCTCAAGTCGTCAACACAAACGCTTGGTGTATAAGAGAACAGACGCCATATCATTTGGAAACCGTCAATAATGACTCACTGGAATCTTGGAGCTATGAGGTTATGAGTGGGCTTTCAGCAGCTTTGCAGGAGACTGTGAAGGAAATGTTCACCTGCTGATGTAATTATCTGACTTTTCATCAATAAGTGAATAATGTCATAATTTCACACAGTGCCTTTATGTGTGTTTAATTTGGCAAATCTTGTTTTAAAAGCTGATTTTCACTCAAATGCCACACAGCCTCCCCCACCTGTCCAAACTTTCACCACGTGACATTTTCCCTTTTTTGTGGTAACAACAGTCGGCCCACTGTCCCACAGCCTCTGTCAGCAGGGCATTTTTTATTTGCTTTCCTCCCAACTGGTTTTGATGTAGAAATCACCAGTCTGCTGTGTACTGGAGGATATTTTTTGCTGGGAAAATTGAGCTTAAGAACTCCCACATTGGACCAATCAAAGTGTGAAGAACGTGTTTGAAGCTGCTGTTTTTTTAACAGCGACAGTCATCCCAACTCATTTCACAGCATTATACGACCGCTATGTTTACTCTCTGTTTCTCTCCTTTTCTCATTTTATTCTGCTTTTTTCCAATTATTTTTCACGTCTTTTGGAAATATTTGTCTTTTTTCTCTCATCTGAAATGAATGTGCCACGGCTGCCATGTTCATTTTCGAAGAGAGATGTCGGTCATAACAAAGGCAATCTGAGAAAATAGACCATTTTTACTTTGGAAATTATTTTGAGACAAAATACATGTATTCTAGAGTTATGCAGACTACAACATTTACATGAAGTATTATTGTAAGTGCATTTATTCTGAGAATAATATCTGAGCTAATTTAGTTGCTTTGGTGCCGAATAAAACAAAAAAACATTTCATTACAAGTAAAAATCCTCAATTTAAAATCTCGTTGACATAAATCTACAGTAAATAAAATCTGCAAAATATATTTCAAGTACCAAAGTGAAAGCATATGTTTTGCAGAAAAATGCCCCATGACTGAAGCATTTTAAATAATGATGCATCAATGTGCAAGTTGCAACTAGTTTTAGATACTTAATGTACAGGTAACAAGTTCAGTCCTAGTGGTAGGACTTAACTACCCAAATGGTTTCCAATCTTTTTTTTTGTAACAGTCCTGACACACCAAGTCGACAGTTGGCCATTGGCCAGAGACGGTGAGCATCTGTCATCCTAGTTTCTGCAGTTTGTCCGCATCATTGGCTCTACACAGCTCTTGTTGGCAGCTTTCCGGCTAATTTAGTGTGTTTTGGCAGAGATTTTAAGAGAAAAAACTCTGATTGGCCGTTCCCCGACAGAAGTACAATCCTGGTAGTCAATTTTTGCCTCTGGATGACTGGACTGAAATGGTCCTTGAAATTTGTAAAACTGACCAGGAAAAGGCCAAGTGTTTTGTTTTTTTTTTTTAAATTTGAGGTTGTAAAAAACCCATATGGTCAGGAGCAACTCTGCACATTAACTAGTACCAACATTAACTAACCATACCTATTAATTCCATGTGGTCGAGTGAAAAATACAAGATTTCTCTTTGAAATGTAGTGGATTTAAGAACTTAATACTAACACTGATTTCCTCTTACGTAATGAGAGAAACTTGCACTGGAACTAAATCTGCAGGAGGTGACTGAGCAGCAGCACTCACCGTAGCGTTGTCCAGGTCCACGCCTGCGGCTCTGGTGCTGTTGTACTGCATGAAAGGCCTGATGAAGCGCAACCTGAAGGTTCGTTCAAACAGGAACTGGGTTTTCCTCTGGTACTCTGTCAGACCAAAGAAGGCCATGTCCCGTAGGTTCTTCTTGGCCGACTCCAGGAGGAGCTGGGCCCTCTTCTTCTCTGGAACCGTGGACATGTTGTAGCAGCCGACTAGGCTCAGGTCTGCCAACATACGAACCTTCGGACAGAGGAACAGGAAGTGAAGGAGATCATTCAGAACAGCAGATGTTTGTGGGATACTAGTGTTAGAGAATTTTACCTTAAAATTAAGGACTTGTGTTTAAATCTTAGTGCAGGAAAGCACAAAGAACAAAATCCTGAGTTTAAAGGGAAAATCAACCAGATGAGTTTTCAATTCTATTGGATTTTTGCTTTTTTTTGCATTTAAGAGAGAAAAGCATGAGGCTGAACTTGTACATGAAGCCTTTTGTCTTTGTGGCATTGATGGTGAATAGCTGAAATACTTTGTTGATTTCTTGGCAGAAGAACAGAAAATTGTACTAATAATAACTGATAATGTGATGAGTCATCTATCAGGGCTGCAACTAATGATTATTTCCATTACCTGCTGTTTTATTTTCTAGATTAGTTGTTCAGAACATTAAATGCTAAAAACAAAGTCGAAGAGACAAAAGTGATGTAATCATTTTGCTTGTTTTGTAATGGAAAAATGAAACAGAATATATAATTGAAATGATTAGAATTTTACCATTACATGTTGAAATAGCTGTTTACTAAGCATTAGAGAGTTTTGAGGAAGTTAATGTGGATGTTTACAAATGTTTTTTTTAGGATTTATAGACAAATATGATAAATAATCTTACTTAAAAGAAAAAAGTAAATAAAAACACAAATGAAAAAAATGTTAATTCCAACCAGATACTAATGTCCTGCATTTTGTGTAAGAATCCTATATTATATAATTGCCTTGTGACATCTCAGTATCTTCCTTTGCATTCCTTGCTCCTATGTTTTTGAAATTTTATCTGATTATCTGAAGTAGTTCTGATTCTAGCAGATTTGTTCCAAAATGACAGGTCATGTTGTCACTGAGTGAGTGCACTCTGGAGTTGCTGTGCTACAGTACAGGAACAGAGACTGCATACTGATTTGGATTCACAAGAGGACACAGTGTGCACCTCAGCCTGCTGGTCCGCCAGGATGCCTCAAGTGTGTGTGTGTGTGTGTGTGTCACATTCATAAGTTATTGGACCCTGAGTAATAACAGCCTCAGGCTCGGATGAGATAAGCTGGCCAACACGTTTAGGTGAGAGACTGAGATAGCATGATAAAAGAAGCTGTGAATTTGAGCTGTTTGTGGCCAGCAGAAACACTCCTAATTGAGTATGTGCCTATGTGTGTGTGTGCGTGTGTGTGTGTGTGTGTGTGTGTATTAACATGTATGTAACTCATCTGCTACCTTTCACATGTGTTGGAATTGCATTGAGTCTGAATGTAGAAAAAGAAAAAAAATATTTCAAATGTCACCTTTAACCTTTTTTGTTTTGTTTTTACTTTTTGGAATTTCTGTACCTTTATTTTGATAGGAAAGCTAAAGGATTGGACAGGAAATGGGGAAGGGAGAGGGAATGACATGCAGCAAAGGGCCACAGGGTGGAATCGAACCCTGTTGCAGCGAGGACACAACCTCTGTACGTGGGGTGCCCGCACTGCCAACTGAGCTTCCAGGGGACCCCTCCTTTAACTCTTTTTTTCAAGATTTAGAATTTGATTGATCTTAGTTGAAATAAATACAATAATGCATCAGTTTCTTGACTTAAAAAAAAAAAAAAAATTATTCAAATTCAAAAGTGATCGATATTGATCTTCTGTGCATTTGGGTTTCTTGTGAAGAAATTCACCAATTTCATCCATTTTCCTGCAGGAATGCGTGCCCTGTATTAGGATTCTCCTGTGGGCTTTTATCTATGACACTAGAAGTCCAGACAGGTGAGAGATGCAGGCTTATTTGGTAGCCATGAATAATAGCAGCATCAAGACTGAAATCAGCTGCTCTTCAGTTTTTCGGTGAAACAGTCTTTGAACAACAGCCCACGAGCAAAGTTGAATGACCGAGGATTTGTGGGCTCCTTCACTCTTTGTCTTCCAGACTGCACTGGCTTCAGTACAGAGGACTGTAACCACAGTGTGACAACCCAGCAACATAACTTATCTTTCAAACCATACATGAGTGCAGTTTTTATTGCTTTGTATCGTAGCCACTGGTGTGGTCGTGTTTGGGCTTTATCACACTGAAAGCTCTCTCTCCTCACCTGTCTGTTGTTGGCCAGGTTGTACGGACAGTCCATGAACTGCTGCAGGGTGCATCCCGACCAGTCGGAGCCCTCGTAGCAGGAGGGCAGCTCCTCTGGCGTGGGAGTTCGTCCATCGCACATGTGCAGGGAGGTTTTCCACGTGGCTCCACGCTGCACGTGCCTCCACTCGCTGAGGTATCGAGACACCGGGTCCCTTAGCAGAGTGATGTAGTAAAACTTCCTGTTGGGGGTAAATCAGAGCGAGGGAAAAGAAGGGAAAGGGGAGGAAGAAAGAGTAAGAGAGGGAGGAAGGAGGTACAGCAGAGGAGAGAGACTAATGTTAGAAAATAGTGGCACGGAAAATTTTCTTTGATATAGGCTTGATCAATCACGATACAAATTAAATCACAAAAATTAAGCAACTCAACCTGTAATAAAAACCTGACGTGTTGTGTTAGTGCAAACTTAATTTCACTGCCTTCTTACTTTCTGTTTTCCTTTGGGAATAAATCGTTACTTTTTAGTTTAGATCAGATGAAACTACAAAGAACAGAGCACCTGGAATCAAAAAAGTGCAGCAAAAATGCTTCTAAAATTACACACTTGTGCAGTCCCTCGGTTGCCCATGTGGTGGCACTGTTAACAATGCTTTAATGCAGCAGTTCATTTCACATCCACAAAACTCAGTAGGGGGGAGGCTACAGACGGAGGTTGTCATACTTAATACCACATTATTTGCATTTACTAGAAGCAGCCCTGTGATGCACAAAAAGAAATCTGTGCAGCAGACAGGAAGTAAAACTACAAATGAATTGGAGGAGGAGGAGGAGGAGGAGGAGGAGGAGGTGAGGAAGAGACTTGATTTGTCAGGCAGAGGATCAGGTCAGTGTTCAGGCCAAACTGTGCAGGGAAAGAAACTGCTGGCACAAGCACATCTCACTCTGCAACACACACGCCGCCGCAAACATCCTTGTGTCTCAAACTCTGACTCTGACACCGACACACACACACGCACACACTCACACACACACTCAGCAAACATCCTTCCTCCCGCCTCTGCCTCCGAGAGATGACTCACACTGCATCTGAGATATGGATGGGACTGTTTCTTTGGTATGTAATCTAATGGTGCATAGCACAGTTCAATGTCTCTCCAGAGGGGACACTCCCACCAGAGCGGAGACCTTTCCAGGCCTTCACACTCCAGCTAATTACTGCAGTCTAATCAATCAACACATCCTCATTAGCTGCACACACATGCATCATGTGTGCATGTTTGTTATGTGCGGCTATGCGTCTGCAGTGTGTCAGGGAGCGATGGTATGGATTTGTCTGGGCAACAGACACACGCCAGTCACAAATATGCACAGGCACACACGCTGCCCTCCTCTCCTGGGCTTGCATCACATCAGAGGAATGTTTGCAGAAAGAATTTTGTGTGCTGACAGGACTCCACAAACTCCGCCACCCCTCCCACCAGGGTCCACAGAAGCTGCCTCACATGTACATGCAGACTCTCTGCTTCCATCGCTAAATCTCTGGCTTCACACTACAAAGCTCACCCGGCGAGAGGAGGGATTGCCGGGTGGGCATGAGGTCCCAAGTGTCACACAAACAGTAGCAGTGAGTGGATATTAAAAAGAAGGGGCTAAAACCCCCGAATTCCAGAGGCAGCCGGGAGATCCTGGACGACAAAACAACTCAACTCTTAATCTAGCAACAGCTGAGAGACAACGCACAATAAAGCGACCGAACCCTAAATCCAGCAGCGGCGAGGAGATCCTGCACAATAAAACAAACCAATCCCATAAACAGCTTTCATCTGGGAGACCCCGCGCAACAAAACAACCACACCCTGACTTCAGCTGCAGCACGGAGAGATCCCTGCAAATGAAACAAATCTAGTAGCAGCAGGGGGATCACGGACAATGAGACAGCTAAACCCCAAATCCAGTGGCAGCTGGGAGATCCCAGGCAACGCACCAAACAGACCCTCAATCCGGGGGACAGTGGGGGGATCACCGCCATAGAAACAAGTATCTTAACTCTAAATCCCATCAACCTCAACCTAAAATCTCATCCCTGATCTAATCAAAAGCAGAGGAGAGGAGAGGCACCGTCACACTGGAGCCTGCAGGAGACCGGGCTGCATTATGGAGATTCCTATGATGACATTATCAGGATTGCTAACACTCCCCAGAGTGCAGTGTGTGTGTCTGTGTGTGAGAGCCTGCTGTGTGAGTGTGTGTGTGTTACTGAGCAACACTACGCCTATTAAATCAGTGATGACATTTTCCCCCTTTTGGCTTCTGTTCTACCGAAGAAACACGGTACTGTTTGGCCCTCGCGACGGAGACGGGAGGAGAGGGAGAGGGTGAAAAGGGAGAGAAAGAGGGAGAGAAGAAGGGAGAGAAAGAGAGAGGAGGGGGCGGAAGAGAATTTCAATTAGTTTTCTAATACTGTGAAAGCAGTGAGGGCCCCAAGCCCAAGTGATTTATCAAAGTTATGGCTCCCGCTATAATGAAGGCTCAGGCATATTACCAAGCAAAATAAATAAATAACATGCACGCAAACACACTCGCACACACGCAGGCATACATGCAAACCTAAATAAATGATCTTAAATGGCATGCGTGGCTGTCGTGTCTGCTGGGTCATGAGACTGCAAAACTGGTGCCGTGGAGAGTTTCTCGCCTTAAAGCCTAATGATGTCTGGCCGTGTACTCCAATCCCTAGGTAATGATGTCTCAACCCACACAAACACACACACACACACACACACACACACACACACACAGGGTAACTCACTCACCAGCACGGTCCACTCCCTTTAACACACTGTTCTCACGCGCACTCCCTGCCTGCAGGGCAACAACATTAACGCAGATATTTTTTTTCCACAGGTGATATTGCTTATAGTTGAAGCACTTGTCAAACTCACTTCAAAGCTAATACACAGCTCAATCTCTCGCCGTCAAGATTTTTTTCAGCACATTGTCCTCTGGCTGAGTGCAGGAATTTGCAGTCTGGGAGCAGCAGCAGCTCTCTCAGCCTTCGTTTTATGCGTGAGACATTCTTCACAAAATTTCCCCGTTTTTTCCTCTTTTTTTAAAAAATCTGCAACAAATGGAAGATCACCCTTAACAACCTCGCAAAGAGACACTCAAAACTGCATTTATCAGTTGTCAAACATGGCCACTAATCGGTGAGATTTGCTCTGTGTGTGGAGTAGGGCTGTTAAAAAAGCGAGTGTTTGGCAGGATATTCTGTGATGAAGCTATTGTCTCTAGACCACTGTCGGATTTAAACTGAACAAGGACATTTTTGTCTTTTATCTTCCACTTTGTATCCCTGTTTTTTTTAAATCCTAATCACTATAACTGACTTCAAAACTGAGGCTATAAGCACAAGATTGTGTGCAGTAGCTGCTTGGGTGACTAAAGGCAAAGAAAGCAACACACCATGCAAACATTCAATCTCTTTTTATATCTGTTTATGATTTCCCGAATATCCATTTTCCCTTATCTCTTATCTGTGTGTTTTACAATGCTGAAAATACTAAGGCCTGACCGACATATTTGTTTGCCAGTACTGGCCTATCGCAGATAAATTATTATCAGTGTGTAAGTTCTTCGATACGTGATGATATTTAAACTGGATTTTAAGCTCAGAGAAAATACTTGGAATTTAAAATGGTGGAATTATGCAGCTTGTCCAGCAGAGGGCGGTCTGTTATTTAATAACTAATAAGTGAAGTGTTTACTGTTCAGTGCACTGATGTTTGGAATAAAGTTTGTTCAAATGTAAGTTATCCTGCCTCCATTACAGCTTTGTCACAAGTACTGAATAACCACATTCAGCCGATATTCTCTATCTATCTATCTAGATATGAAACAGCGCCAATATATCAGATATCAGAATTTTCCACAATATCCGATACCTGAATTTTCTTGCTCCCTAACATCTGTATTGGCATCGGAAATGGCTCCAAAAAATCCATGTCAGTCAGACCCCAGTAAGTAACAATAACACACTCTTGAGGCTTTTCCACCTCGGCAACAGTGCAGTTACTGGAGAGAAAGCACTTGGAAACTTGTTATTTCTTTATCATTTTCATACAACAGTAGTCAAACTTAAAGGACAGCTGGATAAACATCAGCAGCTGCAGCCCACAAATGAGCAGTCCCGTCCCTCAAAAAAAGCCACACTGGTCGAGTCCAAGTGCACAAGTGAGTCAACGTGAGGACATGCGAGCTCGCTGAGCGTTATCAAGAGGAAACACACACCGCCTGGGCCTGTTTTGCTCTCTCAGAGCTCGGGGAAAATGAGCCCTTTGCCTGTTTCCTGTGGGTTACAAATCACCACCTCCACCTTTGCTCTTTAACCTCTCTTCCCTCTCTGTTTATATCTTTTCCCCTTCTGTCGCTTGTCTTCTTCCAGCCCATCTCTTATTCTTATCCTAAGGTGTGCCCCGGCATGATTACAATGTGTTCTCCCCTCGAGGAGTTGGTTTTGGTAAAACCTCAAACCAGCTCCTCTCGAGTAATGCACGGGAGGTTCCACCGCAAATTGAGGAATGGTGAGTTAATTGTTTAGTTGCACCACCACATTTTTAGTTGGTGTTGTTAAAGGTTACAAAACAGGATGATTAATCACAGCTACGTCTACAATTTTACATGCTTGGGTTACCATTTTTAGTTTAAGTTTCACACAAAGTAGGGCGTCTTTTGGAAACTTCCTTTACGACGGAGAAGCAACAAGAGCAAGAACAGGCACTCAAGAAATACTTAAGGTGGTTTGTGGCTGCAACATACAGGAGATATGACGTCTTTTTCTCTCAAAGGAGTGTGAAGAGGTTTAAGGCTTGGTGTAAATCTAAGGTTTTGGATCATAGTACAACTTACGCATGCACGCACACACGTACAAGAGCCGAGACACACAAACACGGTGACGCCAGCAGCTTCCCACTGTGCAGAGCAGTGATGATTTATTAATAGTTGGCGGATGTTTGTTGAAACCCGATCCACTCACAAACACAGCGCATTCCCACCTCTAAAAATGGACCTGAAGTAAAGCAACTTAAGAGGGGGGAAAATTAAAGAAATCACACCACAAAGGGTCATGAAACATGTTGTTTAACCTGAGAAAGTGTAAGAACGCGTTCACATGCACAGCAAAGCACACGTCTGCGTTTCACGACCTGGTTCATTAAATCACTGCTGCGACCTGTCAACAACTCGCCACCAGGCGTTTTTCACAGGATCCTCATCTCTGATTGTGCTACATTTGGCACTGAGGTGAAGGTACCTCATTTGCCACATTATTAGCATACAGTGAAATATGTTTTTTGCGTTACTCCTGAGGAGCAGTGGGCAGATACACAGAGAGAACATGCCAAGTCCACACAGAAAGGTTCTGCCCCAGCCGGGAATCGAACCCATGGACTTTCTTGCTTTGAGGCAACAGTGCTAACCACTAAACCACTGTGCCGCACAGAGAACCAGTCCTCCGGTAAGATGAGAGCATTTGTTGGGAGACTTGCCTTTCACTCCCACATATTGATCATGATACCCTGAGTTACTCATGCGTACTGATGTCTGACCATTTATTGCATCTTCCATGTGATGCATAATCATGAGTCCTCCCTTTACACAGCTGCATCATGTTTCCCAGTGGTCTTAGCAGATACGGACCTATTTGTGTTAATTATTTCACCATTATAGAGCTACAACAACATCTCTATTTTTTGATGAACAGAAAATTTCTATTATCTCTTTAACTTAATTACGTTTTTAAGGCAAAAGTGACCCCCCAAAAATGTGACTTTCCTCTTTTCTCTCTATTTAGATTTTGCTCTCTTAGTTTTTTTGACTATGTAACTAACAGATAATTTATTGACTGAGGGGTTACAGGATAATTTAAGACAATATTGGGCTGGATTAATCAATTATGAAAACAATCAAACTCTATTTAGAAGAACTTGATTTAAGAGTTAAAATATTTGCTTACACAGAATCGATTTAGCACAGACTGTCTTGTTAGAATGATTGTAATTACTTTGATGCGTTTATGTCCACGTAGTTAATAGCAGGGCTCCATTTTTGACTCACGTCTGAGTTCAATCAGGTTTTACCACTTGATAAGAACGTGATGCGTTAACACATGTTGCAGCTCTACTCATTACATTTTGGGAGCCTCAATTCAGATTGCAGACACAATTTCTTCTTGGTATTAGTTATTGATTCCTGTAGAAGTGGGACCTATTGCAATTTTGTCTAAATTGCTGCCAACACACATGCATGATGTCTGACACAATGGTGGACTTGAGCTTTTTTTCACCACAGGAAAGTGGTTCTGGGCTTCACAAAAAGCAGTCAGAAAACAGTGAAAAGAACATCTGCAGTGGAGGAAGTTGAGAGATTTTCCGCAGGATGGATAGCCTGCCTCCATTCACACATTCATCCTTTGACGGCCACTTTCACTGTTTGGAGGAACAGTCATCTGGTGTGAAAATGACATTCAGTAGGAGAATATTTAAAATTTAATATCATGATACCATCCCACCGACAAAGATAATATTACCATCCGGGAAGGGGGCTGACCCTCAAATTTGGTGCCTGACCCTGTTTGGTCATCACCTTCTTGCAGCGAAGGCGACATATGGAATCCTTTGGCTCGCCACTTTCGCCTGCTTTCAACCTGAAATACTGCCAAATTCGTAAGCTGGCGTTCTTCAACATGAAGTCCTCCATGTCTGTATATAAAAGTGCTGCATGTGTGCCTATATCATGCCAGATAACCTGTGATAACCTCTCCACCTCGTCAAATAGCAACGTGCGTCGCCTCCACCGCCACGGCAGCACCCTGTACATTTTCTTTTCAAAATGAAAGCTTGAAGATGCGGTACCAGCTGTTCGATATTTAATATTATGAAAAACATTGCATGATGGCAAATATAGCGATACTCGACGATACGTAGCCTAGTATTGGCCCAAGCCTAGCAGTTGTAGAAGTTGATGCAAGTCCACTTCCAGAAAAGTTTTAACTAGAAAATACTTGGGGGAATGGATGTGCTTCTCACTACAGATTGGTTAGAGAGAGAAAAAAAACATTTTCATTTTCAACAATGGGCTAAATTAAACACAATGTCAGCATGGCAGGAAAATGCAGCCCCTCCTGAGCTCTGTTTTTGATTTGATAAAAATGATGGTGTTTCATTGGTCTTTTGCTTAGATTCGAAACATGCACCAGACTCAATAAGCAGAAATGGAAATAGATTCGCTAAAATGTTTCCCTGACCCAACCTCTTCTAGAGATGAAGCATCTGTGTGAACCGCTGGCCTGTGTGCCACTCAGTAGCTTGGAATGTGTTGGCTGTAAATGCAGATGATATCAACCGTGTCAGGGTGTGTTTAAGTGTGTGTGTGTATGTGTTTAGAGAAGGGAGAGTGAGGAACGACATGTCAGGACTTGAATCTCCAGGAGACCTCCACTTAGTTCTTCCTGTTCCCTTTTTGCTACAATACACGTCATTGTTTTGACACTTAATTGTTGCCACACACGCACAAACACACACACACACACACAAACACACAGCATTACAACAGCTGTCAGGTTACAAATGTATTGGCCTCATGCATCAGACAATAAACAATTAGACTTGGTTGCAAGCTGACAGACTCCAGGCAACAGACGACTGAAAATCTCTCCGTAGATTCGCCTGTCTGAAGCACGAAATCAGCGGTGACCTCTCAATGCTGAACCTCACCCTTCACCCTCCTTCCTTTCCCTCTCCTCCGCTAACCATTTGTCATCTCATCTCGTGTGTCCTGGGTGTCTTCTGCTCAATAATGACGCATCGAGATAGACAGAAATAGACCCTCCGGTTCAGACAAGCTCTCGAGGCTTCTTCTTTGCCTGCCCTGGCTCACTCTGCCTCCCTGTACCGCTCGCTCGTCTCTTTTCTCTCTCTCTCTCTCTCTCTCTCTCTTTGTTAGTCGATCGATAACCGCCTCTGGACTCAGACAGCCTGCCTTGGTAGATTGGACTTTAAACACAGAAGACATACAGCAGACTGAGTGAAAAAACAGAGAGACAAAGAGGAGAGGGGGAGTGAGAGGAGACAGTGGCGACAGTGCTGGAAAAGAGGGGACACAGAGGGGGCAGGTTGGAGTGAAGCACACATCAGGAGATTGTGGTTGAAAATGAGGACAGTTGTGGAAATTCTTTGTTCTCTCCCTGCAAAGAGATACTAGTTTGTGCCAAGAAGTTATGGTTTCTTAATATTTTCCGATGCAACTGTCCACAGTTTCTATATGTCATAACATCCCGACTCAGATTTGTAGACTTCTGGATGCAACTGGATATGCTGCGTGCCGATGTGGCTGAGCAATGGGACTGGTAAACCGAGGCAAGACTACGTATTAAAATAAAACCATACACAGCAGTTCAACTGGGGCTGCAACTAATGATCATTCTCATCATCAATTAATCTATCAAACAGAACAGAAATAGTGAAACAAGAAGAGTGCACACAGCAGAGTACAGACCTCAACCACGGTCGCAGTGAAAATGGCAATGAGGATTACAAAAACAAATTAGTTGATGTAACATATCAGGAATGAGCTACTCTGCAAATGTTGGAGGTAGCGAAGGACAAATACTTCCTGTTTTGAAGCACAGACAATAGTGGTGGGGAAAGATGTCTATTATGAGCTGGAGCCAAAGCAAACATTTCATTTATCCTGGAAAAAGAATTATGGTTTGGTGGCGTGAACTTATGAAAGTTATTAACTTATGAAGGCACGTCCAGTTCCCAAAAAACCTCGGCGAAGTGACAAAACAGGAGCTGAAAGCATCTCGCCTTGCTGAGACGATAATTAACTTTAGTTTTTGTGTTTATTTGACAACCACAAATATTTAAACAATTTGTGCAGGGGGCAAGTAAAAAATTTGTTATTGCGGGGCGCCCGGTGGCTCAGTCAGTAGAGCAAGTGCCCCATACACAGAAGCTATGTCCTCGCGCAGCGGACCCGGGTTCGATTCCACCTGTGGTCCTTTGCTGCATGTCATTCCCCCTCTGCCCTGTTTCCTGTCCACTCTTCAGCTGTCCTGCATATAAAGGCACAAAAGCCCCAAAAAAATCTTAAAAAAAAAAATGTTATGGCAAGCAGATTTCTGACCCACTTGCCCAACTGGCAAAGAAAAAAAAAGTGTAGCCCATGCAAATAAGACAAAATGATGGTATGTGGAAAAAAAAAAAGCAGCAAATCGTCAATTTTAAGAATCTGGATCCCAGGATTATTTGACATTATGCGACAAAAATGCCAGAAACTATTGATAAATTATTCAAATAGTTGTTTGGGCTCTAATCACAAAGCACTGACAGCAAATTATTCACTAGGTTTGATAAGTGAGTCATGGATAAAATCATTTATCAAACATTTATTAGTTTTAGGTAATTTAATGTGGATATTTGCCGCTTTTGCCTTTTTTTTCCTAAGTTGTAATAGAAAAATATCTTTGGGGTTTTAAAAAAAAGTTCATGACTTTGAGTTCTGTCAGGTTTAGTTTTAAACAGCATCAAGCCAAATGTTTCTTTAACTCTGGTTAAGACCCCATAAGGAGCTTACTCACTGTGGCTGTGTACAGTACATTGTCTTCAACCACAGTCCCAAGGGGACAATTAATTATTTTGAGTTGAACACAGACCACATAGCAGAGCCCCTGCAGTCACTATGAAAGTATCCAGGCGAGCTGCTCTTTACATACAAGGTGTTCTTTACAAAAATGCAAGTTGGCAGTGCAAGCGAAGAGTTGCCGTGCCACCGTAACTAAAGGAGCGTGTGAAAACTTAGCTCATGCCACGAGGTGCAAAATAACGCATGGCTCACTGCATTTCAGCACAAAAACACAGCATCCTCTCTGTGATTCCCCGACAAAGAAAAGCAGCAAATAAGGAGAAGAATGCCTCGGATAGAAGTGTAGCCCACGGCGCGAGTTGGACGCTACAGTGCAGGAATGGACAAAACAAAGAGCGGGCAGAGAGAGCGAGAGACAGGGGAGGGAATCCCCTGAGTGCAAAGCTATGTTCAGCAGGAATGTTCTGCCGCCTGTTCGCTCATGTAACTTGACTGGCAACAGCCCAGAGAGCTGTCGGACACAGACAGAGAGGGCGGGAGAGACGCGGAGAAAATAAGATGGATTTGGTGAGAGGGAGACAGGCGGAGGACAGGAAAAGTTGCACAAGAAATCACAGATCATTTTTCATGTTTTCGCATTTTTAAGTTATTGGGTGATATGAGGACAGAGGAAGACCGCAGGGAGATGTTCATTTTTCAGCCG
>JAQLOL010000007.1:9980469-10004889 GCA_029783665.1 Naso thynnoides | reverse complement strand
ATTTTTCAGCCGTCCCGAGATTTTGCAATAGCATTCATAGCAAAGTCCAGATCCTGTTAACATCTTGGAATGTTTTCAGAATTGGCAAAGTTACAAATCAATAAACATGACTGCGTCATGGCAACAATCTATTCCGTTTCTGCATCAATGTGATGAAGTACCTTCATTTGTCAGTTCACTAATAAGTGGAACTGAGTGAAAACATACATTTCCTAATACTTCTTGTCTGAAACGAACAACTGCTGTGAGTATTGATTGATCTCCCAGTTGTTTCCTTGATTAACTGCTAAGTTGTGAGACTATAAAATGTTAAAATAAACGGAGTAGAATCCTCTTTTAAATATCAGCCTATTTTGTTCGACCAACCTAAATAACAAAATTTCAACTTTACAATCATATTTATGTTGATTCTTTTGGTTCTGAAGGATTAATTGACTGATCACTTTAGTGCTGATTTTTAGTTGGATTTTTATTTCTGATTACTGCATTGATTTCTGATCAATCAGGCATTTAATTTGCTTGATTAGACAGAAACAGACAACCTTGTCTAATATTTTAGTCGTGAACAAAAGAGATTTAATTAGGGCCTGACTGATGTATCAGTTGGCCAATATTAGCCTATTGCAATTATATTGGTACTGGTTACAGGGCTCCAGACTAACTGCATTCACTAGGAGCGCTGTAGCCCCTCACTGAAAATTTTTAGGAGTGCAAGCAGAAAATTTAGGGGCCACACTTTAAGTCGACCTGCATCGCAAATTTAAACTTCCTGCATTCATTAGAGGGTTATCAGAGGAAACTCTGATAACTGTGTGCCTAATATTACAGCACTGATGCGCTCAGACACAAACAGCTGTTAAACTGACAGCTGATCCAGATGTGTTCAGTTGTCATCTTTGGCACACATATAAGTAAAAAGAAAAAGTAAACTTTAGATGCTCAAAACGCGGAGTGGCAGCACTCGTTTATGTCACTTCACAGCCTCCCACTCCCTCAGTCCCAGCGCTGCACTCCTGCAGGTGTTTCCCCACTTTGAGGGGAACCTGGCGTGGAAGGAGGGAAACAGGTCTGGACGACACCTCCCAAAAAACATCCCCCCTTCGTAAACAACGGTTCGTGACGACCTCGAAGGGGAACGTGACGCTCCACAGGCGCTCCCAGCTGTTTCTCCCCACATGTGCTCAGACACTTTTGGAGCGGCTGTGCCTAGTGCAACACGTCTCAGTGCGATCCCAGCCATAGGAGTACACTGACACACTCCCTCTCTCAGCATTTTTTGATATGAAAAACAAAAAAGTCGTCAATTCACAGGTTGCACATGCGCGAATAGGTGCAAAACTTACTTGCGCAGTCTCAAAAAATGGTTGCAAAATGCAACCATTTGGTCGCAGTCTGGAGCCCTGGGTGAAAATGTTCTCCAACTGCGCCAATATTATATTTTTTTTAATGGCCGGAACAAATACTTGGAATGGTAAAATGGTGTGATTTAACAGTTTGTCCAGCAGAGGGCAGTCTGTTGTTACATAGTGATAGTGTTTGCTGTTCAGTGCACTGATGTTTGGTATAAAGTTTGCTAAATGTAAGATATACCGCCTCCATTACGCAGTATTTGACAACCACATTGACTCGATTATACATGTATATTATTGGACAATATATCGGATATTGAAAATTTCTTGCGCTCTGATATCAGTATCAGCATCTGCCCAAAAACTCCATACTGGTCGGATCCTATATTTCATATATTATTAGATTTATTAGTTTCACTACATGAATTTACATCTATATCACCCAAACAATCTCTGAAACATAAACATTAACTTCCTGCATTTGATGTCCGTCATGTGAGCAAAACAGGGGTTAAGTTTGAGTGGACTGCTTCTGCTACAGAGAAAGAAATTCTCCCCAAAATTTCAGTTTATCTTTGGTTTCAAGCCAAATCACGACAAATAACTACTGATCCCCTGCAAAGTTTGCCTGTGGGTTGTAGCTGCATCCCAAAGTAATAAAAAAGAGATTACTATTTTTTTGTACACGAGGACCACAGCGTTAAAACTGTCGAGTGTGAAAAAAGGACTTTCCACTGCTTTGAGAAATACTGCACTGAAACAAAATGAAAATGTATGCCAGGCTGCAATAAAAAAATAAGAAATCCAATAATAGAATCTGTTGTAGTTTCCTGAAGCTGCAACAAATAATCACGATTATGAGTGTGAACATAGTATAGTATGCAGAATATAATGGTAACTCCTGCAGCCATAAAAGAGAGAGGAAAGACAACCAGAAAGCAAGAGGGATGGAGGTGGAGCTTTACGCTCTTCAAGGCAACACAAATCAACCTAACAGCTCCGTGTGTGAGCTGAAAGTGTGTGTGCCAGTGCCGATTCCCCTCCGCTCTCCACTCCGGTTCATACTCATACGCCTCCTGATACTGAGGTCAAAGCAATCACTTTGCTAATATGCCGACATATGGACATGCTGCACTCGCATTATCCCAGCCAATCCCGCCGCACACTCGTGGACGCACACCTGCACAGAATGACGTAATCCTTTGCTGTGTGATGATGTCAGATTATTGATATGTCCCAATAGTTCGCTTAACAGGCTGAGGAAAAAATTACCAAGAGACAAGGAGTGGGGAAGGAGGAGGAAGAAGAAAAGGAGGAGGAGGAGGAGGAGGAGACACGATGCAGAGTTTTGTGGGTAATTAAAAGCCCGGGTAACGAGGCTAATGAGTAGACAGGTGGCCCCATTACAGGAGCAGCCGCACACACTCATTAACACACTCACACGCACAAACCTCCCCTCTGGCTGGGATTAGTGGGGACACAAGTGTATATGCATCTGTGTGTATGTGTGTGTGTGTGTGACCCTCCTGTCTCCCCGTTAATCAGTCGTCACATACAAAACTGAAGGCAACAGGGTGTCTCTCTGGCTGTGCATTGTGTTTGTGTGTGTGTGTATAACTGGAGGCGAGAGTGTGAAATTGAAGTGATAAGGCGGTTAACATTCAAACCTTCCCACCTGCCCTGCTCAACCTCAGCAATACACACAGGCACAGATATACACACACGCACACACAAAAACACAGACACAGTGACATTTGTTTTCTTTCCCTCTGCCCTTGCATTTCCCCTCCAACGCTACATCTGAATATGTGAGTAAGTGTGTGTGTGTGTGTGTGTATGTGTGTGAAAAAGTCATCATTTGTTTGTGTAGTTGTGTGAGGCAGTAGTGGTGGTGGCAAGAAAACATTCTTTTAAGGTAGTGTCAAGTGTTTGCTCAGGAGAGGGGAAAAATACAAACAGGCTGATGTGGCTGTAATTACGTACACAGATAGGTGTGGTGATGTTTCACATTTGAGCAGAGAGCTCAGCAGATGCACACAAACACACAAACTCGAAACAGCAGAGTCACATGAGGATAACTCACAGTCTTCTAGGTATCCTTGAAAAACAAGGGGGAAAAAAAATCCCTTAGGTAGGTCGAAAAATTCTCAAGCAACCACGGCACAAAGAAGCACACAGAGTCCAGTTGGGAAAGAGCCAGAGACGGAGAGAGAGAGAAAACAGAAGAGGATAAGAGAGGTGATGAGGAGGCAGGAGTGTAGGTGGAGAGCTGGAGGGGGGCAGGAAAGCCAGTGAGGAGACAGGGGAGCACGCGGCAAGCACAGCGCGGTGACATTCGGGGGATACGTCTGCATATCAAAGGAGTTTGCACGGGTAGTGGTGGTTATTATCTTTTGATGGAGAGGGGAAAGAGGGGAGACAGGGGGGAGTCAGTCAGCCAGGCAGGCAGGCAGGCAGGCAGGCAGGCAGGCAGGCAGGCCTGGAGACAAGCCTGCGGCTGGATTTACTCTCTCCGGTCCTGGAACCACAACTTCACCCCGGGGAATGGGAAGGGGACAATTGGCTCTTTAAGAATGGAGGGAAAAGTGTGAAGGGAAGAGGAGGGGGGGCGGGGGGGGGAAGCATATGAGTGATGTATGCATGTGTGTGTCTGGGTAAGGGGTCCTCCAAGCCCAATTAAGCCTGACTGCATGTCGGAGGGCTGTGCCAAACATGCCCCACCTGTTTAGAGAGGGCCAAGGGGCTAATGAGCACTGCCTGGAGGGGGAATAGCATGAGAGGGAAGGAGTGGAAAATGGGAAGGAAAATTCCAGGGAATTAAAGAATAACGACGACATTCCCCGGTTTTTGTCCCCCTGCTTTCTCTCTCATTATGCCACCGCAACTCGGAGGCACAATGTCAGAGGGATTTCACAGCTAAAATTAGCCTTTGTTATCATATGCGTTACAGGCTATACATGTGACAGGGCAGTGCACAAACACACACAAACACACACACACAAAAATCCCCCAATCAGTCAGACAAAAACAAGCAACGAGGAAAATTAAAACCAGAAACTGGAGGAGAGGCAGGAGAGCAGGAAGAAGGGGGCATAATGAAGTAATAAGAGCCAAATACATGTGCAACAGGAGCAACAACAGTTTTTGGGACAGAATGCCTCTGTGTTGTGACTGTGTGCGTGTCTGTGTGTGTGCACATGTTGGTGGGTTTAGGTGAAAGAAGCCCATTGTCTGGCAGTGTAACTCAAGCTCACAGGCTCAGCTTCGCCTGGAATGAGCTGCAAGGATGTGGCATCCTTCTATCCTTCCTTCCTTCTGTCCTCATTAACTCATTAACCGGACTGTTTCTTTTAAAAGGAATAGTTTATTAAACCAGACTGTCACACACACTTACAGCGAGCAGCCCTTTGACTCAGCTTTACACAAAGACTGAAAACAGGAGCTGGTGCTGAACCAGGCTCTGTCAACAAAATCCACTTCACTAAGATTCACTCATTCACACTTTACATGTCATATGTATAAGTAACCCTATGGACTAGTTTTGAAATTATATACTTATTTATTTAATAATGTAAATGTTGCACCAAGGGGTCGTTGCAAATTCGTTGTATGCTTGCTTACACAATGGCAAATAAAGTTCTTCTTCGTCATCTGTTTAAACATGAGCCTAAAGCGTAAGCAAGAAAAGTTGCAGCAACAAACCGGCACATTATCTCCAATATAAAACGCAACTTGAAGTTTAAAATTTTATTTTGTTCGAGTAAAGTTGGGAAATCCAGAGGTCCTGGTTGGCAGATCACCAATGAACAGAGCCAGACTAACTGCTTGACCTTTGTTTTCAGTTGCTACGCTATGCTAAGCTAACGCTAATGAAAGTAGTCATATTTACTCCACACATGTGAGAGTCATATCGATCTTTTCATCCAACTCTGAGCAAGAAAGTTAATAACAAAGAAAGTTAATAACAAAGACTAATGCAGTCAATTTTATCGAAACAGCCCAGAATCACAAATCACAACGACACACAATCTCACATCCTCTGTTCTTCCAGCCGACAAAAGGAAAAACATTGAAAAATTCAAGAGCAAAAGAAAATGGATCCATCTCCCAGAACAGAAAGACATACAACAGATGTAGATGTATTTATCAGCCAAAAAACCCCCAACAAAATAAACGTTTTGATGACAAAAGTGCAGATAAATGTAGATTGTAAGGCAGATTTTCTACTGTTAAACTAACATTCAGACATTCAGGTGACCAGTGAGTGGAATTTAATTGTTTATTTGATTTTTTCACACTACATCAAGCGCACACACACATACACACACACATTCACGCGCACACACGCGCACACACACAATCAACTGGCAGCTGCTAACCTCGAGATTAAGGCCAAAGTGACAGACGTGATTTCAGGCTACATCTGTGACAGAGAGAGAAAGAGAGCAGAACAAACAAACGTGGAGTAACATGCAGATACACTGAGCAGCAAATTGTTACTGGCTAGTGGAGAGGAAAATACAAGAGGTGGATAAAAAAAAAAAAAAAAAAGAGGAAGAAGAAAAGCAATGGGGCCACGCACCATCTGTTGGGTGCGTACTGACTGTGCATTCAGAGATTCAAATGGCTGTTCATTCCACACAAAATCCAACATCTAGAACTATTAGAAATGCTGCTATTAAAGAACCTTTTAATAAAAATAATAATAATAATAAGATGTTTGACTGGGGATAGGTGTACAGTCCCTCCCCTTTCTAATGTTCCTTTGTTTATCCGAGAGGAAGAGGGGGATTAAAAAAAACAGATGTGTTTGTGTTTGATGCAAAAGGCTTTTAGTAAAAGGAACCTGGCCTTTGGTCGGAGCTGCAATTGAATTAGATCCCCATTTAGGGAACCACAAACAACCCTGCTCCGCCAAGTGCCTGTGTTCCCTTCCACTCACATCCATCTCTTCCCCTTTTCCTCTCATCTCTCTCTTCTTCTGTCTATCTTAAACCATTACGGATGACACGAAAATAATTGAATAGGCCCGCTCAGTCCGCCACACAACTTCAAACCTGCTTTTCAAAAAAAGGCATGGGAAAAGGGAGGGAGAGAGATAGAAGACACACTGAAAAAGAAAAGTGAGGAGGAGATGGGAGTTTTTCTTTTTTTTTCCCGTCTTTTTTGGGGGTGAGCAGCTCATTGATATGACAATTTGATTTTCTGGGCTCTGGTGTGAAGCAGCTTAAGAGGGCATCCCTCTATTATAAGGCCTGTGACATCTAGCCTCTCTGGATCTTCAGCCCCCACCCTGCGTATGTGTGTGTGCATGTGTGTGTGTGTGAGTGTGATTGTAAGCTGGTGCATGTGTGCCTCTAAGTACATGTGTTTTTCACTGTGTGTGTGCGTGGATATGTGTGGATGTGTGTGTGTGTGTGTGTGTGTGTGTGTGTCCATCCCAGGCAGACTCTCCCCTGAGTTTCCAATCCGGGATCACATGCGGGGGAATGTGAAGTTGGAGCAGCTGTCGGCCTGGCAACACTCCTTGCCAACCAAGCGGGATAGAAAGTTACCAAGCATCAGCACCCCGACATTCAGCACAGCAGAGGACAGGGTACATGCAGGGCGTGTGTGTGTGTGTGTGTGTGTGTGTGTCAGCTTAAATAACCATTCATGTTGTCAGCAGCTATTAGGCATTTAGCTGAAGACCCCACCCAGAATGATTTAGTCAGAATTCAAAGGCGGGATAAATGTAATTGTCAGTATTTGGAGCATTTCAGAGTCGATAAATCAAAGCTAAATTAATTTCCAGCCTGGCAGCTTCTCACTGCATCTACAGTGCCTTTCACAATTTGTGCCACCTGGTTGGATTTGGCAAGAAATCCGCTCATTGGCCTTATTGAACTAAACTGGCATAAGGCTGTTGTTCTTCCAACACAAACTGAGCTTGAGCTTTGGGGGTTTTCTCGCAGCAGAAGACGAATGGAACGGAAAAACAAGCGAAAGGCTGATGGAAAAATAATATACATCACAGCTGACGTGTTTATCTTATCCACTAAGATGAAAGTAAACAGAAGCCAGGGGTCAAAGCCAGAGTGTTCCTGAGAGAGACAGATTTATCAAAATAAAGTCAATAGATATTCCCTTTAATGGTCATGTGTAATGGGCTCGTCTTCTTTGCAGAAATTAAAAGTTGTCCCTAAGACAGGAACAAGATTAGGTGCATATAGAGGTCTGGAAAAGGCTGCAGCATGTGTTTGTCTGAGGTAATGGAAGTCTTTACATCTGCAAAATTGCAGCAAATTACTGAGAGACCGCAAGGACTTGTTGGAACATTTCACCTTGCTCGAAAAACAAGACGGGATTTTTACAATTTATTTGGGGTGCCGTTTTTATTGTTTTGGCCATTATTCATGTCATTTGGTAAAACCGCTGCACTCATCAACCAAACTATCAGGGAACATAGAAGAAACACAAGCAGCAGGTTTTTTTTGTTTGTTTTTTTGTTTTGTTTTTTAAAAACACGGATTGGCCAAACTTATTTGGAAGAAAAAATTAAGGCAGATAGTAATTTTTAAAAACTGCTTCAAAACTTTTTCCTAGTTTTCACTGCATTTTACAAAGCATGCAGTCTGAAAAACGACACAGCACTGGTCTGAGTCGGATAGGGTTTTCTAAGGATGCATGATAATGATTTTTTCAGCCAATACCAATAATTGATAAATTAATTTTACATTTTTGTATTTTAAAACATAACTTGTATTTTAGGCACACGAGGGTATGAAATGCTAAGGATGATATAAGCTTCTGTAGCTCTGACAAAATCTCACAAACCACACATCTAAAACTGTAAAAGTATCTACACGTGCGGCATTTTGTTTTTCTTCACTGTGAACTTTTCTTCACCGGATCAACAGGTGCAGTAGTTTTACTTCATGAGCACAACAGCATACTGAGCTGTTATTCAGACCATAAAAGCCAAGTCACTGAAAGCCGTTTTAGCTTTGTATTATCTGCTCTATTTATCCGCTAAAATTTAATTATACGTACAATGAAAATGACGTCACATTTTGAAATTCCAGGTCGATTATCGTTGTGCATCCCTGGGGTTTCCTCTTCATTAAATTTGGCATCGACAACAGTAGAAACTAATAAACAGATCTGAAATGATGTTTCTTGGCAGAAGCCAAATGGAAATGGTACTTAGACAGCGGGTGTTCAATTATCTGCTTGATTCATGGCATAAAGTTTTTTTATGAAAGGAAAAGTGAAGCTGTAAACAATTTTTAAACAATGGCTCGCTTTTATCAAGTGTCCTAGTAGCAAGCTGCACAGTGCGAGCAACCTGGAAACTAGCTGCACCCAAACGGCATGCAGTAATTTTTAACATTACTTAATATACCTGTGAGTTTCCTGCTACGACGAGCCAAAAATGTCAAATACGATGTCACACATGAGCTGCTCGAACCTCATTTCAGCGTGTTTGCTGAGCAACAAACAATTCAGCTTAACTGACTTACTGATCTGCTGTTATTGCTGTGGTTTTCCTGTGCAGTGGGGGTGTTTTTGTGAATTTAGGTTCTCTTACTTTCACTTTTCCCATAAATGAGACAATATGGCTTGATTACAGTTTGACGCCTTGTTTTCTCATCATGTCAGAAGTGTTGCATCTCAGCAATTACTTGTGCTATTGCAACGGCCTAAACCAGGCAAAATTATACCCAAAATGTATTAAACCATTAAACTTACTAGCTTCAAAGACTCAAAGATTGTATTGCACGTGACGTGGATGGACATTTAGTCATAACTTTGGGGCGGATGTTCGTCAGTGGAATGTCTGTAACAGTAAAAGTAACAGTGTGACTCTATAAGAATGTGTTGTGGCACATTCTATCTTGAACTCGGCAAACAAGTCAAGATTTTGACTCCTTTTAAGATATCAAAGACTGTTTTGGTGGAGCCTGATGTGTAATTAAATTCATGTGCCCAGCCAGGAGAAACACGTACTGACAAGTACACACACACACACACACACACACACACTCACACAAAGATAAAGTGGAGAGTCAGGGTGAATCCAAGAGAATCCTAAACAAATCCTTGGATCAGATGCCGTGGTAGGGGGTGCAGGAGGGAGAAAAAAAAAAAAAAGATGGTAGATTGTGTGTGAGGAGTGTGTCTAAAGGTCAGCGTTAAGAGTGTGTATGTTCATGTGCTTCTCTGTTTCTTTAGAGAGAGACTGAGTATATTATGGCTAAAACTCACACGAGTCCATGTGCCAGGGGAACAATACACTATGCAAATGAGGCTTCTCCATATGGTGAGAGTCAACCGAGCGTTCAACACACACACACACACACACACGTCTACATTGAAGAGCCAAGTGCTGTCCTTCATTTCCATGCTAAATCTGTACAGCCTCGTAACAGCTATCTCTGCTCAGTCTGCAACGACCGAAAAACACGAAAGAGACAAGAAGACAAGAGATGGATGGAGAGGGAAGATGTAGACACTCAATAGCGGAAATAAGAGAAACCAGCCAACACTGTCTTCTGCTCCTAGTGATTAGCATTCAGTAGGAACTGAAGGAAACATTTAGCAGTCGGGCCCTTATCAGAGCCTGCCTGCATACCTCCCACACTGGGTCACTGTGCTGAAAGCTCAACGTGTCTCTTTCCCATGTCTTCTCACCGCCTATTATCTGTTAATCCACCCACACTGGTTCATCCCAGTGTAACAGGAAACATTATTAACTGCTGAAAAAAGATTGACCTCAAGACACGTGGAGAAAGCTAATCGCCCGAAAGCCTGCAGGACAAGTCTGTTCATCTAGCCTACGCTGTCTTGTCTTGCCTGACAGCAGGGCCGGTCTACCTACACAGAGCTTTGGACGGCAACCCCGTGAGTTCACAACATGTCCCCGGAGGGAGTGCCGGTGGGATAGAGGGATGAGGAAAAAATGGGAGGGATAGGAGGAGTAAAATATATACTTGTACTTAGGTCAGATGTGGTGCGGTGCTGAGAGTGTGTACCAAAGAGATGCTGCAGCATGGAGGGATTTTACTAACCTTGTACTTTATTTTGTTGCATTTAACCTCCAGTGTACTAACAGCACCTGGCAGGCGCTTCAAACTCACAAACATAAATCCTTGTAAAAGTAAATAAAACCATCTGTACAGATGGGAGGTAGCCACTGCTCTCCAGCTGGGGGTTAACTTCCCCCTTAAACTTTTCCCCCTGGATACAGCGGAGAATGTTCCACTGGAATTTGTGTGTGTGTGGATCTGTGTATGGCCTGTGTGCGCGCACTGGAAGGGAAAAGGTAAGCAGTGGTGGAATGATGATCCTGTGATTTCCCCTGGGGCCACATCTGCCCTCGTTGAGCACGCCGCCTCTAAAAAAGCCCCATCCGACATTCCTGGAGCATTCCACCAGCATTCATCACCCGCTCCGAGGCCCCTCCCCAAAACCCCCACACGTCCTTGCTGTGTGCACCTATCCCCCTCCACTTGGACTAGAAAGTCTCTGAAGCTAGATTCAGAAATGTCCAGAATGTCTGCTCTGAGACTTACCAGAGCCAGAGCATGATCCCTCCCTACCTCCCTGCAGCACTAAGGTCATTGTTCATCCTCGTCTGTTCATTCCTCATCCATCGCTCACTCCATCTCCTCTCTCTACCTCTGCAGGGATTTGCAGCTCTCTAATAGAGGCATCTACCATGTCCCACTGACTGCTGGAACAGCTGGGGCTGGGACGTGTGTGGAGCGCTGCCCATTGTGTGTGTGAGTGTGCGTGTTCGCGGCTGGGTGTGCAATCGAGCATGCACAGGCAAACATCTGTGCTGAGAGGAGCAATGGGAAATGATGTTGCGAGCGCCAAGCCAGAAATATCTGTCACACCCTGACTTATCAACGCGTCCCACTGCATGCACACATGAGCACGCACGGCCGAGGACAGCGGTGCTCAGACGCGGTGACACCCACCAAACACAGCGGCGGCTCTGTTTTTTATCACCCGCCATAAATCACCCATCATCTAATTGTCCCCGACTTCCCTGGTCTCTGACAATCTGCTCCTTGACAACCAGCCCGTATAACTGACAAACGGTGCCCTCGACGTGGTCGTTTATCAGCAGCCCTCATCCCTTTTGGAGTTGTTTCTACTTGGCAAAACCCCTGAAAGTTTGATAAGGTGAAGGTGGGCATGAAGCTCCATATTTAGCTAACGCTGTCAAACGCTGATTTAGCAACGCGGGGTAATTGCACAGAGTCACAACGGAGCAGGCAGGGAATGAATTAGGGGTGTGGGATGGGAGGGAAGGGAGCTGGGAGAAGGCTAAATTATGCTGAATAGCACTGCAGTGATATCCCCCCCTTTGCTGTTGAAACAATGCATCGCAGCCAACCACTTTTCATTGAGACAGCAGCATCAAAGCAAGAATAATGGATCCTTGCAGAAACCTCAGCTCGATAGTTGGAGAAACAAAGCTCTCATTGTAATCTCGGGCTCTCTCCCTCCTCTTGTGCATTCATCCCAGTGTTAATCCTTTTCACATTACTCTGACTCTACTGTAGGCCATTAGAGGAAGAGAATTAGAATTCTACTGTAGATTTCTAATCTGTTCCATTCTCTTCTGGTATGATCTTCAATCAGCACTTGGCAGCAGAATAAAGGAACACATACACTTTGAACACAAATGTTCATAAGAAACAAACTCTAGCTGCTGAGCTTGTGTTGCATATACTATTAGACCTTATCTTACTGTGTTGTGCTGTATTATCCTGAAGCAGTGACACCTGTAGGAATTAGATATTGAGTTTCTTTGGCTAATATTTCAGATTGAGCTGGGTTAAGGAAACTTTATTTCCAAGATCAACTTTGAACTAAACTTGAAACCCAACACAGAAAGAACTACACTTGAAGGACCATACCAGTCTATTAGCAGTCAAAAACAAAAGTTTGGTGGGTAGAATTTTTCATCTACTAGTCATTTGGAAGCTTTATCATTAGCCTGTGTTACGATATTATGGAGATAACTGGTTGTTGTTGAAGGGACAAAATACAGATCACACAATATTTCTAAAAAAAAGCAGTATGCTTGCTAGTTGGTTAAATATGGCAAAAGCAAAAACTGAAATATCAGATAAACATTCTAAAATAAAGCCTGTTCAATAGTTTGTCTTTAAATTGTATTTCAAATTAACTAATTTTATTTCATGTATGATCAAAGTGGAAAATAATCACTACTGACTCTGTAACTCGTCATTTCTGGGCAACAAGACCACTTTTCAGAGCTGCGTCAGGGTCACAAACAGAGCAGAATGCATTTCAAACAAGCATAAAAAAACAAAAGCATGGATTTCTCATTAGCTCCATCAAAACAAACTGTGCGGCCGGCTTTGGATTCCAATTCCAATTATTGCTTGCATTGTGTGGCTCTGACTTAAAGTCTGTGACTTTTCCTTTTCTGCAACATCACAGCGGAAAAGTCTCCCAGTGATGGAATTGATTCTTCCCCCAACAATCCAATGTGAGGGCTGGAGGGATATATGGTTGACAGTTTGACCGCGGGGTTAAAAAAAGTGACCACAGAAAAAAACAAACCAACAGGATGCTATTGACTGCAGCTCCACAGATCCATAGCCACTTGGGCTGTAACTAGCCTGTGGGGGAAAATGGCCAGCTGGAAAAATAGATGAGAGAATGTGATGTATCGCATCTTTGAGGTGTGTGTATGTGTGTTTGTGTGTGTGTGTGTGTGTGATGTCTGGCTTAGGTTCAACCTTCAGATTCTAATATTGTGATTCATACGCAGTCACGGAGCTGCATGCTGCGACCTGTCCGTCCTCGCTCCGCTGATTTTCACATTGATTATCTCATTTCCATTTCACATGCGTGGGGGGAATGAGAGTGCACTGAGGGAGTTAGTTTGTTTTTCCTTTGGCGTTGTGTTGTACAAATGTTCCTCCTGCTTTTCCATGTTTATTTCTGGCACTAAGTTGAATTTTTTGGGGAACTGATGAAGACGATTCTGATGGAATGATGATCACAGAGGTTAAACGCAGCTGTGTTTCCCAGAACACTGAAAGGCTGAATTCAGAGCAGATGTCCTGACTCTACCTGTAGTGTTCCAGCTGATGCCAGTGAGGTGTAGTGTATGTTTATGTTTTGTAGGGGGTTGACTGATATTCACGAGCAGTTGTCTTACCGGCTTTTCGGTGCATTACTGCCACCAGCTGACTGAAGTGTAAACTTGTGTTTCGGCAGAGGAATACCTTCTTTTTGATATAAGCCCAGTAAAATCGAATCTATTTGGGATGATTTCGCTGTACAAACTGATGATGTCTGTCTAATGCTGCACACGAAGCTTCTTTTGTAGATCTTATAAAGTGCTGGAGTTAGTGTTAGGGATGCATGATATTACTGGCATGTTTTTGGCAGATTCTGGCTGCAAGCCGATATCCAACAGTTAGTTATATCCGATATAATATCCATTTAAATAACAGGCTTCTGTTTCCTTGTTTAAACGCTGGAGTCGACGCCATGTTTCACACGTTTCACTGTGGACAGACGTTGCGTTTACTGACTCTGTTACTCGTGAAACAGGCCGGTTTGCATCATCCAGTTTTGAACAAAATGTTTCTTGTTTTGTTTAAAAGCAGTTGTCATAAATAAATATGACATGATTTACATAACATAAGTCCATTTTTTTTCCTTCTTTTGCACAAACAATAAATATGACATCATTTTAAGCTTTGTATTTTACGCCTGCATTTCCTGCCGGGCTGCCACGTTAAGAGAACGCATAATTATACTGTGTGTAAATTTCACCACAGAGGAGACTTGATGACCTCTGCAATTAGGTGTGAGGAAAAATATACACATGTATCCTGGTATCTGTATCAATTTTCGCTCAAATGAGCAGAGTTGGAAAGTAATTAATTACATTTACTTGTGTTACTGTAATTGAGTAGTTTTTTGTGCACTTGTACTTTTTTGAGTAGTTTTTAAAATCTGTAATTTTACTTAAGGAGGTTTTGTTTGAAGTATTGTATTTCACTACATTTTAAATCACATCTGTTACTGAGTTTAAAAAAAAAAAAGCCCAAACAATAAGTTTCTCCAGGTTTTCTATGAACTGGTGCTGCGACTATATGCCAGTGACAGTCCTTCTGATTGGCTCAGGCTGATTGACTGCGGCGCCAGAAGGTGAACAACAGTCAGTCGCACACACCCAGACAGCAAAGGGTCATTTTTGTGCAGACATGGAGCAAGGTGAAGATGGAGAGATGATACTACAACCCCCTGTGACCCCCCCTAAAAGTAACTAAGTAACTTTTACTCTGAGTACATTTTTAAATGAGCTACTTTTTTCTTTTACTTGAGTACATTTTAACGCCAGTAATTCTACTTCTACTTAAGCAGATTTTTTGGGTACTCTTTCCACCCCAGCAAATAAGTTGTAAAGTATCAGCATATTTTATACCGGCAAAAAATCGAATATCATGCATCTGTAGTTAGTTTTAATATAAACCACTAGCCACCAGTAATCAGAGCATCAAGTACAAAACAGACTCTACAGACCACCGATTGTTGGCTTGTTTAGCCTTGAGGAACAAATGTACTTATTTTGTGTTATTCTTCATCTATATGCTTTGTAGCACAGCCACACATATTAAATACCAAGAAATGCACATTTTTTTTCAGATAGCCTAAGTCACACTGCTGATCCACAATATGCTGTGACTTCCTTTTAAATGAGACTGACTCCAGTTTTTCAGTCTGTGAGTCCTCTGCGTTACTGAAGGAGCTCCTGCCAAATGGCACAAACAGCGTCGGTCAGTTAAACGTGTCTGGAAAGGAGTCGTAAACTTTCATCTCGCTGAGAGCCTAAGGTTAGACTTTTGAAAATTCATTCCGTGTGAAAAGACACCACTAATGGCTTTGAAACGGCTGGAAATGACTGTTGGACCTGACGCTTCATTCATACACCAGATGGCACTGTAGCAATTAAGATGACTCCTGGTTAGAAGATGGCCTCAGGTAAGAAACTCACAATATTAGTCTGCAGAAATGAGTTTATAAAGTAATGAAATGGGTTTGAAATGGCCAATTACATAAAATTAGATTGAACTTTAATGGTCATTGCGGCAGAATTGGGCTATTGCAGTACTAATTCAAATGGTATATATAAAAAAAAAAAATCAAATCTGTTGTTGTTGTGCAAGACAAACTCATCATCTGATGCAGAAATGAGCTTGATTCCTGTAATTACGTCTCTTTTCTATTGTGCGGCATAAAATTGTGAGTGTCAGACTCGTATTTAACAAGAGAAATTTGCATTTTTCTGTCTCTTGTTGGGAACAGAACGTGCACAGCATCACTGGAGTCAGATATATTTGTTGAAATTCGGCGCAATGTATTTGACATGTTATCTTTTCTTTGAGAGTTCAGATCTTTTCAAACTGAAATGGCGGCATGTAAACTGTTACACTTTCGTATCAAGCAAACCAAAGCTTGTCGACATCAGGGTGGGTGTTAGATCCGGCGTCACGGAAACACACAAAGCTTGAGAACCAAATTACATTACACACAAAGAGTGCGTTCGTGTGATATCGTTATGATGGGAATAAGGAGTTTCCCACTGGGAAAATTCACCCGAACGACTTCCCAACTCGGAAACTTCAACCTTTCGTCATCACATGAACGCAGCATCAGATCATTCAAATCTGTTTGTAATAACATCACAAGCCTTCACAAGTCAAACGTCTTTACACTGAGCCTCATCCAAATTATCAACTTGCTTAGAGCGCAACTTCCTGTCTAGATAATTTGTGTACAGGGAGCTGAATCACAAATAAGTGAAGGTAGTTTCAGGAGCGGCTCCCTCGGTGTTTGTAGTCTGGACGTCCCCGTTTGACAGAGGTGAGTCCAGGCAAGCCTGTCCTCTGAGCTTAACGAGTGCAGCGTCAAAGGGTGAATCAGCTTGCAATTAAGGCAAAAGGCTTATTACAGCAGAAGTACCTGAATCAGCTGTTTACTGTGCTGTGTTTTACTGCGGGTGCTGCAGTGACACATTCAAACCACAGGGAGGCACTCGAGCTCAAGTTATAGCAGCTCACAGTTTTTACTGTGAACAGTCTGCTGCACAGAATCTGAGCACATTGGTTTTGTTTTGGGCATGAATACCAGACTCAGAAGAACGAACACATGTCATGACAGGAAACAGAGCAAGCAGGACAAAACAAGCAGAAGTCACAGCTACTCATTAGAAATGCAGCCATTTAAAAGAGGATGCATCAGTGCCGCATGATTCTACTTTTAAGTTTTATTTCATTGTCAATCATTCTTTGCACGTCTTGCTGCTAATTTGCTGGCAGAGCTGAAAGTTTGCTCAGCGGAGTAACAGACGAGACACATGCTTCAGTTTGATCCATATGTGAAGTATGAAGCTTCAAGATGTCAGCGCTGCGAATGCATTGCAAGTTTACCTTAAAGACTATTGACCCCGACGTGATTTGAACACGCAACCTTCTGATCTGGAGTCAGACGCGCTACCGTTGCGCCACGAGGTCCTGCGCTTGTGTTCAATGTCTATTTGTCAGTTTGCTTGACATCACAGTTCACTGCATAACTGCAGCTTCCTGTCTCCTGCCTGCTCCCTTTAGAAATGATGTTCTGAATTTGTGGGAACACGGAAACTGCACGCTCACAGTTACTGTTACGCAGTGTAAAAATGGCAGAAACTCTAAAGATGCAGGAAGTACAAAGAAAGAGAAAAAAAAGAGAAATCTTGAACTGAACCTGCCTGAGCTGTCCACAGCTGACTGTGTCCTCCATTTGTGCTAATGCAGCCTGTTTATAATGAGAGCCGCTTCCATGGCTCCTGTGGTTGAGCTCCTTGGACAATTGGCATTTTCTTGGCCCCAGAAGTTGGCATTGCTATGGCAACGGCAGTTGGGTGCCAAGTGGGCACCTGCGCTGGGTCGAGATCAAGCCGTGAGTGAAATTAGCCAAGGCTAAAGCAGGGTCCCAGCAGCTGCCCCCTGGTACCAGAACACTGCCGGGGGAAATCAAAGACTAATTACTCTGTTTGTCTGTGCTCTGTGTGTGTAAGTGTGTGTCTGCGTGTGTTTGTAAGTGAACGCAGCCTTTTTGGCATCAGAGGACTATTGTGTCTGTTTGGCCGTCTCTCAACATCATTCCACAAACATTGTGGACTCAGTATTTATTTTTATATTCACTGTGCATCTTTCCAGCTTAATGTAATTTATCGGTTCATGCAGCAATTCTGTAACGTTTCAATGCTTCCATGGAGACTGATTTTAATTTATGTACCGCAGAGTTATAAAGCTCTAGCATCCGGGGCGGAGCATATGTCTGCGCTGATGTAAAGACTGTGGAAATTAAATTCCAATTTATTTTGTAAGTACCTCAGGTTGGTACCGAGGGTGTGTTTCATTATGCTAGCACGAGGACAGTGAGGGTGGGGAGGAGCCCGGGGGGTGGGGGGGGTGGGGGGGGATCCTTCATTCCATAGTGTCAGCTTCAAGCAATGTCAGTTACTAATGACACACTGAGCAGCTGTATCACCTGTCAGCATCACTGGTAAGTAAGAATGTCTACAGAACAGGTTAATTAGGAGCAGCTTCCCAAATGTAGAAAGATAGATTATTAGTATTATTGCTGTTTCTTGATCAATTGATTGAAATGTTTATTCTGAATAGGTAAAGAAAAAAAGGCAGACAGCAAGAATAATATTTAAAAAACAAATAAAAATAAAAAGTGTACAGGACACACAAGAAAAAGAGTTTATATTTACAGAAAGGCATAAAAAAATGTCCACTAACTCTTGATTGCTATGTTTTCAAATAAGTAAACAACCTTTTTTGTCCCACCTCTTTCCATAAGTCATTAGTAATAGTAATAACCAGCTTCCCATACTCTAAGTAATTTATCTGAGCTTGTCTAAATATATTAATGTAGTAAGAAAATATATAAGTCCATTATTTACATATTAATATCAATCAAAAGTGTTGTTGATTATAATCAGCATTTAATATTCCTTGTAAATCTTTTTATTTATGTAAAAATTAGTGTTACTAGAATGAAAGGCAAAAAATAAACAAGGTGTATGTAGATTGTAATGTAAACAAACAACAAACAAACAAAAACTGCTGCTTTGTGTGATGCCACAACATTTAATACGTTGTTCCTGTAAATTCTGATGTGGTAAACTCATGTGGAGGTGCAACATTTATGCATTTAAACATTCATAATTGATAAAAGCCTCTCGAGCAGCACACGCCTGTGCTTCTTGCTCTGAGCTCCTCCAGAATTCTGCTCATTCTCACCTACCTAAAGGTGCGATTGGAAGCACTTCCATGGTGGCAGAGGGGGAAACGATTTCCAGTTCGTGGAGGAGACATGAAGCACAAACTTTGGTGAAAACACCTCCAGTCAGACGTCCTTGACTCCGTTATTAATTTAACTAGATTTAAGTTTACCTTTAAAATGTAAAACCAGGAATACTTTGCTGTAATTTGAAGGAAAACTGTCTGATTCTGTCATAAATGTTTTCCGACCTCAATGCTGCCCTCTGGTGGCCAAACAGACAACTCAGTGAAGGTCCAGCTGCTGTGCATTATATACTGTGAATACCGCTTTCTGTGGTTTGTGGGACTAAAAAGTAATCTTGCAGCACATTCCATTAAATTGATGTTTTGTATTGCGAGTCAATTTTGTTTCTAATAGCCTTATTAATTGAGCTACAACCACCACCGCCTAGTTGGTAATTCTCCTGTGAACATGGATGGATCTAATTATAGTTGGGCTGCACTGAAATTATAGCTATATTTCAGGCTTAATTGGGATTCGTAACATATTTTTTTTTGTGTGAAATGGACCAAATGTTCAGTTTAGGACATCACAGACGTGGCTGAGAGAAAATTACAATATTTTTGACAAAATACAGATTATTAACATATGGACATTTTTGATAAATAATCATTAGTGATGTGGCTGTGAATGTCTGTGACTGGCATAATGCTTAAAAGTAAATATTAGAACAGCGTTTGTCCGGTCAGAATGTAAAAATGTTCAAAATCTGAGATGATATAAAGCCACAAATCGAGATATTGATATAATATTGATACATTGCTGTGCATACATTGTCTTGGTGACCATTTGACACAAGGACACAGTATCTGTAAGTAACATACTTGCAAGAATGTATTAGATGATGATGTTTCTGATGTCGTCTGTCAGCCATCAATGCCAGAAAAATAAAATAAAATAAAATAAATCTTTAGTTTCAGGCGAGCAAACATATGTTCCGACACTAAATCTTGGAGAGGTGTTGCTGCTGGTTGAAGTACACATACACACTTGAACTTTTTCGAGCTGGAAAGTGTAGGCTAAATGTCGCCACCCAGCATGCAGACAATGAAAGAACATAAAAGAACACTCAGACAAGAGGAGACGTCACACACATGTGCACACGGGAACACACGTACAGAAACAGCTACACACTGACAGAGTTGCACATGCCCACGCATACATCCCGACAGACACACACACCCTGCTGCAGTCAGCTGTAATTAGCTGGAAGGACCAGAGTCCTGAAAGACTCAGTGTGGTAGCGGAATTTATCCTCACCTCCACCGCTCTGCTCAGAGGCTCGTGGGCGGCAGCAAGCAGTTTTTCATTTCGTTTTCCTCTGGGGTTTTTGGATTTATTGTGGGTTGTTGCTTGTTTATTAAGTTCCTAGTTTTTGAACTGCACATACCCGGGGAAGGGTTGTTGTGCACTTTATTCCCTTTTGTTGCAGCTCCCTCTTTCCCACTTACGCAGTTATAATCCCTCACAGGGGCGAAATGCTGCTCTGTTGTTTTTTTTCTGTTGGTAGCTGAATCGCAGGCCTTGGCTGTCAGCAACTCAGTAGTCTTTTTAAATACATCAGGAGAATTCAAGTCAGGATTGTAGCATTTGTAAATGTCGCTGTGCCATGTGTCAGATGCTGATTCTCTACAAAGAAGCCGTGCTAGTCAACGGGTTGTCATGTGAGGTTGGACAGTGGAGTTAAACAAAAGATTTGTTTGTGTCTTTTTATTTTTATTTTGATTTAACACTAGAGCTGCCCAGAGGTCATTTTTACCCCCCTGGCTTTTTTAAATATGTGTAACTCTGTTAAAATAGAACACCTGCATCTGGTGGCTCATGACTTTTCCTAACATGGGTTTATTACTCACCTAGAGAATTTTGAGGGATGTGGGTTAAAAATTAAAATAAATAAATAAATTAAAAAAGATCATTTATACCTCAAACTGCTGAGGGGTCATTTTTACCCCTTATAGAAACATCTGTGTAACACCGTGCTGAACATTGGCGCAAATGTCCGGTTGCCTAGCAATGGCTATTTTTGGACGCTTTTTGACACTCAGGCTGTCATATTGGGAACTAGAGCTAGCTAGATTTGATACACTCGATAGATAGAGAGAGAGAGAGCGCTCCAGTTTTTTGTTTCCAGTGAGCAATCTGTTAGTCATTTTAAATTAGTTTTCTTCTTGTCCAATAATTAAAAAAGCATATTTCAGTATTTTTTATTTTATTGTTGTTGTTGCTGTGTTTGTTTGTTTTAGCCTCAAGTTTATTGACTGTAATACATTCTGAATTTTCCACCTTGTAACAATTGTAAATAGCGAGCGATCCGTTTCTTTATCACCAGCAGCGCAACTAAAACATGTTAATCAAGCAAAAGTTTTTTTTAACTTTTGCCTGATGGCCTCCTGGTAGGCTACAATAATTAAATTACTTCAATTTCTTAACTATTTTGTTGTTTGTTTGTTGTAGTTTATTGATGAATTTTGAAACCTAGTTGACCTACCAGATCCGTAATGAAACAGCCGAAGGCAATTGTAAAATTAATAAATCCTACAAATTGAAATTTTTAATAGTTCTTTTGTCATGTTTTACTTATTATTATTATTTTTTAAAATATGAAAATGAACAACTTTACTGCTACAAGACAATACATTTTGACATTATTGCTGATGCTGTGGAGGTGGGGGGGTAAAAATGACCCCTCTCTGTCGTTCTTGGGGGTATTGAAATGTTGAATGTTGTTGTTCTAGTGTTAATTTTTATTATATTTATTTAACTAGGACAGTTTTGTTTTTTTTTTTCAAAAGGGCGTCCATTTCATGGCCAAAATGACACATAGCAAAAGAGTTGTGTTACTTGGAATCGGACTTGCGTTGGAATTAGCGCTCGGTGTGTGCAGTAAAGACAGTCTGAGACATGATGATGTGGAGCAAAGGTCACCCGGCGGACTTGAACTCGAGCGTCACTAGTACATGACATCCTGCTGAACTCGCCGATATGGACCTGCTGAGCCACCAGTGTAACTAACGCCAGTCCATTCTTGTTGACAGAAGTCCGACATCAGCTGTATAGCATATGCAGTGTGACATACACAACCCCGGTGCCCGGGGTAAGAGTGATATTACTCCATATTGCAAAGAAGCAGGCAACTCCTGCTTCTTCTGCCGGGGTTTTTTGTGAAAAGGGTGAAATCAGGTCATGTCACCAAGCGTTTCTTTCAGCTCGGAGGCAACCCAGCTTGTCATGTAGGTGTCTTTGATTTCTCCTCTATGACAGCTCCCCTACAGGAAGAGATTTCTGCCCATGTGCCAAATTGTTCCTGACACGGTGTCGGCTTGCCTGAATACTGTCTGGAAGTGCAGGGGTGTCGGGGCGTTTAACCAGAGCGCTGGATAGGCAGCGCCTAACCAGTGGAGGGACCAACACAGGCAGGAACACAATCATTTACACACCTGTGTGAAAAAACAACCATGTACGTGCCCATCCTCCCATATAGACATACTAGAGTAGCGACACACACTCAGATTCCTAGTTTTGGGCATGCACGCGTGTCATGCGGGAGGATGTTGGCCCTGGTTGACAGCTGTCAGGGCCGCTTTGGTTCCAGTGTCTGGATACTTTGCCAAATGAGCTTATTATCTGCAGCGGTAGAGTCCTGTGGAGGGGTTCACCGTAGCCCCAGGTGGACGATTTGGGTCAGCTGCCATGGGACTAGCCCTAAACCGAGGTGACAGACACAGACCCCCTGCTGGGATCCTGCCGCCTTGCCGAATACCCCTGGAGGGGTGCACCTAGGAGCACTACAACAACAAAGGACTGTATTCCTCTATTACCCATATGCAATGTGTGCTGCACTCACAAGAACCAGTGGCATCAGACGGAGACAGAGGAGAAGAGATTTTGCTCTGGTTTCCACTTTAGACCTGGTAAATTATATTTGCCATTTATCCGAATCGTCTCATTACATGGCTGCAGTAAGTTTCGCCCATTTCAGGGGAAGCCATCTTCTCCGCATTCAAGTCTTTTTCACCTCACCTCATGGGGGCAATAGTGCATTCTCTATGTGGCTCTACAGGACAATTGCTCGCTAGGAAATTACTTATACAAAGTCACAGTCAGTTCAACAGAAACTGCAATCTCAAACAGAAAAATTCAATCTTCCATCAATTGCGTATTCTTTTGAATACAGACCTATTTCTCTCTCACCCGGCTGCCTCTCAGCTCCTTGTTAAACCAAGCGGGTGTCTCTTCTGCATGACAAGTATTCCTCTGTAGCTTTTGTCTCAAGAGTCTCCAGACCATGAACTGCTGTTTTCAACATGACTACTTCTCTCAGAACCATATATAATTACCCTCACAGATCCAAAGTCATTCCAAGGTTGCGTCTGAAAATTGGCTCTCAAATTGACTTTGGATGGCAAAACTCTGTTTTAGACGGGGGTCATTAATTACAGGGGACATGATACCTACCAAGCTAGATGGGCTTTGGAGCAGTGTGTGGGTTTTAGTATTGTAGTAATTAGTATAGCAGTGAGTACGGTGCGAGGGCCTAACAGTTGAGGATTTAGTAAAACACCTCTGCACGCATGCAGACAACCTGATGTGACAAAACACACATGTAATATGTGCACATACTGAATGTATTTGAATAAGCTGAGTAAATAATGGAGAAATGTAATGAAAAAAATGCAAAGCATAGACGACAATCGAGATGAATCAAGCAGATCGAGAACAAAGGAAGTGAGCATAATGAAAGACATCCAAGCAAAGTAAGGGGGGAAGCAGTGTAGGAAGAAGAAAGCCCGTCTGAGTGGAGAGCAGGCATCGCCACGAGCTAAACTGAGTCTGGCGTTGGCGTCTGGCGCCGTACCGAGCTGGAGTTGACACTGGCACAGGGAGGGATGGAGGAGGTGCCAGGGCTGGGGAGCTAAGCCTGGTTTGGAGAGCTTTAGACAGGCATATTGTAGCAGACAGAGAGCTGAATCCCCTCTAACACCGCCGCCGTGTGCCCTCATTGCCTCTCTTCTCACGAGAAAAGGCTAAAGACCTCTTCAGATTATGTCCTGCTCTGCTAAAGTACTGCAGGCTTACAGACACGATGAAGAGCTGTACGCCTCCCCCTTACACAACTGCTGCTCTTGCAAATTATGGTCAGTTTTAGCATTATCTTTAAATTAGCTGCTGTATTCAAGAATTCATTACTTATTCCTTTGCTGTGATGGGAAATAGTGGTACATTCAAAATGTCTTTAAGAGTCTTTTCGGTCATATTCATATTCTGCTGTTCCAGCTGCTCTAATGATTGATTCATTGATCTAATGAATGATTTGCTGCTTTTGATTGTCATGAATAAAACTTATGTCTTTGTGATTGGGATAAAACAAGAAATCTGAAGACACCACCTCAGGTAGTGATGGACATTTTTAAATATTCAAGACAAAATTGTCAAAGAAAAAAAAAAAGTAAGTTGCAGCGGTTAACTTTTGGTTAAACATCAATAACTTTTTGTGTTCAATTTGGAAAAAAATATCATAATACCCCTAGACAGCTGTTAGTAAGTGACGTGGTCTGAGAGTATTGCGAGGTCTCTGTTTTCCCATCATGCCTCTGTATTCAGGATTGATCGCGCCCATAGGGAGCCTAAGTCCCGCCTATCTACTTCCGGTCCATGGGACCTAACTCGCCGAAAAATATGAACGAGAGTCAAT
>JAQLOL010000007.1:9962541-9973285 GCA_029783665.1 Naso thynnoides | reverse complement strand
GGTGGAAGAGTGGGGCGGAGACAGAGAGAGAGAGATAGATAGATAGATAGATAGAGAGAGAGAGAGAGAGAGAGAGAGAGAGAGAGGACGGTAAATGGAGGGTGAAAAAAAAAAAGAATAAAAAAATGAATTGGAGAAAACAGAAGGGTAGGCGGTGGAACGTGGAGAAACACCTTTCCAGAGTGCATCAATAGGCCAATGCACACACATACGTACATACATTCACTCACACACACACACACACACACACACACACACACACGTCCGTACAGGTGCTGTTTATGGGCTTGGCTCCACTGCAAAGACGAGATAAGGGACTGGAGGGGAAGGATGGCAGAAAAAAAAACAGAAGAAGGGGGAATGGAGAGAATACAAAATGATGGGAAATTAGAAAAGAGGTGCTTCAGAGGCAAGAGGGATCATAAGAGACAGCTCAGGGAAAACAACATCCTGCAGGTGATCACACACCCACACACATGCACACACACAGGCACTGCACAATGTTCGCACTTACAAAGAAGTCACACAAACTAGTCCCACAGGCTGCATGAATGTAAGGAAGGAAGCAACCAATCACATGTGGGGTGGTGCAAATGTCCCAACAGGGGAATAACACACAGACATGCACGCGCACACACACACACACACGCACATGCACACACACACACAGATGTACACCTACGCAAACACATTGTGAAGGAAAAAAACAGACACAAAGACCTTCAGACCTTTAAAGTCAAGTTAACATTTAACTAGTTAAGTAAATCAACACCAGCATGGTAGGTCAACACACTCAATGTGTTTGTGTGTGTGTGTGACCTGAGATTGTAAGTGCATGTGAGACAAAGTCTGTCTGCACGGCTTGGGGGATTGTACTTGTGTGTGGAAAGCTGGTGCAAAGGACAGCGCCAACTGTTTGATTAACAAACCTGCAGGACACAATGTTGAGTCTTGTGACAACAGAACTGATTTAGACAAACACACAAACAGGTCGGATAAAAAGGGATTTACCTGTTGAGGGAGAGGCCACGTTGAGGAGGAGGACAGGACGGCCATGAAAGAGAGAGAAAAAAAAAAAGGAGACAGTAAGTAATGAGCAATATTGGTATGGAGTTGGCACAACACAACATGTCCTGATAACAGATTGACACCGAGCAAACATTAGACAGCCATAACAAAATCCTTAAGCAATCACAGCATCTGAGATCAATAGCTCAAAATGCCACTCCTTGGCTCATTTAAGGGATGCAGAGGAATTAATTTGACAGACTGACGAGTGGGAAAAAATGAACAATGAGATGTGCCGACAGCCACAGAGACAGACAGCAATGGAGGGCCAGTAAGGACAAATTGATAGGTGGCTGACCTATTTATTTGGCAAAAGAAGTGACAGGCAGGCCGGCCGACAGACAGGTAGACAGATGAATAAAATTGGGAAAGAAAGAGAGAGATGGACGAGTTGACATATGGACATTGTGGGCATGACAGAGACAGCATGCCAAAAAGCAGCCAGTTTGTGCAATCATGGGGACAGGAATGCCTGACACCTCATTATAAATGAATGAGAGATGTGTGCTCAAAGAGGCTGACGCTAAGGGGAGAAACACACAGTGAGAATCCCGCTCCCTGGAGGAGGCAACCAGATGGACAGGTAGAGATGGGAGAGAGAGCAGAATGAAGGAGCAGACGAGTGATTCCCCCGTTTGCTTTTGTCTTTTTACAGATCTTTTGCTGGTTAAAGGCCAAGCTTTAGAAACCAATCCGAGTTGGACCCGCACTCCCTCACAAGCACATTCAGACGGAGTCAAACAGGAGGATGGAGAAATTACAAGAGAAGGTGACAAACACGGAGAGAAAGTGTGAAAAGAGTGTGTGTGTGTGTGTGTGTGTGTGTGTGTTTGTAAGCCAGTGCCTGAAATAAGCCTGATGGCAGCTGTCAGCCTCTATCTGATGGAGGGGGGAAGAAGAGCAGCAGAGAGATAAACAGAGAAGGACAGAGAGAGATGAAGAGATGACAGCGTGAGCACAGGTAAGAAATGGAGAAACAGGGGGAAGAGACACAGAGGGAGGGAGAAGGAGAGATACAAGAGGAGGCAGAGATAGCATCTCTTATTCCACAGGGACACCATCCAAGTCTAGATATCCACAGCAGTCAGCGCTGTCAGAAGCCATATGTGTACGTGTGTTGTTCAGTGTGCGTGCATGCGTTACGCGGTAGGTGACCGTGCAATGGAGTCACATCTCTGTCACCTCAAAGTTAAATTAATCAAAAGAGAGATGTTGCAAAGCTGGCAGCTAACATGCGCGTGGTCATACATATGCACTGAAGGCATTAAAATGCAATGTCACCATCAAGCCAACACACAAACTCAAGCACATGGATGGTCGCACAGAGAGCTGGGAGCGAATGGCACATTCTACCCTCAATTCAGTGAGACTCGGGGAATGCAGCAAGTCAATAAGAAGAGCGTGAAAGTGAGGCGAGCTCCTCATTAAGCTGCTTTCGCCGCTTTATTGGAGGATCATTCTGGTTTATTACATTTTGGGTCTTGTATTTTGCACACATTTTCCCACAACTCTACTGATAACATTTTCCAACAAGGTACGTAGTGACTGGTCAAACGATCACAAGGGCTGTTACAAACCAAACAGCTGAACCAGATTATCTGAAGCACTTCATTTGAAGGTAAACACTGAAAGTGAGCATGCCTGAAATGAAACAGCTCCTTGCAAACATTAAACTAGAAAATCAGTCTGTGAACTATGATGTTTACATTTATAAATATTTTTTCTTTGGATAGTCTAAGGAAGAAATACACCAATTTTATACTTCTGTTTATCGAAATTTGTAGGAATACTGGTTCATATGTGAAAAAAATTAAGAGTCTTTGTGACTCAAGGAGGGGATGCATAAAATTCAAGAAATTGCCTCAAGTGATGCGACTTGAGTCATCTCAGCTTGAGGAGACTTTAGTCACAAGTTTGTTTTTTTTTTTTTTGTATAATGTGGAAAAGTTATTTCTATCATCGAAGTAAATAATGTAAGCACTCCTTCGAATGTAGTTTAGTTAATTATGAGGGCCTGGCCGATATGGCATTTTTGAAGGCTGATATCGATATAAGGGAGCAAAAGCATTTCAATTTACGATATATCGACAACATTTACATATAATAACGTCTAAATGTGGTTATCAAATCAAATATTAGTGACAAAGATATGTAATGGAAGCGACATATCTCACGTTTGAACAAGCTTTATTCCAAACATCAGTGCACTGAACAGTAAACACTTCACTTGTAAGTTATCGAACAGCAGACTGCCACCTGCTGGACAAACTATGTAACTAGACAATTTTAAATCACTGGTCCAAGCATTTTTGGGGCCTTAAAAACAGTTTTAATATCAGCACATATCAGAGAAATATGTGCACATACCGATATATCTGCATTAGGCCAATACTGGCAAACTTACATTAGCAGGGCTCTACTAATTATTTGATTGCTTGTATTCATATCATGTTTGGCTGCAGTCTCTCACCTCTCCCGCTGTATTTTTAACCATTTCTCCCAACCTCCAGAATTTAACTTGGGCAGTATTGATGCTAAAACCTACTAAAAGAATATTCTTTCAGATTTTCTAAAGTCTGTTACAGTTGCAAATTCTAGGAAATGTACTGTCATCTGCACTGCTTCAGTACAACACTGCAGAGCCTCCTGTGCTCTTTGTTGTAAAATAAAACCGAACAGTGTCTTAACAGTGTGACTAAAAATAGCTCGGGTATTTTTCCACCATGCACATAAATGTAAACATGCTACACACATGCTAAAATGCAGGCAGTTCTCAGAGGGTTTATTATGTTTTAAGAGTCTTTGTCTATTTAAAACTGGAATTAAAAATTATCCGATATCTGAAAGGAGCAGATTTGACCTCTGCTCCTTGCTCTTCTTTGTTAGTCAGATACTTGTAGCTGGAAAGGACTTCCTGAACAGCTAAACAAACAAGAAGCATCAGCATCTGCTGCGGATGCGGATCGCTGCACTGATTGCCTCACTCCCTTTAGAATTCGTGCCCGTTGTCTTCTTAATGTACAACAAAGGATTATCCCGCTATTTATGAAATGAGATTCTGAATAATTAACATCCTTTTTGATTTCATTCCTCTGGTTTACAATACGGTTACTTGAAACACTAATTAAACCGTCGTGACTATTTTCTGAAAGCGAATCTGGTTCAGCCACCTGATCCACGCTGTTGACTGTTTGCGTGGCTGAGGTGGCTGACGGTCGGAGCTCATCCTCACTGCAAACGATTCTCACTTCAGAGGTGCAGTGAGATGTACTGGGCTGCCCCCTCAGCAAGGTCCTGGCTTGATTGTTTTGTTCCCAAGTTAAATTACACTGACCGATGCCTTATTGGGCCGAATAAAGTGAAGTGAGGGGAAAACAATTCTGGTTCGAAAAAGCTGCTATAGGTGATTTAGCAGTAAAAGTGACCTTGGCTCTGAAGAGTGACACAAAATGGCGGTCTTCCCATCAGACTAGTGACCCAGGAAATACAGCATCAGTGTGGAATGTGTACAAACAAAAAAAAAGATGAGTAAGGTCATTCAGCTTTTTAAAAAAAAGCTGTTGTAGAGCTGCAACGTTTAAATGATAAATCAATCATAAATGTGAGGATTTGTTGCTTTTCTGCTTATAATAATATACAAAGAGTTTTGGAGTTTGTTTGATAAAAACAACGCCATTTGAAGACATCACATTGAGCATGAGCATTTTTCACACTTTTCTTGCAATTCATCATGGAATTAAAATGATTAATCGGCAAAATAACCGTCAGATTAATCATGTTTATCTATTTTTCTTTAGCATCTAACCACTTTTTAACGGAAAACTTGTCAGAGGACAGAAGATAACGTCGACAGGTTGTTATTTTATGAATTTTCACAACTGGAACCTTCCTGTCTCAAACCTGCCTCCGTATCGGGACTGCTTGATGAATTACACAAAGAAAAATGCAATTCAATACTGACTGCTCCCCTTTCCAAATCACATGGGGCTGTCAGTTTTATATTAAAAGCAAAAAAATATTTCAGACAGCTTCCTACAAAACTTAATTTAGTCCTGTGAAGAATCTTCTGGCCTGTAAACAAAGATGCACGCTGGAGGAAATCCTTCAGTTCATTTAACCCGAAGAACTCCCAAAGCACTGCCGACTCATCACTGCACTCTCATTTAAACATTATGCATTATTTTTAAGCAGCGCAATTTGAATTTAAATGTGGAAAAAGCTGTGTCGAAATGCTATGCAAGTGTGTGGACGTGGATTATTTATAATAGATCAAGGCTGTGGTATCTTTGTCAGTGTGGCACAAGCCTTTTCTCAACATCTGTCTTCAGTACGAGTGCAACTATTTTTGCCTTCACACCACATAATCTTACAGACCTTTTTAATAAAAATAGGAAATATACAATCTATTTTACATCATTGCCATGCATGACACATTTTAATCCTTTGGCTGCTTTGTGATCTAGATTCCTCTGTGTATGCCTGCCAAAGTTAACCCACTGGCAACAGAATTCCCTGTTTGAAATGTGTGGGTAAAAACGACAGGTATAGACGCTGAGAGCTTGACTTTAAAATAATAAATCCACGCTTTGAAAAGGCTGACAGCAGAAGACAACTTGAAAACAAGAGGGTAACCTATGAGGATTTCAAAAGATGAAAAACACGATTAATGCATATTTTTTTAAATCTCCAGTGAGATATTTAATGTCTCTGAATGGAACTCTTCGTGCAGGGCTTGCATTATCATGATAATGCTGTCAGAACTGATGAATCACAGAGTGTTTATGTGAAATGTTGTGGCTGTGGTGTGTGTTCTAAAGAAAGTTGTAAAGGGCATTGTAATGGACCCCTGTGTGCAGTTGTTCACTTGAAGGACTTCAGACAAGGCTCCAAAAGGCCAGAACACCATGTCCGACCTTTTCACCCCAACACACACAAACACACACCAACACACACACACACACAGAAAGTCTCTGAAACGCCAAAAGGCCTGACCTCTTTATGCTGATTAACATTCCATCAGGGGAGGAGGGGGAGACCAAGAGATACTTTACCTCACCTCGGGTTTCCTCCTCTTCTTTTTGTTTTTTTTAACTTCGTCTCTGCTTTCTTTTTACTGGCTTCACCTCCAGCTGTTTGGTCCATCTCTCCTTTCTTTTGGCCTGCCTACTTGAGCGCAAATATCCCTCCCTATCACTTTCCTCCTCCACGCCGCTTTCTCCCTTCTTCGACTTTCTTCCTCTATCTTCATTTTCTGTTGCGGTGAAGTTAATGTGTCTTTGCATGAGGTTGCATGTTGCTGAGGCAAGTCCCAGCAGCCCCCCCCCCCCGTGTAACTCTCGCCTTCTCCCGTTAAATTCTGCGCACCGCGTCGTGAAGGTCGGACTGCAGCTTCGCTTCCCGCACCGCACCGCAGACTCCGGACCAGCCCGCCGCACTCGCTCGCCTCCCTGTCGCAACTTATGGCTCGGAAGCCGGACTGACCGAGGATCTGCCGCCCCATGCGCCGCCGCCGCCGCCGCCGACGCACCGCAGTCTGGACGCAGTCAGCCCGCAGTGGACGGATGAACCCCCGCCGTTCAGTCAGCCTCGCCGAGCTGTAGGTAAAGATGAACCTCGCATGTAATAATACGCATGTAACCAACAAGGTCACATAAACTCAGAAGAACTACAGAGGGGCCAAATGCTCAGTGTAAATGTCCTGCTGCATCAGAAACTGATGAGGATGAAAACACACCAAACTCATCTGAATGCACCTTGCATTCTGTGTGTGATGTTTTTAGTTAATTGATATCTTGTTCTGATGAAGCCTTAATTATTTACAAAAAAAAAATAAAATTCTATACTGTCAATAGTTTTATCACCACACACCAACAAGAAGTTTATCCCAGTGGCCTGACAAATCCTTATTTACTCCTGCACGGATCCAGGTGTGTTTTCCAGATAACAGTGTGTAGTAACAGTGTGTAGTCCCACTGAGCCAAGGAGGCTTGAAATTCCTCCCTCAGATACACACAAACACACACAGACACACACACACACACACACTTTCCTGAATCCCCTGGATTGAATTTGAATATAGACTGCTGGCAGTTAACTGTTGACCCCCCTCAAGCCAAAATTTGCTTGAGGTCACAATGCAAACGTGCACAGGTGGTGGTAGTGTGTGTGTGTGTGTGTGTGTGAGTGACTTGTTTTAATATCGTGTGTTCAAATGTCGTTTTGTTGTGCGATTCTTTTGCGTTTTTAGCACTTTGAGTTTTCTTGTTGCTGAAATGTGCAAAATAATAAACTTGCCTTGCAAATGCAGTTTCACCAGTTATAGAAGTATTCCGATTTTTTACTGGGAAGGTTACTTTGGAAATGTAGCTGGTTACAGATTACTAGTTACCCTATTTCAAATGTAATAAGTCATGTAACTATTTCAATTACTTTATCAGAGCAACGTTACTTATTACATTTGATTACTTTTTAATTACTTTTCTAAATTTCTAACGAATGTTTTCATTTTAAAACCATTTTTAAATGTTTAAACCAGGCAGTGTTAATTAGCAGATGTGGGGCGCTGCAAATTCAAACGAGAGAACCAATCAAAAGCATCAGAATAACATCAAACTTTACTAAACGACTTTGACTGGAAATGACAAAAGAAGGAACTGTGCACATCATAAAAACATGCAAAGCAACAAAATGAATATTTTTAAACATATAGTCTAAACTTTTTACAGAAAATGTTCAGATGTTATCCCCTTTCGTAATCATGAACATTTTGAAAAGTAACTGTAATTTAGTTACACATTCTTTTTCAGTAACTGTAACTGATTAAACTTACAGTACAATTACAGTTTATTTTGTTATTAAATTACATAATTTCATTACATGTACGGTAACTAGTTACTCCCCAACGCTGCTGATATCGAGCTTGAAGTATTCTGTTACTTGACCTGAAAAGGTAACTCAAGTTAAGAAATACTAAATAAGTATTTAATAAGTACTAAAGGAGCAGTATTTCTCTCTTAGATGTAGTGGAGTAGATGTGTAAGCTAATGAACAGTACGAAAATACTCCTGAGTACAAATACTTATAAATCTGGCACTTTAATAATATAAATTATATTACATAATACAAATATTCAGTGAACATTGTTTATGCGTAAGTGTGAATTTCTGTCATCTTTTTTTTCCATTTACAATATTTGACCCTGGAACAAAAGTGCTGGTGGCATCCCAAACTAAATCGGTGGCCTTGACGTTGTGTTACCATTCAACCACAAGGACATTCCTCAGTTTGTTGGAGCCTCTGTAATGTTTGAGAAAGCTTTTTAATAAAGAAGAGATGGTCAGTGCGGAATACCACAGAGAAATGTTCGCCGGAGGAACGGTCCAGACAGACTCACACATGTGATGCTAGAACAAACACGTTCAGCCTCACACCAGCTTTAACTTGGAAAGAAGGTGATGATGATTCGTTAGAGACAGGTCATATTCTTGAAAGAGCAGGAGCCAATCCACTCAGACACTCAGGAATGAAAAACAGCCCTGTGTGTGTGTGTGTGTGTGTGTGTGTGAGTGTGTGTCTGTTAAAGAAATCTCTCCAATAAGCGACTCCCCTGGCAGAGCCAGAAGTGTTTTGGTAGAGTGGCAAGATAAAGTAGATTTCTGCTCTCATGGGACACCGAGCCTTTAGATAGAAACAGAAACAGTCCTCTGTGTGTGTGTGTGTGTGTGTGTGTGTGTGTGTGTACTGGCTGGGTTGCACTCTGTTTCATCAAATCCAGCTTCTTTCATTCTGGTTGTTTCATGGTGCTGCATATAGTCACTGTGTGTGTGTGTGTGGTGTGTGTGTGTGCATGCTCATGTTTTACAGATCACTGTTTGATGTTTTTTAATTTTTTTTAAATTTTATTTTATTTTTTATTTTATTTTTTAATTTTATTCATTTTTTATTATTTTTTTATTACAATCTGCCGGACAAATCTTTTGGGATCCGCCTTAAAAATGGCAAGATTGTCACGTACACGATGTGTGAAACTGACTTCTCATCAAGCCCGAGGAGTCTGAAGACTCAGTGAGCTGGCGCCTTGTCATCTGGAGTTTGTGTGAATAACGGCATAAACACATTTCTGAGAGATGCACTGTTCTGGGGAAAAGTACGGTTATGTTCTTTGTCAATCTGTCAAGATTCTGTCCTTGATCTTGACAGTGGTGTCTCGTGTGGTGACAGCTGACTTTTTTAGATTGCCGAGATAACACGAGAAAAACAGAGTGACATTAAAGACAGCCTATATGATCTACATACAATGTGTGTGTGCGTGTGAGAGAGATGTAACTCATATATATAACGCATCTTATATAAAACACAACATAGCAAAGTTCCTATATCTGAGAAAATCTATCATATATGATAACAACAACAAAATAAATCATAATAATACAAATACCAGCTATAAGTAGCAGCATCCTGAACTCCCCCAGCAGCACACTACAGAGACAGGCCAAGGAGGGTCAGTGTTTTTGTTTTTGTTTGTTTAAGGGGCCGTTTACACGGCGAAAGTTTTTGCCCCAAACAGTAAACTTTTGTTGAGGTTCAGCGTTTCTTGTACATGACAATGTCGTGCGGGCAGGTGGCGAGCGTAATCTTTTTGAAAATGCAACCTTCTCTCTGGCTGTGTAAACTGGAAAACGGAAAGTCTGTAAAAGCTGTGACCAAGCTAATGCTAATGCTAGCACGAGTCGTATAGCCACTCCCAAACTCTGACTAAACACTCCGCAGTTCACCCAAAGCAAGTCAAATATGACATCAGCCTATTCAGGTGAATTCAAGAGTTTGTAGCATAATTTTAGAAGTCAGACTATCACTAAATTGCTTTAATTTGTAGCTGCTTAGAGCTTAGCAGCAACAGGAAGTAAACAACTCTGGCGGCTGCTATGGTATGTCATTACAAACTCACACCACCGACCACTGGCCTGGCATGCTTACTACAGCGCTTTTGGTTGTTCGTGTGAATGTGGATTTTTTTTTTAAAATGCAAAGGAAAGACTTCTCCGTTTGTGGCCAATGTGGCCAAAGTTTTAGGGAAGGTTTGCGTTTGAGCCGCACCCAGACCCGAGGGAGGGCACTGGACCACTTTCAGACCTGAGGGAGGGAGTCTGTCCTAGAGCTGCGATGATTAATCCAATAATCGGTTAACAGAAAATGAATCGCCAACTGTTTTGATAATCGATTAATAGTTTCAGTCATTTTTCAGTTATTAGATTTGGCCTCTTAAATGTGAGGATTTGCTGCTGTCTTTGTCTTTTATGATGATAAATGAAGAGTCTGAAGAGTTTGGGCTGTTGTCTGGACAAAAGAAGCGATTTGAAGACGTCACATTGGGCTCTGGGTAATTGAGATGAAAATTTTTCACACTTTTATAATAAATAACTAGTAGATTAATCGATAATGAAAAGAATCGTTCGTCTGTCCACTGAGGACTGACGGTTTTGTTTCCCCTACTTGTTCATCAACTTTTTTCTTTCCCTTCTTCCATTTTTGTTGTTACCTCCGCCAAGGAGGTAATGTTTTTCGCCAGGGTTTGTTTTTTCTGTCTGTCTGTCTGTCCATCTGTTAGCAACATAACTCGAAAAGTTATGGACGGATTTGGATGAGATTTTCAGGAAATGTCCGCAATGGGACCAGG
>JAQLOL010000007.1:9951078-9962441 GCA_029783665.1 Naso thynnoides | reverse complement strand
ACTCACCACAGTGTCATCCAAGCACTGATTAACCCTGATGTATACTTTAAAAAAACTGATTTATTACAACTTTTGTGGGTAATTACACAAAAATAATATGCAAATAAACACACTTCCTCATTCTGTCTATCAGTAAGAGAAAAAATATTTAAAAAACTGGGTGTTTCATTAACTATTTCTCACCTCCTCTGCTTTATTGGGACCTGTGACTCGTGTGTCTCCACACCTGCTCACTCTGAGCTTTTTGTGGTCGCTGGTGTGCGCCGGCACGTGGCAGCATGTGTGTGTCCGCTATGGTGAGATGTAGCCCAATAAAGATTGTGAGTGTGTGGACATGGTATTTGACTCGAGACATCCAAACACTGTGGTCTGCGGACATGGAAATCCCCGCGCCAAATTTATGATGGATTCTCAGTGGGTGAAATTCCTCAGCCTTACTTTACCGAACTTTAAGAATCCAATTATAAAAACCAGGCTTTTCAGATCAATTTGGTTGTTTGATTAATTAGTAAGTTTGAGTTTAACAAACTTTTCTACTTCTCTGTACAAATCTTTGTTTTGTCTGCACCTTTTTAATACATAAAGACGGGATAATATTAAAGAAATGTTTAAATAAAATGCAGTCTAATAAAACACTACCAATAAATACAGCATTAACATTATACGAGTTTAATTGATACTTCTCTGCCACAGTGTCAATACACACTAAGCTTCACAAAAGTTGAATTTATGTAAGGGCTTTTGCATTGAACTGCATAAAAGTGTACGCAGCAGTTTCGTCTCTTAACTCATTCAAATCCGCCTCTCGACAATAAAAAAAAGATACATTTGAGGTTTAAGCCATTTCGAGCTTTGATATTTGCCATTTAATAAAAAATATCTAGTCTAAGAGTGATAATAAGCAATGAAGTCAATTAATCAACTGACAAAAAACTAATTGTTGCATTTCTTTTTTAAATAAGCAATAAAAAGTTAGCCTTGTGAAGGAGCCAATGCATCCTAATAGTTTTTTTTTTTTGCAACAGACATCAAAACCTGCTTGTCGAGCAGTTAAAGTGAAAGGAAAAGTTGGGTTAAAAGAAAAATATACGCGACCACATGCAAACGAGTTGAGTCATAAAAGAAATCTCCCCTCCTCTTTGCAGAAAGTGAACCACCACAAAAACACACTAACGCGAACGCCACGCAGGCCGTGACAGACTTGCAGTTATGACGTATTACTTGAGGGAAACGACGGAATAATGAAGAGACAAAAGCCAGACGAAAAGCAAGCTGGCGTACCTGTGAGCGATGCACCTTTACAAGTCAGGCAACCGTGTATACAAGACCACACAGCCACATGTCCGTCTCAACCGCACACACAAAGAGAGAGGGAGCGGTGAACAAAAAAAAGTGCGCATATCTGTGTGCGTGTGTGTGTTTGTGTGCAGTTGAGTGTGAGCCAGACTCCAGCTGAGAGGGGGAAGCAATAGCAATTCCCACTGACCTGAAAACTAGCTTGCCAACCACCTCAAAATATAGAGAAACAGGGAAAAAGAGGGAGAATGTCAGTGAGCACGGAGGCGATGAAAACACAGAAGGCGAGATTGAGAAATACTGAAAAGTGGCAGCAGTGTAGAAAAGATTTGAACACACACACACACACACACGCACGCGCACACACAGGTGCAGTGAGGGATTATGGGAAGGAGCAGGCCTCGACAACCCTCTGTACTGCTGGCTCGAGTGAAAAGAACGACGGAAAGATGAGACAGAAAGAAGATGGATAGACAGAAAAAAAGGAGGTAGGGATCATGTGTGTGGCATCTGCACACACCCAACAAGACAAAAACAACAAAAAAAAGAGTGTGTGTTAGAGTTGAGAGTGACTGTATGGGTGTGGAGCTCTATGGGATTGTGTCTGGGTTTTTTTTTTCCCCCCTTTTGTGACTCCGCGAGGTTCCCTGCGGTCAAGAGCGGATCCTCTTTCTCTCTCGTGCCCTCTTTTCATACACTTGTTCCCCCTCTTTTTTTATACACTCACTCCTCGTCCCCTCCCTCTCTTTTAGCGTAGCGCTGAATGGCCCTCTCTCTCTGATGAGTGACTGATGAATGAAGTAGCTCTTTGAAGTCAAGAGTCACAGCAAGGCTGGTCAAGCGTGAAGAGATGCCGGACAAAAGACGGCGGAGCGAGGGGGGAGAAAGGAAGGAAGGGAGGAAGAGGAGAACGGGACGGGAGGGGAGGGAGGGGTGTGTGCGTATTCAACGAGGGAAAACGTCAAACAGCGAACATCCATAAAGTCAGCGAGGGACGGAGGCTGAGTGTGTGTGGCAGAAGAAAGAGAGAGAGAGTGTGGTCTGCATTTTTGCATGAGTGCCTTTGGCATTTTGCATCGCGGTGCTCAACATGCAGAGGCCAGCATCACGCAAGTGGGAAATAACCCAAGTCATGACAGAGTGACATCTTTCTGGAACAGGCCCTCTGGACTACAGGGGCAGCGGGGAGGTCTCTAGGTTTTTCGGGGCCTTACTAGTGTAACTACATGTCACTGTCCTTTGTCAACACCGGCCACATCTGTTACATAAACCCCACACACTTGTCCCAAAATGGCTTTATCTATGAGATATCATGTTTGTTCACATTTTGTCTATATTTCATAAACATTACAGAAAGTACCTGAAAATATGAAACAATGTCAGTTAAAAAAAGTCTGTAAAAATCCTACTTTACACTAATAACAGAGCTAGAAAGGCAGCACTTGTGAGGAACTATTTTTCCAGGTGTAGTAACTTTATTCTCAAGGGCTCCCTCTCCTCTCCGTTTGGAAAGGTCCATTAGCTATTCCTCGCAACTTTCACACGTCCTGTAGTTCTTCTATACCCCGTTTCAACATGAATGGCAATGAATGGGGTTTTCTAATGTAATTTAAACGTAATTCGTTAGAAATGTTCCGATATAAATTTTTCCCTCAAGATACTGGTGCAGAGTACTGATCCGGTACCAGCACATAAAAATAACAATTCCTTTGAAACCTAAGGTGTAAGCATGCTTTCGTAAAACAAAAAGATTTGTAGACATTATAAAACAGTAGTGCAACAGCAACTTAAAAACTAAAATCTAGGAAAATCGAAATCCTTAAACTACACTAAGCTAACTGGGAAGCAGCTGGGTACCGTTAAGTGGCTAATAAATCACATGGTACTGGATTGGTGCCCAGACCGGAGGCATTTTTCGATACTGGTATCGGTATCGGAACAACTCTATCATTTGTAGAAGAAAGGGGCGATCTCTGCTAATGGTGAGAAGTCAAAAATAAACTGGTGTGGTCTTTCAAATGCCTCAGCTCTCCTTTTATTGCCATGGACACACAGAAGCTAACAGAATGCTTATGGAATCATTTTTTTGGAAACATTACTCAGAGCCTCCCCTCCCTCCATTTAATTACTGTTGGTGGTTTTCTTGTTGCATTTGGAGCCTTGCAGTCATTGTTTAAGTTTTCTGTTTCCTTCTGCAAATGATTGGCCTTTTATTCTAACAAGTAAGGGCCCTGCTATTTGTCTTTGTTTATACGTGTTTGTAATCTAATTTAAACATTTCTTTTCTTCTTGATCCCACTCCCTAACAGCCCCTTTTTGGATGTAATACGGCTCTTTCCAGCAATGAGATGTTAGTGGACATGAGGGTTTGTTTTTCAAATGATTCCCCTGCTTAAACCAAGCTTGAATTATTCAGAAAAGTCACATTCAGCTTACACAGCGAACACTATCTGGGCACACCTTGCTTCACAATGACACAGTTCAGTTCAGTTCAGTGTTCAAAAAGGTTTCCAAAAAAGGTTATGTGTGAGCCACACCAACAACGTCCTTGTCATCTAGGAATGACAGCAGCCTCTGTGCCTGCTTGCTGCAGTGAAATGTAAAATTTAGATGGCAGCGGTGTGACGGGCATCCATGCAGACGGCTGTTTGGTAGATGCTGTTTTGGTTTGGTTTGCCCACTAACTAGAAACGGAGATAATCAGTCAAGCTGAATTTTGACAACAAGAAAACCCCCAAAACTAAATTATTTACATATCATAGACCTTTAATGGCCAGTGTGGTCGATATTCACTGAATCATCAAAGCCACATTTCGTCAGTGTTTGGGTATTGGGAGGTGGGAATTTTTGCAACCGGTCTGCCTTCCATCACAGGAAAATATTAACGTGGCCGAACTTTTGCTGGATCACGCTGCGGATGCCAACCAAACACATCTAATCATACATTTCAGGTAAATATATTTGAAATGTAAATGCAATATTTTTGCTGTTTATCTCGCCATCACTGCAACCACAGATAAAATGTCTGCTGCGGCAAGTGTCTGTGTCTCTCAGTAAATGGCTGTTTAGTGTTTTGGCACCTGATCAGCCTTCAAATTCATGATTCTGTTACTCAAACTGGATTTCTTGGGTTACATGTTATCTCTCATTGGTACTTGAAATGCATGCAGGGCTGTTTCCAGCCTGAATGTCTGCTAATATCCAGGTAGCACTTACAGACTGAGAGAACGCAGTTTTCCCTTGTGCCTGAAGCTCATGAAATGTTCAAAATTGAGACAGAGTTTGCATCATTTTCTTCACTTGCAACAGTACGAGTGCATGGCAGAATAGCAAATTTCTTAATTAGACATGTATTGAAATATAGTTTTCTTATTTAAGTACTGTTAGGTTTTTGTAGTTAAATCACAGAGAGTTGGAAATCCAATGAAGTGAAGTCAAGTCATTAAATCTGACCTCGATAATCAGGTTTTAATCCATTATACAGATTACACCACTTTTTAGAGATGGGTTAAAAGCAGAATTTTTCTTCTTCTCTGTTTAAATTGGAATGAGCATGCCTGATGCAAATATTCAGCTGTGTAGTATGGATGAAGGTTATTTCTGAAATGGCGCTAAAATGATTTTCTTCTGATTTTCAAAACAAAGAAATAGACGTAGGCTAAAAAAGTCTAACCTGAGTGGAGCTGAGTTTTGCCTTATTACACTTTAAAGGAACATACCAGTGATACTACATGTCAACATCAGCCACATAGGTTACATAAACCCCACACATTTTTCCCAAGACAATTTTTATCTATGAAATATCATGTACATTTTGTCCATATTTAATAAATGTTACAGACAGTACCTAAAAAATGTGTGACATCATTAGTTAAAAGGAAAGTCTGAGTCAAAATCTTTCCCCACGCTAATATTCGAGCTAGGAAGGCTGCACTCGTGAGGAACGATTTTAACAGGCGTAATACCTTTTGTCTCAACAGCTCCTGACTCCCCTCTCTCTCTCTTGCTCAGAAATTCTTGGCCAAATAAACACAGACGTTCTCTTTAGAGGGGTGAATTACCAATACCTAGAAACTTTCACGTCCCTTAGTGTTTCTATACCCTGTTTCAATATAAATGGCAGTGATGAGCTTTAAAAATGCAATCTAAGATCTACTAAAGAATACACATGGTCAAATTTTAACAACATCTCTAGAAGATGTGGTAATCTCTGCTGAAGGTAATAAGCCTAAAATAGGCTTGTATGGTCCTTTAAACTGTCATTTATATGCTTGTCTGGGCAAACTGAGGCTAAACTTGGAAAACGAAGATATTTTGTAATTTTTCATGTATTATTCTTCTCACAGCAGTATATTTTAGAGAAATGCAAGTCTGCTAAAAGTGATCTAATAGAAATTTCTGCATTTATTTGACAGTTTAAAACAGTATAAAATGGTAGCAGGTTCGATTTTTTTTTTCCTCAAAGACACTCTGACAGACAACATAAAGCTGTCGGCAGAGGTACTACATGTTGTTAAGGATGAAACTGGTGATTTCACTGCTACAAGACTGCTTTCTAAAGTTCTCTTATCAGGTTTCAAAGCAGGTTTTCCACAGAAGTTGGGGGGCTGAACGGGTTTTGAAATACCCGATCTCTAGTATTCCCTTTGTAATTTGGCAATCACCCCACGACCACCAGACTTCTGTGGTCCTCCATCTCCGCACACGAGGAAAAAGCATTCGCAGGCACAAAGAAAGAGGGCTTCTTCATTGTACAGATCCCCAGGGTGAGAGGGAGAACACTACACTCCTCCTGTGTTTATCTCAATCTCACATCAGATCAGATCACTGGCAGATAAAAGCACTTCCTGACACATCACTTCCTCTCTCTGGAGGAAGCTGACACGCGCTGGGAACCCAAAACGACAGGGTGGTGGCGGAGGGGATGGAGAAGTGAAACTTTTTTTGACAGAGCGAAATAGAGAAACAGGGGAGGAGCGAATGGGGGTGAAAGAGAGAACGGAGCTGGAGGAAAAAGAATACAAGTATAAAGGAGGAAAAAGGTGAAACCTACACAGTCGTGGCCTAGATCCACAGTGCCGTGTGGGGCAAGGAGGAGGAGGAGGAGGAAAAGCGGCGAGAGACAAAGAGGTGAAGAGACACTAAAAATAGTATAACTGGATTAGCTTTAACACTGACCTTTATTCAGAACAGTGACACTCCCTCTCCCTGTCTCAATTGCTCTTTACTGCCCTTACAGTCAAGGCCTGTCCTACTTATTAACCATTAGGTTTGACTCGGCAATGGACCGTGTTGAAATTTCCACATGAAAGAACATTTATTTATCCATCTTTGACCAGATCTCTGTTTATACAAGAGATCACAGGAGCAGCCGTTTTAATTACATTATTATCAAATGTCTTAACTAGATGTAATAGAAGTTGAGTGAAATTATAGCTGGCAACAATTTAGCCAGCTGTAAAGACAACTGTCTGTGGGAAATGTGGTCATCTGAAGTAAATTACTATTAATTACATGGTTTGGCCAAACCATAAAATGAAAACTCATGGCAGCTGTCTGGTTAATATGCTACCTGAAACAGTGAAGTCGGTGCTATTTATGCTCAGCTGAAGATGCCCCCCCCCCACGTTCGTTCCTTCTCCCAGGACAGAAGCACCAATGAGCCAGAGTGAAACTGGCACTTCAGGAAACATTCAAAATCACACTGATATTTGTGAAATGCTAAAAACTAAAGACACAGCCTCAGAAACAGGAGCTCCCTTTACCGTATGTCGTCTGGTTCACTTCATATGGATGGCAATTAAAATGAAAAACAACATAATACTGTTGTTTACACAGTGTTCTGTTTTTGGTGACCTTTAACGTCACAGCTCTGCAGAGGAGGGGGGGGGGGGGGTTCAGGAGCAAATCGAGGGGCAGCAGAGAGCTGTAATAACAGCAGGACAGAGAGGACTGAATGTTGCATAAGCTTTGAAGACGGCGGTGAAGAGCGTCAGTGAGTGTTCTGTTTATGGAAGAAACCAAGTCATGATGACGGTGAAGCAACACTCAATTTTTGAGAGAGCTTCAAACATGAAACGTGTCTTTTTGCTGTCCACCTTGTCAATATTACCTAGAAAGGACAACTATGTAACTCTTACATAAAATTATGATTCTTTTGGACACTTCATTACTTTTGAACAATACTAAGCAATGTCTTAATAATAAAACAAATGTTTATAGTGTTAGCTTGACTTAGAACTAGCTTAGCACAGTTGAAAGTCGACCTTTCTCCAACTCGGTTTCTTTAAACATCTTTTTTTTTTAATTTACTCATATAATAAACAAAATATGGGTAAGTTAAAATGATGAAGAAAGAAACAACGTAAAGTGAAATAAAATAAAAGCATCAGTGCAAGAAAAAAGGAAGAGAATATCTCTTTTCTACAAGAAATCGATGCACTCTGCTCAGTCGGCCTGAGCGGATGGGCAGAGATCAAGAGGTTGCCGTGTTCTCACAAAGGAATCCCCCTTACATGTAAGCGCGCTTTCCCTAGTGTAATACTTCATTCATAATTTGTTTAAACAAAGGCAATGTTGGCAGACGTGGCTGATTCCATTAGAGCCAGATTTATTTCTTTGCAATCTTACCAATATTGAAAGAGTTATTAATACAACTTACTGACTTTTCCCCAGCTTTCCATCTCGTCTGCACTTTTGTACTGTTAGTTAAGTGAGATGCAGCTAAAAGCTCCAGAGAAAACAAAAAAATGGACCATGAATAAATATTTTTTCCCAAAGTCATGGGTTTTAATACAACAAGCTGCTTTTGTTGAATAGAGTTTAATCACAGCAAATATCACAATACCAATATTGATCAAATGAATCAGAATGAGAAAGATGAAAAACCACAACGAAAACAACAGTGACACATTTCATCTGCAGCTTACGAGAGAAACAGTCACACACGTCAAATCACCATACAGGCCAGATCACACAGGCCACACATTCACACGGCAAAAGACCCGGACACATGCAAGCCATGCTTGAATGCACAAATGAAGGCAGAGGACACACACACACATTCACACACAGAACGTGTGCAGCTTCAGAAGGGAGCAACTCTGGTGATCTACAGCTCTGCCCTACAGCAAAGCAGAAAACCAAGTGTAGCAGAACGAAGAATCTCTGCCTTTTCTGTCTTTCCATGAATGGCATCAGCACGTTAGTTCTCCTGATGGGACTCTCCGATGCACAGAGGCACGCACACACATGCGCACAGACAAAAGACAGCGTTGTGATGGCATGATGGGCAGAAAATGGAAAGGAATGATGGGAAAAAGTCAGGGTGAGGCGTGAAAACATGCCGACACAACACTATCATTCATTCTTTTGGGTGGAATTTGCTAAAAGTTAGGTGTGTGTATGTGTGTGTGTGCCCAAAGACAGTCTTAATCAGTTAAAACTCCTCCCCCTAATTCAAAGAGGCAGTATGGGATTTGCATTTTTCCCACAATTCAATTTACACGCCTGTCAGCCACAACTCTCCATTCACATGGCTGCTTTGCTTTGGCCATCTCTGCCTCACACACACACAAACACAAACACAAACACAAACACAGCGACAGACAGATATCAGCTTCATGAAAAGATGCATAAACACATGCATGAGGAAAACTGATGCACTTATTTGTTTGTTTGCAAATAAACACAAGGCACTCAAACTGAGGGATGAGGAAAAGCTCTTGGGCCACATCCTGTCAGGACTTGTCAATTTCAGGGACATGAAAAGACAGTGTTGTTAATGGATGCGGGGAGCAGTCTCTGGAGACGTCTTTCTCCCTCTTTCTTTCCGTCCTTCGCCTCAGAAGAAGGGAAGGAGAGAAAAGGAAGGGGAGTGGCATCAAAGAATAGTATACCACGGGGTAGGGGTGTTAACAGAAAGACAGTCAGGGTCATTATGTAGAGTGAGACAAGGCGACAGAGACAAGGCCAAACCCGGATTTAGAAACCAGGAAGTGGGATCAGCCACAGACGCACTGACTTTGCCGCAGGGCCGGCTAATGACTTCAGCTAGCCTCTTGTCTGATTAATAGCCTGTAATCCCATTCTCATGGACAGCATACTATAGCATTCCGCAGCACCACTCATTAACCACTATAGAAATGCCCACTAATCAGTCAGTCCCTTTTTGCTAGCAAGGCTAATGCTAAGCTAGGCTAATCAATAGGCGGTAATCCTGTTGGCGGAGCTGCTGCAGCGTAGCGCCCCTCATTACCAGCCATAGAAATGTCTGCTAATCATTCGCCGCACGGTTATTTGTCCACAGGGCCGCAGAATCACTTTGGTGGTTGTGGTGGCAGTGGTGGTGGCTGTGGTGGTGGGTGGGGGCTGACATTTGACAGTTGGCTGCGAGGGTGGAAGAGACAGAAGTGACACACAGAGTCACAGAGGCTGGGTAATGATTAAGAAACACATCACTCCTGCTTTTCTCCCGCGCGCTCTCTCGCCCCGTGCAGCCGGATCGGTCTGGAGAGGCTCTGCTCCACGTTAGCGTCATTCAAGTTTTATCAATCAATGAAAAAAAAACCTCTCCGATCCATAACACCTAATCAATAAAAAAGGGCTTGTACGCTTCACAGGCCACCAGTAGAGACAGTCTTCAGCAGTAAAACGGATTCGTCTCCTTGTCCTGTCTTTACAATGCACTGAGGCGAAACAGCTGGAGCAAATCAATGGCAACAGCCTTAACTCAACCTGACCGGACAGGTTTGCACTACGGCCAGTTCTAGTTTAGTGTTGATTCTCTGAAAAATTCAAGAATCTATACCTTACTCCGACAATTCCTGATCAAATACAGGCAAACAGCTGTCTGTTGCAAATCGGCTGCAGACGGTTAGTGTTGCAGGGAGCAGAACTAAAGCCCTGCGTGTGTAGGGAGAGGCCCAGGAGAAGCACACACACACATCCATCGAGCTGAAGACTCTTGACTCTGAATTGTGAGGCCTGGTTATAAGTTACGATGACCCGAGGCTGAACCTGATTTGAACTTGTAGTCGAGGGGAAGAAGTGGTGTAGCTGAGATAGGCCTGTCAACACTCCCTGCAAGCGACTGAGGGAGAGAACACATAGGGGCCATATCTCGCCCTGTTATGTGTGAGATTGCGTGCGACATCCTTTCACGATATTGTCAAGGGCAGACAATAAAACCTTAAGAGCCATTTGCTTGAATGTTGATTTTCAGGCTTGTACACATATTGTTCGAGTGAGCATTTACAAATGTGCTCATATTGTCTAAAATAAGAGGTTGGGTTTCTTTAAACTACATAGAAACAAAATCTGTATCTACAACAAAGGTGATAAAATAAATTGCCTGGTGTCGCAAACCAAACTGTGGCATAAATGGTTATTATTAGAACCAATATACATTATTGAACTGGTTGTTCACTGGTTTTCAAGATGTGGGTCGTGACCCCAACAAACAGTCAGGAGATATATTTAACAAGTCACAGGATGATAATGAATTGGCTTTTTTCTTCACAGGTCGCCATCGTAACTTCAAAAATGAGGCTCCGCTGGGCCGGTGCAGCAGAGACGTTTCATAGCAGCGTGACAACACCAGAGGCATCATTTCACCTGCAAGGCTGTCATATTACTACTGTGTGCCTGGGTGTTACTCTTACAAGAGGAGGACGGGAGTCCTGTCGGTGTGAGAAATTCCACCATTTTCCAGACAATTTTAAAATTTGCTGCGAGTGGATTGTGAAAATAAGAAGAGATATTGGTAACGTTACAAATTTTCAGGTAAGATCCTCTGGAAGCTCACACAATCCACTCGCGACACATTTTAAAATTGACTGGAAAACAGTAGAATGTCTTACTTTGACAGGACTCCCTCCTCTTGTAAGAATTACACCCAGGGACACAGCCGGCTGACATCCACGCAGGTGAAATGCTGCCTCTGGGGTGTGTCATTTCTGCTGCGCCTGCCCAGACGAGCCTCGTTTTGGAATTGCCGTAGCGACCCATGCGAATAAGGTCAATATGTGCACATATACAATCTGTAACAAGGGGTTGAACGAAGGCAC
>JAQLOL010000007.1:9916973-9930196 GCA_029783665.1 Naso thynnoides | reverse complement strand
CCTCTATTTAAACTTTTAAATTATTTTATAAATAACTATAAACATTTCATTTGCATCCATGAGTCACAGTCTACATGTTTTTCCTCTTTTTAGGGAACCAGTGATAAATTATTTGTTTTATAACTTTGTGTAATTATAACAGATTATTATAAAATATTGATTCTGCCTGTTTTTTAAAAAAAAAAATCAAAACCGACCAATCTCCAAAAAAAACAATATAATATTTTGTTATATTTATGTCTTCTATTCTGCAAAGTCATAAATCAAAAAATGAAATAAAAATTTGTGGGAAAAAAAGTCTTGAGCACAAAAACAGTTCTCACATTCTGAGTAGGATTTGCTGTTCACAACTCTAACCCTGTGCCTTTCTTGCAATAATGAGCACATTATGGTCTGAACTGGTTGAGAGTGAGAAAGGCGACTTTGTAATAATTCCACTGAGTGGGAGGGTCTCAGGCCAGTGTTGTATATATCACAGTCGAAATCATGTTCCCCATTATCCAAGTCAAGGATAAGGATATTTTTACTTCATGGCTGTTTTCACCATGCAGTCACTAGTCACTCCTCGTGGGACTGAAGACAAGGTAAAGAGCTCATGTATCTACTGAATAAGATGAATTATATCAGCAAGTCAGATTCAAATCCTTGACACCTGCTTTAACAAAACATCTGTTGATTTTTAATGTTGCACACTAACCACATCTGTGATAATTCTTTAAAAGTAAAGTCACACATTTATAACTGAGTTTTACTGTGATCCAGGTTAACCTTCTGATCGTCAAGCTGCACATCACACACATAGTAGCTCTTGCTTAGTTAAGCATTACTCCGCTGTCCTTCTGAAAATGGTATGTCAGCCTGTGAGACATGCAGATAGGAAGCCTGAGCTCAAAGTATGGTCAAAGGTACTTCAACCGTCCACACATGCTGCCTTCCCTCTCACCTCCTGCCTGCTGAAGTAGATGCCAGGGGGGATTAGGTGTGCTGAAATCCCCTGATAGGAGATAAGAAGGCGAAAGCGTGTGGCCTGCTGCATGCAAGAGTCATGAAAGCTGCTTTGTGCTTCTCTGTTTCATTAACCCACAGCCAGTGCCATTGGTTTGGCAGGCTCATACCCCCAGGTAGATATGGAGACATGACTCCTAATCAAGCAAGAAAACTTCCTCATAACCACAGTGATAAGATCAGAGGCTTGGTTCCAGGCTGCACACGCATGTGAACACCCTTTAAGTACATGCAGTGGATTTAGAGGCTGTCTAAGAAGCAAAAAATAAACATAACATTAGGAATGCAGTCAGTTTCTCACAAGAGAGTGGTTTATTTTAAATCTAACCCTAACACACAGAAGATGTAATAATTTATAATGGATTAGGAAATTTAAAAAGTGGAAAAGAGAGGCAGGGTCCCATTTTTCCAGTGTTTCTAATTGTACTTTTTCATTTGATTTTGACAGTGATTGATTACAGATATTTCAAACCAGGAGATAATGGATTATCTCTGACATGATACAGCTCTGGTGAGTCAAGAAAACATTTTTCACATTGGAAAATATATATATAGAAAAGCAGATTAAATCAAATGTATTTTATTTTATTTATTTATTTTAATGGACGATGCAGGTTGACATAGTTTTACATCCATCCATTAGTTACATGTTACTGATATTCTGCATACAGAGGTCATAGCTATTTTCCCAACTCCTGTCCATAGTTATTGCTGGCTTTTAGTGAGAGAAAGAAAGAAAGAAAGAAAGAAAGAAAGAAAGAAAGAAAGAAAGAAAGAAAGAAAGAAAGAAAGAAAGAAAATTTTATAGTTAAATAGGCTAGTAAAATTAATCTCTTCAATGCTTCATAAATGTTCAAGGAAGTAATTATGCAAGTAACTGAAGGTTGAGTAAAGTGCAGTCCCCTAGAAGGGATCGCTGTTTGTGCTTTGGGCAGCAACAAAAAAAAAAGCATCAGCACTATTACATCAGGGGGGTGATAAAGACAGCCCTTATGTACTAATAATATGAATCAGGGGAGATAATGGTCATTACAAGGTACACCTGTTTGACGGAATAACACAGAAAAGGTGAGTGAATTCATTCTGTTTTTGTTCTTAATGTAAATTCAGTGAGCTGTTAGTTTATGTTGAATTTTTATGGGAAAATTAAGCCTTAACAAAATGGAATTTTTCTAAGTCTGAATGTTTTACGGGTCCTTTTTAAAATAAATTTCATGAGAAAATGTTACTTTTGCCAACGTAAGGCCATTGTTAGACTGACAAAAGACAAAAAAAATTCTTTGAAGACTGAACTCTGTATTCTACAGTGAGGCTGACCTGACAATTATTCACAGGTTCACTGATCCGCCCTTTCTTCCCCTCTCCTCTCCTGTTGCCGCAGTCTTTCTTCCACTAACTCCCTCTTTTTCATTAACATCACTGTGCACTCCCACCTTCAAACATCTTTCCATGCTGATCCAAACCTCTCAGAATCATGGCGTGCAGCGCAGTGAAATCCTTTCTCTTGAGTCTGTCTCGGAGGAAGCCCCTGGACCCCGAGGGAGAGCAGTCCACGTTTAACCGATGCCTGACCACTCTGGACCTGGTGGCCCTCGGTGTGGGCAGCACTCTTGGAGCTGGGGTCTACGTTCTGTCTGGAGAGGTGGCCAGAGACACTGCAGGACCCAGCATCATCATCTCTTTCTTCATCGCCGCCCTGGCATCCATATTTGCCGGGCTGTGCTATGCAGAGTTCGGGTCCCGGGTTCCCAAAACAGGCTCAGCATACCTTTACAGCTATGTGACTGTTGGAGAGCTGCTGGCTTTTATTACCGGGTGGAATCTGTTACTCTCCTATGTCATAGGCAAGTGTGATACACACGATTGCAATCAACTATCACGTCTATTCTTTAGTTATTTAGGTGTTTGGGGGGGGATCCTCTTATAATAATCAGGGATAATATGCTACTCCACACTAGTTTATTTGACATTTTGCATGCATGTTTAAAAAATGTACAGAAAAATGTTATTTGAATTTAATCTCTCTCTCTCTATAAATCCCTGGCTCAAACTTGTGATTTCCATCCAGAAAAAGAAATATTTTCCTCCTGTGCAACATTTTTCATTCAGTGAAAACACTGAATGATCAACCATCAACATTAGCCACCCTTGGACCTTTCAATTCTGTACATCAGTTTCATGGCTCTTTTCACAGTGAAAGTTGAATAGTTTAGTTGAAATGTTTTTTGCTGATAATCTTCCTTTTCCCTCTTTGTACAAACCTCATTAAAGTTATTGCTTCCATATAATGGTATTATAGTTTATAAATTGAGTCATAAAGTCATAAAGATGATAAGAATGTTCCTGTTTATGAGTAAATGGTGACTCATGCTGATAAGTTGTTGTTTTTTTTCATCTTTCTGTCATTATCGGTTCAGGGACATCCAGTGTTGCGCTGGCATGGAGTGGCACGTTTGATGACCTCATAGGCGGACACATATCAAAGTTCTTTGAAGAAAATGCACCGATGACGCTAAGTGGCCTGGCTCCTTACCCAGATGTCTTTGCCACAGTTCTGGTCCTGTTGCTGTCAGGTAAAATGGGGACACAGGTGTTGTTCAAGGACCATACCAATTTTACAACGTGTGATTGTCCTTTGTCAACATCGGCCACGTCCGTTACATTGACCCCACGCATTTTTCCCAAAATAGCTTCATCTATGAGATATCATGTGTGTTTGTATCTTGTACATATGCAGTAAATGTTATGGGAAGTACCAGAAAATGTGTGACAACATAAGTTAAAAGAGCGCCTGTGTCAAAATCCTTCTTCGTGCTTATGTTCGAGCTAAGAGGGCTTTCCTCTCAACGGCTCTCCTCTCTTTTGCTCTGCAATTTTTGACCAAACAAACACAGAGTCTGTCGAGAGTCTAATACACTCTTCTCTTGAGGAGGGTGCATTAGCTATACTTAACAACTTTCAAGTGGCCTATAGTGTTTCCACACCCTGTTTCAAAATGAAAGGCAGCTTAAAATGCAGTCTGAGAACTGCTTAAGTATACACATGGTTGAATTATAACAACATTTGTAGCAAATAGGGGTGATCTCTGCTAACCATGAGAGGTCAAAACTGGACTGGTATGGTCCTTTAAGGTGGCGACAGTTAAACATAATAAAAATATTATCATCACCGTATTTTCATGGAAGGTGTGTTGGCATTTGGAGTGAAAGAGTCAACAACAATCAACAAGATCTTCACAGCAATCAACATCCTGGTGCTGCTGTTTGTGACCATCTCTGGATTCATCAAGGGGGACATTTCCAACTGGCAGATCAGTGCAGAAGATCTGATTAACGCCACCGTGGAGGCCAAGTAATATCATTGTTTGACTGCCCCACATAAAATCCATTAGCAGTGCTCTCCTGGTTTTCTTATTGTAAATAATAAAGCAATGTTTTCTTCCTGCTGTTTGAATTTTAGCTCAACCACCAATGGGACAAGTGTCTTTGGAGTAGGTGGATTTTTCCCTTATGGCTTTACTGGAACGATAGCTGGCGCTGCAACATGTTTCTATGCATTTGTGGGATTTGACTGCATTGCGACAACAGGTAAGAGGAAAAGTAATGTAAGGTTAAACAGGGTGAGAATTTTGCCAGTAGAGGAGCCTTTACCAAAGAAAAAGGAGACATCAGAATGCTGTATGTGAAGTGACAGAATTGACAAAGTTTGTAGATTTGAATGTGTTTGGAGTGCTTTTGTTAAAATGTGATTGAACTGCAAGGAATATATGCCACAATTCCTCAGATGAAATGCAGCGCTGAAAACTATTTACTTCCAGAATAACACGAGTCAAAATGTGAGGAAGAAATTCAGCAAATATGATTAAAGAAAATGTCAGCAAAACTGTAAAACATTACTTCATCCATAATAATTTCTGCCCTTTAAAGTCAGACTTTAATCAACAATGGTTGTTGTTTAAGACAACAACTCCCATGATGCCCAGCTTCTTCTCAGGGTTGTCCAGCTTCATTTTTTGTTTTTAATGTTTTGATTGGGAATCCCAAATGGGGGAAAAACATATTGTGTTTTGAAACTATGTTATGAATTAGGCAATGTCAGGATTCTGGAATTTACAAAAAAAAAAGAAAAAAATCTAACTCAAAATTTTCCTCAGCTTTCCTGATCTTTGTGGCCTTTGTCAGCAGAGGAGTTTGCTTAGTTTTAAAGGACATCTCCGGTCATAATCAATGTTTGTCTCATAAATCAAGTCACCTATGATCAGTTCATCTCATACCATCCACACACCCAACTGCAGCGTGTGGACGTTTATATTCAGTTTTGTTCAAGAATACAGTGCTGAGTAAAAGTGCACGCATGAGCACTGGACATATTTTAAAATCATTCTGCTGCGGCTTCAATTTTAAAATTTGTTTTAAAAAGATAATTTAACCAAATTCAACGTGACGTCAATTATCTTGCGATGACTACCCGGATATGAACAACGAGGATGCCAGTAAGTTTGAAGTACATCAGTATGTTTCTTTTGGCCAATGATGCTATAGTGACATTTTTTTTGTTTGTTTTTGAAAGTTAGGTCAGATGATGTCATCTGGACCACACAGGAAATACATCAGCAAATGGAAGCTAAATAGAAAAAAACATGCATTTTCTCGTGTGCTTTTTAGTTGTTTCAGTTTTGTTTTTTGTTTTTTGTTTGCTCTGATAGACAGAGGAGATAAAACTGACTCCATGATGAATACAGAAAGATGGAAACCAGAGCGCTGAGCTCCTCCCTCTCCCCCTCCTCCCCCGCCGCCTCTTCTGCCTCCTAAGTATAAGCAGATTAAAGTTAATGATCTAAAGTGAATTAGATATTTAATCATCTTATCATCTTAGTATGGTCAGGTCATAACTCTGCGCCAATCTGAAATCCCGTCTGTTTGACGGCGCACAGCAGAGGTACAATAAGCTAAATTCAGAGGTCTGTCTGTAGCCTGCAGTGGGTTCCACTAAATCAATTTGGAGATTGAGAAATTAAATTCACCCCCATGATTTTTTTTTTTCAGGACATTCTGCTACGCTGCAAAAAAACCTGTGATTGAGGACAAACAGTAATAGATTAGAGCTGACCCCAAAAGATGAAAAATAACCTGAGAGACGCCTCCATTGACTCATCTTATTTTTGTCCTCCTTTTTAAACCGCTCTCTTCTTCCTCCCCTTTGCTCGCCTCTCCATCAGCCTCCATCTGAACTCGAACTGATTGAGGTGCGAGCACTTTGATTTTGCACACTTGGTTGCCCCTCACACACACATGCACTCTTTTCCTCTCAATTTTCCCTCGTTTTCTCCTCCGAACGTTCCCTCTTTAGTTGTCTGTTGCTCCTAATTTCATCGCATTGCCTCTTTCCTCTGTCGATACGTCTGAATTCATTTCCATCTGCTCAGCTTCAACTCACTTCACATGCTCCTTGTCTGGAAATGCAAACAGTGGATTGTGTTTGTATTCATGTGTATCTGCGATTGAGTTTCTGTATCTCAGCTATCAGTCTGAAAACAGCGCTGTGCAGGTGTTCCTGAAGGCTCTGCGGGGAAAAAAACGGAAGGCTGTCATGTTTCCAAAACTCATCTTTGACTCATGTTACCAATTCACCATGACCGTCTGTCTGGAGCTGCTTCACAACCAGACAGATCTGATGATGTAGTTGAGAGGAAAGATGCAGAGAGAGAGTCAAACATGAAGTAAGATGGGAGGAAAAGTTGGAAACAGAGAGAAGTGATAATACGGCAAAGAGATAATGGCTGCTGGTCCAGCAACACAATTGGCTCCTGTGAGTTTTCAAAGAGAAATCCTCTGTTTCAACACCATCTGAGGCCTCCTGCGCTGCCTTATGACTGCGGAAGATCACCCAGAACAAAAACATCAAAAGGGCTGCAGCATGTCTGCCAGACGTTGAAACAGTGTGAGTGTGTGAGTGTGTGTGTGTGTGCACCTTAAGCAGAGCCTGCAACTCTCACAGTCAGGCAGATTGTCAGCCAATTTTTAAGCACGTACATGTACATTTAAAAACACACACACACACACACACACACACACACACACACAAACACAGACACGTTCGTGTACAGTGGAGGCAACATCCCGCAGGTATGACGAGTGAATTTGTCTAAATGTCACATTACTGAGGCAGACACATGCGCCTTTCCTCAACAGCCAGTCAGATAAAAGCCGGGGTGGGGTGTTGGCGGTGGGGGTGATAAAAAAAAGAAAGTTGTTTGGGAGAAAAGGGAGGATAGATACAGGAGGTGAGTATTCATACACACAGAAAAATGAGGAAATTCTGGTGTATGCGGTATCTGTCATTGCTGTGCCTCTGTGGTTTTCTATTGCCACAGTCTTCACCTTATCTCCCCACTCCACAGAAGATATGTGTGTTTCAGAGGAAATTAATGGTTTCATTGTGTCAATGCTTGTTTTGTTTTTTTGTTTACTTGGAATAAGGAGGCGAGGGAAGGTGCTCAAATCTGGTGCTAATTTGGCATTTTTTTTGCGACTGCTTTGTGGCTATGCATCATATCATTAAAAAATAAGATGTGCTAGTGCGTAAAACAGCATGTAGTCACACTCTTTCATTATGAATGCAATGAGGAAATCATCAAAACTGTGGTTCCCCTGCAGACAGAGTAAATGAACCTCTTTATTGCCATCGGGGTAAACTTCATTTAGACTAGATGAGAGTTCTGTTTATTTTGGTACAGGATGAAATAGACGGTCAAAGGCCAGGGGCCTGATTCATGTAATGGCTGTTTGTTTCCCACAGATCTTTGCTGGGATTCATCCATGTTTTCTTAATTTTAAAATGTTCTAAGGCGAGAGCAAAATCTGCATGTAGTTTGTAATCAGGCTGTCATGATATGGCTTTTTCCCCTAAACAATAATTCTGTCCTAAAATAGTCATTATAATGATGCTATAGGTAGGCTTTAATCACAAATATTTGATAAGATTAATGCTATCAGTCAAGTTCTCTTAGTAAGTGTGTATTCTGTCTTTTATTTGGCAAATTCTATTCAAACTACTTGCAAAACAGGTGTAAGAGAGAGTATGCAACAAGAACTGTATGAAGGCATGCAATGCAAAAAGAACAAATGCATTTAATTAATTTTCTCTATTTATTTAGGGTGAATGACATCCAGCTTTAAGGTACATTACTGACACCGTATATGTACAAAGAGTGAAGGGAAATTAAAATGGTATAAAAAGTGGTGTATTATTATACAATATGAACGTGTATAATCAAAATTTTATCAGTATTTACTTCAATTTCATTAAATTAACAGTTATCAACATCCCTGGTTTGTATTACCAATAAACTCTAAATGTGTACCAATATCCAGCACTTTTTATATTAACTGAAGCTAATTTCAACAATTTTCTTATACTATATTATATTATAAATATTGTGTGCTATGCATGCATGTACTTATTAAAGTACCATTGTACATATTTGTTTTTATATTTTTGGGGTGGCTGTGGCTCAGTAGGTAAAGCAGGTTGTCTATCAATGAGTTCGATCCCTGGCTCCTCCGGCCCACATGTGGAAATGTCCTCGGGCAAGACATTGAACCCCGGAATAGCTACTGCTGCACCATTGGTGCGTGAATGTGTTTATGAGTTCCTGATGAACAGGTTGGCCTTAGGGAGAGAAGTCACCCGCCCTTAGAGTGTGGATGGGTGAATGCTGACTTGTGATGTAAAAACACTTTGAGTAGGTGAAAGACTAGAAAAGTGTGATATTAAAAACAGCCTATTTACAAGTTTACCATTTAATTTTTTTTTTTTTTTTTTATGTTCGTTTGTGTTTTTAGATAATACAGGTGGCACTCTTTGCACATTTCCAAATACACTGCACACCAGTATTTGTATATTATATTTATTTTTATAACAGTTTTAAGTACAATTTGGTTATTTTTTATCAACTTGTGCAACACATTTTAAAAAATATTTAATTCACAATCATGGTAATTTTTTGGAAGGAAAAGTAATACTTTTATCCTGCACCTCTCTAAAAACTCTGGATTTTTTTTTTCAAATAATTGACAACATATTAATACTATCAATATATCCTTTCATTTGTCAGTGCAGGATGTAAAATAAGTAACTGTTTTTGTACACTTTACTTCTCCACAGCAAACTACAGGAATAGTTCAGATACACAACACATCAGTCCCAGTGCACTCATCCTTTTCAGTTGTTTGGAACTGCCTGTCCTGTACAGAAGCAGCCGACAGATGTTTCTTTGGTCCCTAGTTTCAAATCAAACACCGTGCTTTATCTTCTTCACACATGTGCAGTTTTTGTTGCAATAACTGCACCGGTGACGTCCTGGATCCATCAGTCTGCTGCTCACTCTTCAAAATATGGCCCTGTCCTTCTTACGCCGTGCATCAGTTCTTATGTTTTTTTGTTTGTTTTTACCAATGAAGTTAAGAAAGAACAAGAAAAGATGAGTGAGGAAAACAAATGATTACCATAATGGTGGCAGTCCTTCCTTACATTTACGCCGAGCCTTTCATTTAGTTCGGTCACAGAGCTAATTAGCATTGATGGATGTCCCTTTGTCAATATGAAGCATGGTAGCAATCAAATGACAGTCAAACTCCGATCGACCAGACAAGGAACAAGCAGGTCTGGTCAGTCATTGAGCCTGCAGTTATAATCTTGCACTTTTTGAACCAGTATTGGCATGTTGTAAGTGCGTGAAGGATGTCTGTTATTTGCGACGAGGCTGCTGCTTTAAGAGGTTTTTTTGCCTGAGCATTCGGCCTGATGGTGCAGTGAGAGGAGGAGAGGACACAGGCTCTGCAGTGGGAGAGTTTTTCATTACTGTGCACATGTGTTTGAGATTTATAAAGCCTGTGTTCAGCCGTGGAAATAGACTCATTTAATGGCTCGACAACAGTGAATTCAAACAAATTTTGCTCAGTCTTGACATTTAGATTGAATTTGAATTTCTAAATTGTTCAGTGTTTTACTTGTCGCAGCGTGATCTCTAGTTGAGCGTGTCTATGATTTGTTTTGATAAACGGTGAATATATGACCTCTTTGTCTCTGACGTTTGCTTCAGTGTCTCAATGAATAAATGTTTTTGCTTTCCTGTCTTTCTTCCTCCCACCCTCTCGCTCCCTCCCTCCCTCCCTCTGTCTGCGCTGTATGGATGAGTAGTTACATCATTAGTATGCCATTAGCTCTGATCATTGATTCCTCCCGCAGATCCCCCCCCTCCTCCCTGTTCGCTGACACGGAATTCTGAGGAGATCCGTGAACTTTATCACCTTCAGCGTTCCGACTTCCTCCTCAAAATTCCCACTGGATCAGCACTTTCCTCCCCTCCAGACCTTTTCTAATTATCCCGTTCCTGCCTTTCAATAAATAATTACAATAAAGGTCATCAATCAAAACCGAAACATTGATAACTGAAGAGAAAGTCCAATATCCCCTTGGCACAGCGGTCTTGCTGTCATAAATACGATGATGGACTGTGTGCGTTGGTGTGTGTGCATCCCGGTGAGTGTGTGTTTGTAGCTGCAAATAATTTTCACATAAATCATGTGCTATGAGATAGATGAAAAGGACCAGGGAATGCAGTGCACAACATGTGCTGCTGTGATTAAGCTTTGTCTGTTTATGTGTGAGTGTGTGCAGGCATGTGTGTGTGTGTAGTTGTCAGATGATAAAGGCGACAAAAGTAAACAAAATATGATCAAACACTACGGCTTGACCGGGAATTAAGCTTGAGCTAAGCCCACACACACTGCACACTAAGCAGCCCCCCCATTGCATTCTGATTAGCACACACAAACACACACACACACATACACACCTGCATATGCTAATGCGAGTCTGCAGTCAGCGAGAGCCATGGGGTAGTTTCTTTGGTGCCAGTGATTGGTTGCTATCTGTCTTGCCTGGAGGAATGGTGAGGCAGCCAGGCCTCCTGCCAGGCTCAGCCCAGAGAGGAGCTCTGATAACGGGGTAAAAATGTGAGCCATACACGGCGTCAGCCTGGAGGAACCGCCGCCTCGGGCCTCTTCTGAACTGAAGCTGCAGCCTAAATGAGTTTCTGTGCCTGGCAGCTCAGTGGAACTTGACACTGTTACACGCTGTTGCTCCACACACACACACACACACACACACACACACACACACACACACACACACACACACACACACAGCCCTTCTGTTTCATCCTGAATATCATATCAGCAGTGCTGACCTCATGTTGTCCTCCTCATATATTTCTCCACACACTTCTTTTTCTTCCTCTGCTCTCTCACCTACTTTCCTCCCACATGTTTCTCCATTTTCTTCCTCTTTTGCTTCCCCCTTCCACCTGTCTTTTCCATCTTCTGCTCCCATCTCCTGTCCCCTCCTCATTTTCCTGTCCATTCCCATGTTGTACTAGGCTGCGTGGCGTTATTACTCCACCGACAGCACCAGGCCCTACCTGGGTGCCACTTGGCGGCACTATGAGAGTCTCCTGCCTCCCCACAGGCATGTATCCATGCCTGACCTCCGTCCAACCACAGGGGTGTGAAACACCTGTTTTAATTTTTTGTTGTTGTTTCACTAATCAGCTTTTTTCATTTCTTTTCTGCTCTCCTCATCCTCTTCTTCCCTTTCCTTTTGACTTCCTTGTATCAATTTATCTTTGTTTGGTTTTGGTCTCCTCTTTTTACTTTCTTCTCCCCCCTGGTTTTGTGTATTCTGCATGCAGTGTGTTTGGCGTAGTTATGCGGCTGATGAGAACTCGGTTTCCATTGCTACCTGGAAGCCTCACTTGAAGGCATTGCATACCTGCAGCCCCACAAAGTAGGTACAACGATGCAGCTGGTGTCTGTATTTGGTGTCTGTGCCACTCTAGCCTTTCATGTACTTCAATTACTGTATGTACATCTTAAGTTCTGTCCTATTATTTAATGTATATGTATTTCTTTTTTAAGTGAAAATGTAAATGCATTGATTTTCATAATTTTCTAAAACTGGTTCATGGCCATCAAACAGCCTGTTCATTTCCAGGATCCATTAATCTCAGCTTGATATAATTATTAAAAAAAAAAAAAGCTGACTTTTCACTAGAAAAGCTGAATCGTAGCTCACTTCTAAGATATCTCTGAACAAGCCTTTTGCTGCTATTATATTAGACAACATTTCATCCTTTCACAGCATTCACAGTGAGTCAGGCTCTATGTGTTTTATTCAAGTCATTTCAGTGTTCAATGGTCCTGCTGTCACTGCAATTGCTTTGAGGGACTCATGCAGCAACTTTACTTCGGGGCAAATATTTATGGCCGTAATTGTGACACCAATGAGCCAATAAGGCTTTTTTGGACTTCAATCTCCTTAAATTTGGCTGAATACTTATGGCCTGGGTAATTTGGAGGTACAATGCATATACCTCCGTCTGAGTGGCCTTGTATGGTATATATATATATATATATCTTATATTTTAACAAACTTTATTCCGAACGTCAGTGCATTAAACAGTAAACACTTCACCTATTAGTTATTAAATAACAGGCCGCCCCCTGCTGGATAAACTGTATTACACTGTTTAAATCATTAGTCTTAGCATTTTTTTTTACCCTGAAAACCAGTTTTAATATTGGCACATAATGGTGAACAAACATGCCAATATAAGTGCAATAGACCAATATCAGTTGATAACATTGCAGACAGATATATCTGTCATGCCTTATTTTGCATGCAGAAGGTGGTGGAAACTCGTTGCTATGATGTCCTTATAGCTTATTAATGTTTTGACTCTTCAGCTGAATAGCAGCTTGCTACAAAACACCACGACTATCGTTCAGAGATTGGTTTTTATGTGACGCACACTTAAAAGTTCAGTTTGATTTGCTAATCTTTATCACAAAAAAAGATTTTTCCATCTTGGTGCGATGGCTCACATTTTAATTGAAAGTCATTCATTTGCAGCTCCAAAAACTCAACATCTAAACACCTCTAAGTCTGCACTCTAAGCTAAATGCAAACATTCATTTTCCATCCCTCACTTTTGTAATTTTTACAGTTCACATCTCTAAAGCCATTTTTCCTGTTGCACAACCAATGAAACATCCTGATTTGTTTTCTGCCTTTCATGTGCAGATTAGAATGATGTCACTCCAACATCCCTTTTTGTAGCCTTGAAATATTGAGAAAAATAGTCTGCAAGGCATATA
>JAQLOL010000007.1:9894307-9907362 GCA_029783665.1 Naso thynnoides | reverse complement strand
TATATGTCATTGTCCTTTGTCAACATCAGCTGCATAGGTTACATAAACCTCACACATTTTTCCCCAAATAACTTTATTTATGAGATATTGTGTTTGTTTGCATTTTGTCCATATTCAATAAATGGACCTGAACCTGAAAATGTGTGACATTAGTGCAAAACATATGAGTCCTTTCTAGTTGAAAGGCAGCACTTGTAAGAACTATTTTTCCAGGTGTAATAACTTTCATCTCCACAGTTCCTGGCTCTCCTCTCACTCTTTTTTGACCAAAATAACACACACGTTCTCTTTAGAAGGGTGAATTATCTATACCTACACCTTTCACGTGTTCTATAGTGTTTCTATGCCAAGTTTCAACATGAATGGCAGTGAATGGGGTTTAAAAATACAGTCTGAGATCTACTAAAGAATACACATGGTCAGATTTTAACAATGGTATATGTCGAAGATGGGTTAATCTCTGTTAATGATGAGAAGTCAAAAATAGACGGGTATGGTCCTTTGATTTAATGAAGACAGCAACAGAACAGAATAAAATAAAATCACCACAACTGAAAGGATGACTCTGTTTTATTTTGCAACTTGGAATTATTTGTAGTTTAGACTGAATTTCTACAATAAAAAGAACTTAACTGCTGAGATTTTGCAACACAGAAACGCTGGTGAAGAGGGAACATGCTAAAATGATTACGTCTTTCTCCAGTTGTATTTGGAAAAGAAAACAGAGTCAGATGGTGAAACTATTACCTAAACTACCTTTCAGGACATTTTTCAGACTACTGATATTTCACAAAAACAGTCTCCTTTTCAGTAAAGCAAAGGAAATGACTGCCGACTTCAGTGCAATGCTCTTGATTTAAATCTAATCAATGCAAGAATTTTGTACAATCATTGTTTCAGCTGGAGCTCTATTATACTGCTTCTTCAGCTCATTTTTATTTTTCCAAAATCTACAGTGAAAGCATCCTGCCCCTCTGCTTTCCTGCCTGCTATGGTGCACAGTCTGTATCTAACTCCCACATTCCTCCACAGAATCAGTGCCAAACAAATTATACATGAGGCATCCAAGTCACTGAACATCTGGTATGAACTGTTACCCTCTGGTTCTTCACTTCAAATATTAGCTCAAAAACTGGCAAATTAAAAAAAAAAAAAATTAAAGCGACGTTTCAATTTAAAGGTATTACTGAAGCAATAAAGGTCAGCATGATAGCATCAACACAATTTTTCTCTTAGTTTCATACCATATTTTCCCCCTGGTCATCCACGCCCTGCTGCATACACAAAGCCTGACTGCCTGAGTGATAAAAGCCAAGTGTTGTGTGTCAACAGAAAGCCCCTATTATCCTTTTGACTCAGCCTCTGTTGTGATGTTCCAATCTGGTCAGTAGTGCTGACTTTGGCACTGAACAGAGCCGGTTTCTGCTAAGTGACTCCTGGTTGTTATGGAGCTCCAGACACCCGTATGGAAAAAGACATCTGCAGAGCAGAAACACAACCTGCGGGGGAGAGATCAACACACGATAGGTGAGAAGAGGTGATAAAACATCTGTGTGGAAACCAAAATAAACAGACACAGCAGTTCACATGCAGCCATTTATCTCCAAGGTTTTTATAATGTATTTAGCAGAAAAATAAATCCACAAATTGTATTCATCAAACTCTGCTTACGGGTCTTGTGAAGTACTACTGTGTGTGAAAAAGAAGTATGAAGCAGTGATGAATGGAACTGTGAAATAATTTTTGAAGTTAGCAAGAAATGTGTAAACCAGACATCTGCAGCCATTTAACTTGGCTTGTAAGCAGGCTATTAGCTGCACGATGCATATCACACCTGAATCTCAATTTAACAAAGAATTTTACTTACACATGCACACCTGGTTGCTGGGAAAGGAATAACAGTGACTACACCTGCACCTTTCTGAAAAGTTTAGAGATTTTCTATCAGTAGTGCTCGCAAAAAAAGTCTGAAAAAGATGCTACGCGCAGAGCTTTTTTCTTTGTGCGACTGCATTGCACGTGTTCTCTCCTTCTCGAGAACAACTCAAAAAAAGATGTAGACACTAAAGAAAAATGCTCAGTGGACAGGAGGCCTGGGGCTGACTGTGATCTGTGACCAGATGTGATCAGGGTCGTTCTCAACACGCGAGGATGTCAGGAACCAAACAGTAATTCAAATCGGTGTCCACCTTCCACCTTTAAGAGCCAAGACGCTGCATGTAATTTTATAGGCTCTGTGCCGCACACACACTTCTTCTCATCTGATTTGGATATTTCCAAGAATGTTGAACTATTCCTCAAGGTTCTGTTCTCTGAACCCCCACCCTCTTCCTCATCCACTTTTTCCATGACTTGTGTTATACATTAATGTAGCAGCATAAAAAAAAACAACACAGCAGCATGTTTGAGACAGAAATTAAGTTTGTTTCAAAGCCTAATAGGGAAATAAATAATTAGCACATGCAGTGTTGATACAGCATATGCACATAGCTGTATGCCTGCACATTCCATTTAAAATCTCAACATGCGGCTGACATGCTTTTTGCACACATCATTCATCTGTAAACACTGTCTACACGGGACAAAGCAATGACCTAATAATCACGCATGTTTTTTTGAATGAAAAGCATGTGAGATAATTATCGAACATGCTAAGATGGCTTCTCTGTTTTTGACAAACGCACACACGCACACACACGCACACACACGCGCACACACACACACACGCTCACACGCTCACACACCTCATACGCAGCCCACCAATCCACTCCTCAACTCCAACAGCAGTAATTTGTCATGTTCATGATAAATTACGACATATACAGTTCAGAGAGAGAGAGAGATAGAGAGAGAGAGAGAGAGAGAGAGAGAGAGAGAGTTGTTTCCAGCCATTTATATTTGCTGCTAAAAGCAAATAAAAGAAAATCACTAAATATTATAAAATGATGAGGTGTTTGTGGTTGCTCCCCTGCATGGTGTTTGAAGCTGTAGCTGGTTAACCGCGGGTCATTTACAGGGTGGGCAGACTTGACAACTGTATTTGTCCTTTTTGAGTGAATAAAAGAAGTAATAATAAAAAATGACAACAACAAGAAAAGTTGGCTGACCCCAAAACACAATCTTTCTTACCTCTAGTTAGAACAGGATAAGTTTGGTTTGATTTTCTCAGGTTTGGAAATAATCTGTCTCAGGGATTTATGTCCTCAAACCAGCTTTATTTAAAGCTTACAGTAATAAAAAACTCAATGGTAAAATCTTGCCTGTTTCCTGACTTTGAAATCTTGCCCATGTCTGAAGTGGAGCTCACTGACTTTTCTAATGCTGACTTCATATCACATATGGAATAATAGGGAGAGATGGCAGAATTTGAAATTCGAACAACTTGTAAGCTTTTAAATTAGATAACTCAATGTTAGTGTTTGACTGTAGAACTAATGGCTCAGAGAAACAGTATGAGCCCAAAAGCATGATGTAGAGGCACATGGGTCAAGTCAAGTTCACGTTCTCTACAGATGAAAAACAGGCAAAGGTCAATTGCAGGTTGGAAAACAGACAAAGTCATCCAGAGGAGGGTTGGCCGGAGAATCAACAGTCTGTTAAGGCGGTCGGACATGTGGGCAGAACAAAAGACTGGTGAGCAAGGTGGTGGCAAACTAGACAGTCTGACAAGGAGTGAGTGGAGGTGAATACAATGCAGGACTAATGAGGAAAGAGGAAACAGGTGAGCAGGCAGGTGGGAAGGTCAGGTGATGGAAATGGCTGAAAAAGGGGTCAACGCAGTGCAGGAGGAAATGGCTTGACCTAAAGGAAGAAACAGAGCAGCTAACAGAATATATGAGAAGAGTTGACTGAAGCTGTAACTGACGACTTGGTCACATAAGGATTAAAAATACATTGACATTCATAATGCAGAGCTATATCCATTATATTTGGGTTTAATTATCTCGAGTGACAGACTTTGGCTGACATGAGGCACCATGGCTGCTCGGTTTTCAAGCTTTTCTCTAATGAATTTCTATAATGGCATTTCTATAAAGGGCCAAGTTTCATATAGCAGAGCTTTTTCCAGTTGTTGTGACTTGGATGTTGACATTAACACTACGGTGTGAACATAAATGGTATGAAATTAATACAGCATAAGCAGTAAACGCTGAGCGAGACCTTGAGAGAAATTCCACAACACAACTGTACTGGCTTTTTAAAATCAACTTAGAAAAATAAAAACTGGCATAATGCTTTACAGGATATAACAAATGTGAATTGTTGCCAGCAACATGCACTGCATGCTGTTGCATTTTTTCTGAATTTAGTCGACTCTTTCCCATCCAGCTCCATGAGGAACTTACTAGCCAAAACATTTCCTACCGGGTTTGTTTTTCTTTAGTGAACAGCCAATCAGGGTGGTTTTACTTGGACTACAGCACCATCATGTTGAATGGGCTGAAAAAACACAGACAAGGGCCAACTAGAACCACAAGTGAGGGACACATTGCAAAAGCTAATGCTACAGATGCCCCACAATAGCCGGAGGCCAACTGTTTTCTTGAAGTTTCAGGGCCTTTAGGTGTATTTTCCATTAGTTTATTTGAAGCTGGAGGCTAGTAAGCTAACTCTAGGGCATAAACCCACAGAGATATTAGGATTATGCAATCAGAATGTTAAGTCTATAAAGTTCTTGCTCATTTCTAATGCCACTGAGGGGTGGTTGACCTAAGTCAGGGGTTCCCAAACTTGCAGCACGTGACCCCCAAAATAATGGTGCCAGAGACTGGGGACCCCCAGCAACCCTAGAGGCGGCATGTCACGCACAGTCCCACACACTCACTATTATGCCTATGCAAACACAGGCATCAATACAACATAAAAGAAAAACAGCCTAACAGTCATAAGATTATTTTAAAGTAGTTGAAAAGAAAAAAAGGAAAAGAAAAAACATAAGAACGAGTACAACCAGAATGTATACAATAATGACTTAAATTCGCAATTTCAAATTATTTTTAAAATGTATGTGGTTTTTGGAGAGCATCCCATGATGCCTTGGGGGTTCTCGACCCCCACTTTGGGAACCACTCAGCTAAGTAACACTTCGGCCACATTTAGACCAGAGCAGCCTCATTAAAAACAGAAAGGTCTTTCCTTTGCGTCTTTAGAACAATCTGTATTTACATAAACAACTGAAAACGCTGCAGTATGCATGCCAGGCCAGTAGTTGGCGGTGTAAATTTGTAACGACACACTGTCGGAGCTGCTGAAGTTGTGCACTTCCTATTGCTGCTACGCCCTAAGCAGCCACAAATTAAAAAAAATTCAGCCATAGATTGACTCTAAAATTATGCAACGAAAACTCAAATACACCTCAACAGACCATTGTCATATTCAACCTGCTTTTGGTGCACTATGAGGCGTGCACTCAGAATTTGGTAGTGGTGGAAGGCATTAACTTGCGTCAGCATTTGCATTAACAAAGTCACTGTTGTCACAGGCTTTGTGGTTTGCCAGTTTACACGGCCGGAAAGAAGTTTGTGAAATGTTTGTGGTTTCAGGGGCACCAGCGTGCCATTGTCATGTAAGAGGAAAGCTGAACCACAACAAAAGTGTGTCGTTGGTGTGAAAACTGCCTCTTAATTTCTTTAAAAGGATCCCCATTGGTTGCTGCCGTGGCAACAATCTTCCTGGGGTCTCGTCACATACGCAACTATACACAGATCACATTCAAGAGACAACAGATAATTGAATCATCATTAGCAAGTCTCATACTAATGTAGTAAAGAAATTAATAGTAAAGAAAAAAAAGAAAACATAATAACTTAAAACAACAACAACAACAACAAAAAAAGAAAACTCTAAATATAATCTTGAATGACCAGGTACAGGTCACTATGTTCCAAGAGACAATCAAACCACGTTATGAGGGACTTTCTTTTACTTATTAGTTTTTTCATTCATTAGTTTTTCACTGCCCACCAGGAAACTTCTTTTGTTTTTTAGTTTCAGATATCTTGGCCAATGAGGTGCAAAGACAAACTGTCTGCATGGCTACCACTCTGTATATGACAAAATGTTTTCTCGTGTTCCATTAACGAAGCCTAATTCAAAACAAAAATGTGATCCGTATGGGACGATTGGAATTCTGACAGTGAAACATGGGCTCAACAGTCAAATGGCCATTCTCTTGTTAAAAAACAAAACATGTGCAACCAAGCCAGAGAATGTATTAAACTGCATGAGTGTTCAAGGTACAGGCTGGGGGAATAGGGTAACTTTTAAAACAGCCTCACACAATATGTGTGTTTATGGAGGCTGGATGCCCGCGGGACCAGCGTGAGGCATGGATGGAGACACAGCCAGGGGAAAACTCATCTGTTCCTCGGCTCTTAGCTGTTCCAACACTCATAATGCCTCCGTCCCCTGGGTGGTATTGCTTCTATAATAGCCTGCAACTATTCAGCACTGAAAAACAACCTTGCTAATTCTCACACACACCGCGAGGGAGTTACCCATGGAGGGAAACAAGGGGAGACAGTAAGAAAGGGAGAGAGAGAGAGAGAGGGAGGGAGAAAGAAATCCTGTACTTGCATTCCCAAGTCCAACAGATCTCTTTTATATTCAGGTAAGTTGGCTTAACCAGGAAAATGCTGATAGCTCCTTGACACAAGGTCACACATTATATGCCGCTAAAAAGCAAATGCAGGTGTGTGTCGTCCACGTGCAAACATGCACACACACACATGGGCCCTGAAACACACACGCATACAAGATGACGGGTCAACAGATTTATGTAAACCACTTCGTTTCATCTTCATAATCGCCCGAGGGCTTTGAACAGCCAGGGTCACTGACACGATTATCCTATTATATTAGATAAAATAAAGGAGATGGAGAGAGGTGGAGAGAGAGGAGAGACGGCCAGGAAAGAGGGAGGGAATATTAAAAAGGCTCAGGCGTGTGGAAGCGTCTCCAGGTACAGTAAGAATGATGTGCAGGAAATACAATGGATTCCTCTGTGGCTACTCAGAATTCTACCTCAGGAGCAGGTGTGTGTGTGTGTGTGTGTGTGTGTGTGTACTCACATATCTGTCTTTGTGAGAGTCAATTTGAGCTTTAGACCTTGTGATTCCGCAAACTTGGTTATAAGTTAAGGGCGCTGGGAAATGCATTATGTCAGTGAAAGTCCCCACAAGCATAGAGGTACAAGTCTGCTTTTATGCGTGGATGTGCACACGTTTTGTGTGTGAATGTGCGTCTTAGTAAAAAGGCTGAAACAGATGGGATGCGTCATGTGGAGTGAAAGTGAGAGAGGGGGATTTCAGAGTGAACTTTGAGTGCACATCTCATATATTTTCATCTGGCCTCAGGGAGAGCTGAGACCGGCTTTCTACTTCAATATCGGCCATGACAGACTCCACTGATTGGCTTTATTCACTGCTCTGTGTGTGTGTCTGAGTGTTTTGTGTGCCTGCATGCACAGGGGCGCACATGTTCACAGGTGACGCATGTGTTGGTGTATGTGTATAATTCTGGCACGATGGATAGCGCCTTTGTCTGTATTTCTTGTTTTCAGGAGTCAGAAATCCCAGCTCCTCAAAAAGATGTTTATATATAGGACTACAAGGTGCAATCAAACGGTTCAGAGACTGTTCCTGGCCCTGCACAGGAATGTGCATGTAGCAGGTGCAAGCGATAACTTCCGTGAAAAAGTATTCCAAGTTACGCAGCTTTATCATCATGGAGTTAGAGATGTTTTTGTTAACACTGGTTTATTTGTGATTTTCCTGACTTCTCAGCAGAAAAAGCACCTGGTGGATTCTGCAAGGATCACCGTCAACGTGCCTGGGATGACCCAAACTTCAAACAGAATATCACAGGCGACAAGTTGTGTCAATGGCTATGACTCAGACACCCAAACATCAGTCTGAAGTGCCTCTCACACTTGGCTCAGTTGTCCTGTATCCTGCTGAAGCCCGACCGCCTCCCCTCCCCTCTCCTCCACTGCCCTGTATTCTCATTGCTGCAGTCTAACCATGCCTGAGCACGCTTGAGCTTCCTGATCTGTGAAGCGCGACCTGTATTTTTACCCACATTTTTTTCATCTTGTAATAAAATTTTTAAATTGTTCCCAGGTAAAGTAACAGTTGCGGATTTCCCCACTGCTCTTTATCTGGACTCTGTATGCTGCTGTCTGCCTAAATTTAGGGTGAATCCTCCACAAACAGTCACAGTGGTGTCTGCGGCCCGTGCCTGTGCTTGTGCATTTGCATCCGTACCTGCTGAAGCACACATCTTCCTCAAACCGTGTCAGGGCTGACAAAACAGAGTGCTCACGCTAGTCAAACAAACAGGACTTTGGGGGTCAAACATACTTAGGAATGGTACAGGTTGCCTTACAGATTGTGTCCAAAGTAGTGAAAGAGCCCGTGCCCTCCAAGATCGAAGAAGGCGCATCAGGTCAGGAGTGCAGCATGACGGTAGTTTTATTTGAAATTGCCAGGGTTGTGCACCGTGAATTTTTTCCCCCTGGCCAGAACGTTAATGCAAAGTACTAGTGTAATCTTTGGAGGAATAACATTCAGTGCAACCAACCCGAACTGTGATACAATAACAACTCAGCTCTCCTACATGGTGACATACTAATCCTTGCAGCTTTACATTTATCAGTCTTCGTAGCTGTTTCCAGTCTTTATGCTAAGCTAAGCTAACCATCTCCTTGTTTAACCTACTTGATAATAACACTAATGAACACATGTCCCAAAAAGTTAAACTAGTTGCACACGTCCTCAGAAATTAAATCTACGGGATCATAGGGTGCTGTGACTTTGTGACTTCTGTGCAGCATGAGATCATCTTGCTATGATGTTGTTAGTAACTGTAATCCAGACAGCACTATAATTTTCTCACAAAAAAGTGTTTGGAAAAGCAAATTATTAGTGTATGAACACATTTTGCATTACAGTTGCTCTACAGATTGTAAATCACTGCAATAATGTGTAAGAAGTGTCTAACAGTTGTGCACGGTGTATGAAATGAGCTCAAGTCTCTCAGGAAATGGAGGTGAATAAAGCCAACAAAAGAAAAGAAGAGCTGAGGAAACGCTTTGATGAAGGTCTAGATTACCAGGATTTTAAGTTTTGAGCACTAAATCTGATTAATGGAGTGAGTTTTGTGCCAAGCTTTTACTGTTGACCCTAAAACATTCTGCGCTCGCCTCTCTGCTCCTGTTCAATGAACTGTTTCTGTTAGCTGTATGTGTGGTTTAAAGATGAAAGAAAATGAAAAACTGAGGAGAAATGAGAAAGTGAAGGCCAGGTGTCAGGGATAACATCTCCCCAACACTGATGAACATGTAGCTGTTAGCAGATAAATGCATTTAACTCTGAGTGACAGTAAATATTAAAGTTCTTTTTGTAGAAAAGATAAGAAAACTGCAGTCATTTTTTTTGTATTTAAATCTAAAGTATTTCACAGGTGGAAATTTTTAAAAATGAGAATAAATCATCTCTTCTGAATACTTGCATAAAAATATATTGGGCAAGGATATGGAGGAAAGTACTCACACTGAAACTTAACATGACAGCATCACATTTGTTCTGGAAATCTCCAGAGTTAAATGGGAAAAAAAACACACTTGAGTCTCCTTTATTTTACACTGCAGCCAAAACACATTTTCGAGGCGCAATGCTCCAGCACAGAGAATGAGAAACAACAAAAGAGGCAAACCTGGTTTATCACCTGTCTTGCTGTGCTCTATAATGGAATGCCATTCAAATCCCCAGCTCCCCCGAATACTCTGCTGCATGGCTGCGATCCAAAGCAAAAACCTCCTTCACTGTACCCTTGACGCTCCAACCCTAATGGCCCTTTTTGATGACGAGGTTGGGGAACAGAAAACACCCCAACAGCCAAATCTCCTGACTGCCTCTCTTGACGATTAGGTCTGACGTATGTGTTTGCTCAAGGGCAGTAGGTAAAGGGGATGTGGTAGGGGTGGAGGGGTGCTGTACAGTAGCCTCGTTTTGGAAGGCAACCTACAGTGTCGCTGGCATGTTTGACACATGCTGCGGCGCATTATAATCAGCATGGCCGTCACTCAGCCAGGCCCTGTGCTCTGAGCCTGCAGCATCAATTCAATCAAATGAGCTTTTCTGATCGCCGAGCCTCTGGAGGAAAGCCCTAAGCATAGGAAACATGTCAGTCTAATGCCTGACACACTCTCTATCTGACTGATCAAACAGGCGCAGAGATAACAACTGAGCAGAGGCTTCGACATGTGTTTCTGCCTGTGTGTGTGTGTGTGTGGGTGGGTGTGTACATGAGAGAGATCAGCAGTGCAGAATACTCGACTGGAGCCAGAGTTGCTGTGTAAGAACTTCAGCCATTGATTGATGATAATGAGTCCTGCTTAAGAGCACATGATGGGGGGAAGAGAAAGGAGAGAGGAAGTGAAAGGAAGCGGGGACTTACTGAAAAATGGGTGCTGAAGAAGAACGACATAGAGGAGCGAAAACGAGAGTTGAAGCCACAGATGTAATATACGGGGGAAAATTGAGGCGGAGGGTGAAAAGAATGGAAAAAAGGATGTGAAGGATGGAGAGGAGAGTGAGGGAACAAGAGGAGCAGGAAGAGGGGGAATGAGGGAGACGAGGAGATGGGGGAAGAGTACAAAAAAAAAAAAGCAGCGTTTATGCAGAAAAACCCTGACCATCTGGTGAAATGGAATTATATTAGCGATGCACATACAGCCCTCATGCTCCCGTCTCATCAACACACAGCACAGGCTGAGATGGTTTATTTATATGAGTGTGTGTGTGTGTGTGTGTGTGTGTGGCTGGGTGAGTGATCACAGTGAGCACTCAAAGTGAGGTTTTGACCTTCAAATTTTTACCCGAAATCCCAAACCCCTCACCCATATTGAGCACTGATTTGCACCAAAAACTCTTCATCTGCTCGAGCATTAACCGCACAGTGCAGCGTGTCAGGTATCCCTGCTCGTAAACGCCTGCTCAAACTGTCCAAAGAGGAAAAAAGAGACATTAAGAGGACTGGGGGTGGCTAATGTTTGCAACTATTACCTCACATAAGAGCTCTCCCACATTTCCATTTACTCAATATTTCATGCATGAATAATCCAATACAAGCAAAAGTGCAATACTTCCACCGGGGCCCCGGCGAGATTAGCAGAGGGGGTTTGGCACTGTCCCCCTGAGGACTCCCAGGCTTCTCCCAGGAACATGGAGCAAAAGTAATCAGACACAAGACACATCTTTCTTATCTCCGGCTCTCTCCTAACAAGCACATAATTGCTAATATCTTTGCTGAGCTGGAGAACGAATACCCCAGAGACTGGCTATGTATATACACCCTGATAGAGAGATGAGGACGGGTTGCTATGGGAACAAGGAAGCCTTAATGGGGTGATGCGGTGGGGGGGGGGGCAACAGAAGAGAGAGAGTGCAACAAGGTGAGAGGCCTCAGGAGCAACTACAATTCTTCTGTTTTTGTCCCCCTTGAACTTTTTCAGCGATTTATGTGGTTCTACAGCTGTGAATCACACTTTCTGTAATTAGGCTTGCTTGAAACTGATCAACAGGGAGGACTATTTACTGTCAGAGGAAAAACAAATCTCTGCAATTTACAATAAAAAAGCACAATTATGAAACAGAAGTTAATGTTTATATAAGTATTCACAGCCTTTTCTTTGACAAATAAAACATTACAAGAGCAGCAGTCAGTTGCCCCTTTTTTTTTCAGACGGCTACAATAATTTAAAGGAAAATTGACCAACTAACAGCTGAGTTGAAGCAAAGTGCGGCGTTGTCAGGGAGGCCCAACACATTAGTTATTAAGCATCAGCCAAAAACTGGATCAAAAGCACAAAGGAACTCCCCAAAAAGATTCGAGATGTGCAGGCGAAAAGCAGCGGCCGGGGGGAAGGATGCAGGGAAATGAAAGGTAAGATGGCTGATGTGAAAGTGTGCCGAGACTCTGAAAATGATGAAAGTAAAAGGGACCAAAAGCGAGCTTCATGGCTATTACAATTAATACTTCAGTCAGAGACACTTATGTCAAGGAATTGATCACTTACAGCAAATGGCTCACAGTTCAATTTGGTGGGAATGGCTCTGCTCTTCGAGGGAGAGATCTGAGCAATGAGTACTCTACAGAGGAAACTGATTCCCCTTTAATAACACTTCCAGGAACATTAAATTTTAGAATGTCGAGTGTATTAGAAGAGGTAATCCTGAAAAGTGTCTAGTTATGAAATCAATTCAAACATTAACATTTAATTCAAGTTTCAGTTCCAGCATCCCATCCACTCCAGCTCACAGAGGACAGGTCAACACTTAAAATTACAAATGGGTTGCATCTCAATATATTCTTTTCACTTAAACGCTTATGAAGAACTTCACATTCATACATATTCTCATAAACATATTCAGTTACTCTGCATCTTCTCTCTGTGCAGCAGTGTCCTCTTTTGGCAAAGTTCCGGACGACGCAGGTCAGCAGAGTCGTTGATGTCTGACAAGGAGCTTCCTCTATGTGTAGACAACCTCCTCTCATTGGTCAGCAAGCCCCTTAAATTTTGGAAGTTGGTTTTGATGGGTTCTTTTGATTGAACTTGCACCCGCTCTCATCCGAAAATCAAATCACTGGTTTTAAAAAAAGTGTTAATATAATTTACAGTAGGATGCATCATAAGCTATCAGTGATGAATGTTGACTGTCTGCACCTGCCATGAAGCTGTTCTGCTCCTGAAATGTAGCTCGCCTGCATGCTCGCTAACCCCTTAACTCACATAAAATGGTCATGTTTTGGAAAAGGATAGACCTGACGAGCAGACCAGCAGCTCAGCTGCCAAAAGTAAGACACAGCAAGTGTGGATTTACCGATTCATTGGATTTATTTCAATAGCACATTTCAGCAACAAGGCAACTCAAAGTGTTTTACATCAAGCATAAAAGTGCAAAAGAATCACAATAAAATTATAGCTGCTGCGCAGCCATGGTTCGGGGCCGGGCAAATCAGGAAAATTTAATGGTAAATGGTCTGTATTTACT
>JAQLOL010000007.1:9862492-9882528 GCA_029783665.1 Naso thynnoides | reverse complement strand
TTTTTTAATTTTTTTTATTTTTTTTAATGTGCAAAACAAGTATTAAGAAACAAAGAAAGTCTTTACTCTATTTTTTGTATTTTTCCTTTTAAAGGCTAAATAAAGGTCTGTCCTGGAAACTCTTTAAATGAAGAGTCCCATGCACACCTCTTCATTACGCTAAAAACCCAAGCTTGACTGGTCTGCTGTGCTTACTCATGGTTGCTAAACACTAAATGATCAATTGCTGCTCAGGTGCAAGCACACACCCAGACACGTTAAACCAAAAGATACTTTCTGGTTCAAAATGCTTCCCATTTAACAATAAAACATTCTGTGAGCTAAAATGATTACTCTTTAACACGCTCATCTTCGGAGATTTTGTTCCTCAAGGACATCTTGTACCTCCTGATTGATTGACATACATTTGGCCCGCTCCTCACATCAACAGTGACACCTCCACCATGAGGTCAACCCAACATCTGCTCATGTGCTGCTGAAGTCACTTCCACAGCAGACTACAAAAACATATCATCTTTACCAAAGGCAGCACCTGCAAGCAGAAAGAAATCTTCCTCTCCTCTGTGTTCCACTCTAAAGATAAAGAGTTCTGGGTTGTGGTTTCGGGTGGGTCCATCCGTCTCGCTGTCTTCGGGCGCCGCAATGACAACGCCTCCATTGTCACAGCTGAGGAATGGTTTCCCACTATTTGCATTTTTATTGATGCTCCAAATTGCAAATAGCTTTCTCCTCCTTCTGTCTTTGTCTTTGCGTTGAGGAGAAAAAAGCCCTCATTTGTTCAAGCAGACCCTATATAAATCACTATAGCAGAGTGAAGTGAGCTGAACTCATCCCTGAATAAAACATCAGGTTGCAGACGGCGCACAGTGGAAACGGTTCTATTTTGCCGTTTGAAATTTGCTGTAGTCTGCAGAGCCGGAACTAATACTGAAGTGGAAAAAAAAAAAACTAAGACACAGACTGTAGTCACAGCTTAGGTTTTGGGCTTCCTCTGTCCACTTAGTTTCAAGAACATGCAACATGGACACCATTTAACTATGGGGCAATTGGTCAGACACATTGATTGCTTTTCTGTTTGCTGCTGCACAAGTGCAGTATAGATTGGGCCATTACCACGGTCACTACTCTGTGGCAACAAACAACAGCATCTGCACGCTTTATGAGAGTACTATCACTTATCAGTCGGTGCATTTCTGTGAAATCCAAGTCAGACACATTCTTCTTTTTTTTGCCTCTTGTCTCGCTTTCTTTCAAATCAAACAACTGCGAGCCGACAAAATTTCATTGTTTATGTATTTATTCATTGTGAAGCAGGGATTACTGACTTTACAAGGTCATTCAAACAGATGAGTGAATACTCTATTGACTGAAATGTAAATACTGGCTCATACTGGGCTGCAGTCACACAACCAGAGATACAGCAGCTGTCTTCATTGTCCTTCATCGTCAGCCAGAGGAGCAAAACTGTTTTCCTTAAACTGCTGATTAAGACGCCTCAGCCTCCATCAGGGTCTTGGGATCTCAGAAAATGGAAAAGCAGAAAATGAGATGTTCTTATTGATTGTACAATCTAAAAACAGAGGGCACCTTTCAGTTTATATTAAATTAACTGACAGCCATACCATTACCTCTTTTACACCTGTAACCTTTGTTGGAAATATTATGGAAATTCTCTGCAGATGATCATGACTGAATGTGAAATGAGGCCAAAATCCTGTGCAAGGGAATACTTGTTATCATATATGGACCACTTCCTTATACTTTTACTGTTTTTCTAAAAAATGAAAATACATTTAATTTCCAAGCTGTACTGAATGCCATTTATTTTCTCATCGCTATCCCCTCCCCTACATTAACTTTAAGCTCTAAGCATACAGTCCCACTAATTTAATTGTGTCCCTTGTTTTTTAGGACAGCTGTCTTTTCTGCAGCCTTGGGGTATACATTTGGGAGGACCACAAGAGTCACTGAAATTGTAATAAAGAGTTTCTGTAATTAAAAGCTACTTGTTTAATTAAAAAAAGGAATTAATGAATTGGTTTACAAATCCATGAATTAATCCATAAATAAATAGAGAAATTATAAAAAGAATTAACAAATAAAAATTTGGAACTGTGAATAAGTACATCGTTTAAAGGAAAACTGCACTTTTTTGGGAGTTTACCCTCTCATCCACAATCCCTACGGAAGACATAGATGCCTTTCCCTTCTCTGTGTGTTTAGTTGGTCGCTAGACAGCCGCCTCACACTGGCAGTTTTGCACGTTCAATGGAAGTAGTGGGGATACACCATTGCCGCCCTCTGAAGCCTCTAAAACACACCCAGAGAATCTCCAGCACGCTCCATCTACGAGTTGTGACCTGCATATTAACTACGCTATAGACACACTGTTACTGTAAAAGTACCAAAGAACTACTTTTCCGGGTGTAGTGACACAGTGCCTGGGTCACAGCGCCTCAGTTACAGTGTGTGACCAGTCAGACCATACAGTTGTGAATGTGGCAGTCACCACATGGACACAGCATGTAGACAGAGTTTTTTGGAGATTTTTTATATGGGTTTTTGGTGCTTCAGAGGGCGGTAATAGTGTATCTCCAATACTTCCACAGAACGTACAAAACTGCCAGTACAAGGCGGCTTCTGGTGACCAACTGAACACACAGAAAAGTTAAAGGCATCTATGTTCTTGTCTTACAAAGGGATCATGGATGATAGGCTAAACCCACCCACCAATAAATGCAGTTTTCCTTTAAAATAGATAATATATGAATTCCTAAATAAATTATTCAATTTAAAAATCAATTTGAAAGTGCAATTTGAAAACAGACATAATTAACTGAATTCACAAACTGAATAAAGTATCCAGCTTTTAGTCTGGCATTTTCTCATTTTCATTTCCATTTCTTTTACTTCTCTTCCTTATCCTATTGGCTAATCAATTTGCAAAGAAATGTAGCCTCTCTATTTAGACTTTTCATGACACTTTGGGCCTTGAACTGGTAAAATTAGAAAAACAATGTAAATTAGCCAGGGAATGTAACAAGCTCTCTGATTGGGTACTGACATACAAGAGCATTTTCTGTTGACCTGTCTGCAACACTACAATGCTGCATTCAGGTGCAGCAATTTTTCTCCTTCTCTCTTAAAAATGACATCACTGATCGCCATCTGCAGAAGGTAATGTACTGACTATGCATAAGTACCTCATATGACCCTGCCTCAAAAATACAGAGCTATTCCTTGAAATAATGAACAAACACAGAAGAGTAAAAATTGAACTCTGAGCTGCAGGTGTCAGAGGTGAAGCTGAGCAACAAGTTAGTGTGACTGTTGTTATTTCTGTGTGTGACAGGAGCCATTCAGACCATTTCAGAGTGATAAACAAACACCGCCATCCTTCCTGTCTGTTTTCGCTGAGCCATCCATCCCCTCAGCTCTGCTCTTTTCTATCGGTGTGCTGTCAAATCCCGCTAAGCTCCTCATCTCTTCATCGTGTCCTTCTTTCTTCTCTTTTATCATCCTTTTGACATCTGCACAGAGGGGGTAAAATGGAGTCATCTGTCTGTCTGTCAGAGTGAAAGGTCATTAGCCGGTGAGGGGGAGAGGGCAGGACAGGAGGAAGGACATCAAGGTAATTATGAGGTGACCTGGCTCTAAACAGCTTGAAAAATGTATTTCAAAGATAGCCCGAAACAGTATAATACAACTACTATAATATCTTCTTTCTTTCAAAGATTTATTCATGTCAAGATTATGAAGGAAAAAAATAGATCAAATCTGACAGCATCTGAGTGGTTGTACTTCCTGAGATCTGAAGATCTTCAGATAATTTACTGACTCTAAAAAACCTTTGGTAGTAATTGTTGTTTGTCAACTATATTCTGGCAAAAAAAACCCTTTGTATTTTCTCCTGAATGAACTTATCTTCAATGCATTTTTGCAACACATTATCATATTTCACCGTCCTCGTCAGAATTAACTAATGTCCTGGAATTTTACATGTTGTAACTTTCCCTCTCGTAATCTTTTCATAGCTTTTGCTTCTAGAAAGAATGGAACGAAAGAAAGGAGCCAAATTAGGGAAGAAGCTGCTGCTGTGTTTGCCCGTCTGTCATTTTGTGTTCGTCCATGCGGCTGTAGGATGCACCACATGGCGAGCATGCAAAGTGACACAAATCAAACACACCCAATATTTTGCATCATCATCATGTGCATGCAAGGTGATGGCTAAATGCTAGATTCTTTTACCTCAAAATGTGTAAACCAAGCCAAGCGGACTGGATACAATATGAACTGGGAATTGTCAAGCAAAGAAGTTAGACTAAGGGCAGATGGCTCAGAGGATGATGCTCCAGGTGAGTGATGTTACAACTAAAGAGAGGAACGTCAACCATCATTGAGGTGCATATTCTTTTAGTGCTGCGTGCGTGGTTGCTACAGAATTAAACTTTTGCATCCCTCTTTGCTTAAACTTGTGTTTGTTGCTGCGGCAAAGTTTATTACTGATGCATCTTTGTGTTATCTGCTCATTTCATTCTGCTTCGAAAGCAGCAGTTGTTTCATTTCTGTGGCCCAGTTTTGCTTATTGCACCCACAGTGGTGTTAACCACTCCTTTATTTATTTATTTTAATTTTATACTTCTAACTTATAATCAGCAATATGTTCAGATTGCAAAATAGAGGCAATCACGTTTGGACATCATGGCTCAGTGGTGTACATGGATTGGATTTACATTTGCACTTGTAGCCCAAAAGATGTTTTTTAATCTGACAGGAGCTTCCTATTTTACCAGACAACACAATAATTTCAAATATGTTATGCTATGACGTTTACTCAGAGTACATTTTAACCAATTTACTTTTTAATTTTAACTCAGTACATTTATAAAGGTACTTTAGATACTGAGTCAAATTTCTTTTAAGTAGCCAGACAGTACTAAAGTAGAATATTCTTGTAATCTTTACACACCTGCATAACTCACACCCTTGCCATGAAAAGCACCTGAGAGGCACTGGGGTGTGCTGGGGTTTTAAAACCGAACTATGAGCAGGATTCACTCAATTAATTTCTCTGTGTGGAAAATCTGCTGTTTTGACACAGAGATGAAGAAAAAGGCATTAAAATGATCTTACAGAAAAACCATGAGACTCATGTTGGCTGGAGTTTATTGGCGGAATGGTCAAACTATGGCCCATGGGCAAACTTGGCCTGCTGCCTAGTTTTAAATTTGAAAATTTTACCAATAGACAAGAATATGAATCAAACATATTCTAATAAATTATACCGTATGGACATTACACACACAGTTTAATCTCTAGATGCCCTATCTAATTACCAGAATTAGTGTTGTACATTCTGCAAGTGATACATACGAACAATGCTGACAATTTTGCAGCATTTTTCTGTTACAGTTATGTGGTTAGGGTCTGATTAGGTTCAGGCAGCCGAGTGTAACAATGTTTTTGTGATATTTCCAAATCCACATTTTGCACAAATTGAAAAATGACTTAAAAGCATTTTGATGGAAGTGCAGTTACTTATTTTTTAGTCATTTGTACTTACCTTTTGACCTTATGTTAAGTGTGGGCCATCTTACACCTGATTAGATCTTGACATCTTGTCCTCATAGAGGATCATTGTGATTCCCTTGGGAGAGTGAATGTTTAGTTCAACCCAAACGTGTGATACAGTTCTTACATATTAACACATGCATGGATAAATGCATTAGGTAACCATTAAACCATCTGTTTGAGAAAATGCCAGATAAACACTATTAAACAGTAGATGAGGAATATAAAAAAAGACTTTTGTGAGGGCAGAGCAGACCGTGAGTTAGTTGCATAACTGGTCTGTTAGGAAGACGAGGGAAGCTGCTGTTAGAGATGAAGAGCCAAAAGGTGGAGAGCAGTGAGAGGAAGGGAGGTGAGGAGAGTTGAAGTAAAGAGATGAGTTCATGGACAGCTGGCAGATGGAGGGTGAGGGGGGAGCGGTTGAAGAGTGGGAAGAGTGATTCCTAATCTTGTTGTTTTTCTGCCTATGATGTCTCCTGTCGAACCCGGTTCGCCCCACGCTTGTCTGAGTCCACAAACACAGCACGCCATGCTCTTTCCCATGCAACTCAGCACTATGTCAACCTGCACCGTCTCAGCTCCAACACCAACCCTTTTCACACGAAGGATCGCACTCACCCAGAGGCTTGACACACACTGACACACAAACACACACATGTGCACAAACACAGACACACACAGTCGAACCTGCAACTCAAGCAGCTTTCTCAAATCAACACACCTTTCATGCAGCTTTTGGTTGCTTACTACCAGTGTTTGTGATCCAGGAGGAGGGTGAGAGAACAACAAAGAAATGAAGATTTACTGCACAGATAACTTGTGGGAATTTGACGGTGTGGATTCCACAGAAGGGCCTTATCAGCATTCACTCTCCTCTGGCGGATGCAGCACGAAAAAAGGGTATGTGAATGTGCGAGGTGTGTGTTGTTATTACCACAACAACAACCCCTCCTACTGGTGGGCAACAGAACAGCAGGTGAGCTTCTAGTCTGATGAACGTGACAGGACACAAAGCGAAAAACTTCCAGCTTGTGGCACCGTCACCTGTCGCTTATAAGTGCAGCACGTGCTCTCTGAAATGGCTCGTGATTGGCTGAAAATTCCCTGTCACAGTCTGAATACAGAGCCAAGGAGAGGTGCAGAAGTCTAGCGTTCTTTCAGACCCCCTGAATCACAATATGCTGAAAGGCTACGGTGGAATTTTTGCCTGATGACACCAAAAATAAACTGCCGACATCAGCTTTAAGATCTAGACCGAAAATAGGCAATTATGTAAGAGAAAGGTTTTAAATGGAATGAGCACAGGACAAAAAACAACTAGTAACTTTAGGTTGAATAAAGAAAACCAAAAACAGTCTGAAGACACAGATAAATTCTCGACCACTTCAAAATAAAACTCACGTCAACATGACCTCAGTGTCAGCAGTAATATAACAAATAAAACAGGCCATCAGAAATGGCAGCATGGTTAAATGATATCACCAATCAATAAGACACTCACATTGTGTCCAATAAGCCATCGTGGAATACTGTGAGGGAGGAAAAGTTATTATCTCTTCATTCTTGCCACAACCGGCAATTTGTTTATTTCCGTCCCTTCCACATTATTGATTTTGTCATCCAACAGACTGAGACATCAGACTGAGGAATGAGTAAAGTTTCAGTCTGTCAGGCATTAACAGGAAGGAACAGAAAACTCAGGACTGAGGATTGGACCCAACAGGCAGACTGACGCTTACTTGTTCTTCGTCAACATAACATACCAGAAAGAAATTATTTACCACATGTGCTCTCCCTACACTTACATGAAGCCCTCTGGTATCAGATGGGGAAAGAAAGATAGATGAATAAAATACTGCTCGGTTTTCAAATCTGTGCGCACAGTTTCGTCATCTTTGCGCCCACGCATTGACAGTCCATTCCCACGGTTTAGCCATGCGTGCCCACGGTTTAGTGAATCCGTGGGCACAGATTGCTAAACCATGGACACGGATTACAAATCCCAGACATTTACACATTTCTCAGCTGACTCCAGGGGGGCTCTGTACACATGGAATCTGTCCTTTTTAAAAATATCCATTAACAGAAAAAAACTGTTCTTTTTAATACCTTGGTCATTAGCCATTTTTTTAAGTGACCAGATTGAGGGGAAAAAAAATCCCCTCACAGCTCTTGAGTTCAGCTTTATTGGGCTCTTTAATTCTCTTTGATTGGTAATTTCAGTGTGAGAAACCCAAACAACCTCTAATTAATGACTTATTTATAACAGACGACCTGATGGCTGCTTGAGAAGTGAAGAAGCCATTTAGAAAAGGTCATGATGTTTTCCCCGAAGTCTCTTTCTCCTGCAATTTTAGATGTTCACCAATTAAAAACAAAGAAAAACTTCATGAAGTCCAATAAAAATTGCTGTAAAAGTACAGCCAATATCTGTAACGGTGATGTGCCATTCTTCCTAAAAGCAGGAACATTTCTGAGCTTTTACAAGACCAAACATTACCAGTAGGCTAAGAGTATACAGGAATCTCAGAGAAGGATAGAAGCCACATGCATCCATTAAATCATATAATCTTTGCTGGTTTTCCCTCGTAAATACACAGTGTGAATGAAATATCTCACATCATTTATTCCAAATAAATTGGTATAGTTGTAGTAAACACCCAGCAGGCGTAAGACCTAGTTTGTCTTTAGTAGTTAAAATATTTTAAACATTATATCGTCAGACTGCTTTTTCTCTGGAGTACAACTACACTTAGGTCACTGAATGCTAATGTAAGACGGGCCTAAAAATAAATAAGCCACATTTATCCAACCTGTATTTCATACTATCTTAAGCACACAACATATTAATGCAGATAGCCAAGACAGCATATATTATACCCGCTGAGCCCTGGAATACCCCATGGTTATATTTCTTCCAAAGGTTGTTTTATTTGTTTTATATCTAAGCGAACCCACAGTGAGTTTTTAAGCTGTAACTCGGGTGCTGCATGGTGAGCAAAAACCTGAGACATAATGGCCATTTTCAGCTATTTGTGTACTTAATGTTCATGTTAACTAACAAATGTTCCAAGCTGTTTTTAGGCTGGTCTCGTAGTGAGTCCTTTTGTCCTCTCTTTTTTTTGAAAGAACTTTGTGGATTTTGAGTGGCACTCTATAAAGGTTAGTTGTGTGTCCTTTCTTGTTTAAAATGTTTGTCTCTGCCATTCAGTTGTTTGGTTTTTGTTTTGTTCTCTGTGTGCTCAATTTGTACTTGACTGTCCATCACACACTGAGCTGGGACACCAGGATGCCAGCCCCTGCAGATTAAAATAGAGGACATTTGAAAGCATTACAAATCAAACCTTTCCCTGCAGTCTGTTTTAATAGTGCATTATAGCTGTTTTTTATTAATTAAAATGTTTTTGCACAGTTAGCAAAGCAGTTATTTGCTTTTGACGAATAAACGAGTTTGGGAGGCAGCTCTTTTAATGAGGTAGGGCAATGTGTTTTATTTTGTTTGGTGTTAGATATTTTCATGTAAAACAAAACTGTGCTAAATGATCTCTTTCGTGTACAATATTTTTGTACATTTACTTAAAGTCACCTCCACTAAAAATTTTATTTTTCTAGTGTTTATATCAGACCTTAATGCTGACCTTGACTGTATCTGTGCAAGATTTGTAACTAAGTAATAAGTTTTGTCTCCACAGCTCCTGACTCCTCTCTCTCGGTGATTTTTGACCAAATAAACAGAGAAGTTCTCTTTAGAAGGGTTAATTGTCTTTACCTCGCAACTTTCTTTCTTTCCTGTTGTGTTTCTATTCTCTGTTTCTACATGAATGGCAGTGAGTGGGTTTGAAAAATGCAGTTTCAGATCTACTTAAGTATACACACGGTTGATTTTAGCAACAACATTTGTATAAGATGGGCAATCTCTAGTTTGTTTTTCCTTTGACGGCATTTTGTTGTAAAAAGACTGGGACTAGATGGCTGAAGTGTCTGTGTGGTCCTCAAAAAAAAAAGAAAAAAGCAAAAAAAAGCCACAGATCTCTCGCTTCTTCTGAGTCCTTTGATGTCTTCAGTGCCGAAGGCCGTGGCTCTCTTAAAGGAAAAATCATTGACATTTCACTTACTTATTGTACAAAATGAACATAATACATCAGTGGGGGTTTGCAAGTGCTGAACAATGCCTTTCCAAAATGAGCCGTCTGGTCAGTCGTGTTATTTATTTATATAGGAAGAAGCAGAGCATTCACAGTGAACACTCTAACCTTGGAGAGAGGAGACTCTACAATGTCTGAGCCCTGCTGCAATATCTCTCATTAAAGAAAAAAAAAAGTCATGTCAATTTCCCATCTTCTTGCTGCGATCTCAAGTGAGAGTTATCTGCTGGAAGGAAGATCATTTGTGCTGCACAGGATTCCAGCAGACACAAAACGGTAATGAAGTGCCACCTTTATGGAAATAATGGAAAAAGGCCTGCAGAGGAACTCAATCACTGCATGAGCTCGCTCTGAACTGAATCAAACACTTACTCTACATTAAGTACACGACTGTCCCCGTTCACTTCACGTCTCCCTGGCAACTGAAAACAGGTTCTGAGCTCACTTCTCTCATATTCAACCTTTGGATGAAAATGTACCTTCATGACACAGATGAACATTGGTGGGCTGTACTGGGGCTGTGTTGCATTTCACAATGGCAGTTTGTTTAATAGTATGTCCTCCCATCTGCACCACAAAGGATGTTCCACTATTTCCGCCATTGACCTGAATCAGCTTGAAATTTATTTATCAGGTTATTTAATGGGTGTATGTCGCACGCACAGGATGCGTCATATAGACAGAATTAGGTACAGGAGCCTGAATATGCCAAGATTATTTTATGTTGAGTCATTTGGGTATGAAACAGCATAATTTCTTGACATCTATGCACATGAAATCTGTTGATGACGAATTTCTTGTCTGCTACTGTAATTGTTTGAAAGATTATGTTTTAGATGGAATAGATTAGAGATTGTTAGTAACCCTGTCAGAAATGTAGTAAGCAATTAAACTATTATAACAAATATTTTAACTGGATTTTAAGCCTCATTTTAAGTGACTTATTGCAATTATGTTACCTTCTTCCCCAGGTTTATCATTGTGCATTTAGCTGCTGGTAAACAAGCTTTCCACTGTACAATCATGCTTCAGGTTTTAGCAGAAAAAACAATCAAAAACAACTTGCAAGATTTGACGGGATACTGACCAATGAGAGGAGCAGGACAGCTCCTTATAAATCATCAAAACTTTGACATTTGTTGGACTCAATTTGTCTAAACGGCTGTCCTTATCTGTGCTGTCCGGAACTATGCCAAATGAATTGAGTCCTGGAAACCACATGGGTTATTTCCTCTTGTGGATATTAATTTGTATTTATGTACTGTATAAACCTTGTAATCATATGGTGCATTGTTTCAAAAATTTACCCTCTGTAGGTTTCCTCTTGGTTCCCCTTGTTCCCTCTAACAGGCCAGAGACATGCAGGTCATGTTAACTTGCAACTTTAAAATTAAGCTTATAGTTGTAAATGTGAGCGTGAATGTTTATTTTGTCTCTACTTGTCAGCCCTGTGATCAACTGGCGTGGCGACCCGTCCAGGGTGTGCACTCGCCAAATGTCATCTGGGATTATCCTCAGTCCCCATCTCCAGATAATAGTTTGATGGATATCTTGTAACAGCTATGAACAAAGGAATTAAAGAATTTTCTTTAAGAAATGATAACGTATCGTGTCGACAGAAATTTTGAGTTCCTATATTTATGTACTTACTGCACCTCTTCAGCCTATTTGATTTTTTTATATTACCTGACTTACCTAACTGAAGATCAAAAGACTATGAAAAAACCTTGAATTCAAGAACTCTTACGAGTGTTTTATCTAAAGCCCCCTACACACTGTGATTTTCGGCCATCTCAGGTGAAAGATCACTCAACGGGACGATATCTTTGGTCATGGCTCCAAAACGGTGGTCCTGCGTCGCACAGTAAGAGAGGGTCACAGACAGCCATTGTCCTAATCTTAGACCATATAAGACTGCTAAAATCGCGCAGCGCAGCAGGCTTAAGATTAATAATCGACGTTCAAGCTTAATTTTTGTTTTGCTTGATGGTACATTTGAAGTCTTGGGGGAGTTTTTTGGCATCATGCTGCATGTCCAGGAGAATTTTTTTAATTAAATGTTCCAATTCGGCCCTTTGAAATGTTAGAGATGTTCTTATCTGCATTAATCCATCCATCATCTTAAGTTTATAAAATGTCCACAAATCAATTATGGGCATATTTTGTGTTTCCCCTCCTATTTGTTGGATGTGTATTGGTCTAAGTTTGAGCCTCGTATCTTGGCCAGTCTGTCTTCTGAACTGTAATACCACACGTCCACATCTTACAGAGAGAAAGTGTGAGCTGCAGGCGAGGATGGACAGAAGACTGTAGATAAAGACCGAGAGACATGGAGGAGGGAGTGGCTGTTGGCAGTTGGACAAGCACTTGACCTTTTCCTCTGCTTTCTTTTTTTTTTTTAAGCCACACTGCTCCACCTCACTTAGCAGCACACACACACACACGAACACACACATGCACACAGGCCCTTGGGGTGTGTTTAGCCCCGGGGTTGCCATCTGTACCTGCCTGTTTGGTATGCAGTGGGCTCTCCCCCCTGGTCCCACTGACGCCTATTCCCTGTTAGCTGTTTGAGACTCTCCCTGCCTGCACATTGCACACTTGTTTGATAGTGTGTGTAATTGTGCATGTGTGGGATAATTCTTCCTTTTGTCTGTGCATACGTGTTGCTTTGGTTTGTTGATGTTTGTATGTGGGCGTATTTTGCAGGTTTATGTGTGCTAAGTAAGTGTGGCACTGACGTTCTTGTAGCATCAGGGTCTAATCCTTCAGTAATAGGAGACCAGCTGTTATGCGGAGCAAGTCGGCCTAAAAGCTTCATGTGTCTCCCTGCAAAGTGTGTAAATTTGCTTGGATCTGTTTTATCATGGAAATTATATGGTGGCATGCCTGTATAGTTGAGTAAAAAATAAAAACTATTTTGTTATGCACTCTTTATTTAGTGCATTTCGTCGCGTGTGCTTGGATCTGTTTGTTTATGTATGTGTTTTGGTGGCATGCAGTGAGGCCCCACTCCAAGACTAAAATGAACTGAGCGAATGGATCGGCAGTATTTTTTAATTAGTGTAAGATTTTGGAGCATCGAACGCTTGCATGGGAAAGGCTTGATGAGAATGTTCATATTCGCCTCCGATTCCACGTCCTGTCAATGATATTTAAAACTTAATTAACAGATGATCAATAGTGTTTACACTGTAAAGCGACTGGGGCAGATTCTAATTAGAATATCCATACATTATTAATGACATTAGCAAACTCCGAAATTAAAAGGAGACAACTGCCGCGTTCAATTAAGCCAGCATTCACAGAGAAAAACTGGTTGCAAAAGAGTGAAAATGAAAGAAAGGGAGGAAGAGTGGGTGAGTGAGGCACACATCAAGGACTAGATGATGGAAAATGATCAAAGTCCAGCAGAGCTGAAGAGAGTTGCTCGTGGTGGCTCTTAGTCATCTTGAGGTTAAGGGACATAAAATTAAGTGAAGGATATAAAAAATTAGAATAACTTTTCTATATGAATTTTAGTGTAATAATCATATGAAATATAACAGAGAAAAGTGGTTAATGATGGTGGTTGAGGAAATGTGCACAGAGTCATTTTACTTTAAATTATGCATCTGAGCACCTCTACAGTAAAGACTTACCCAAGGTGTTAAAATAACACGACCATACATTCAAGGGTAATTATGATTTATTTCCCCTTGAGTATTCTTTTTATAGTTTTGTCCATTTTTTTCTGTCAGTTATGATGACACTGTAATGACATCAGACAACAGATTTGTCAGGTTGTCTGATGTCACCAGTGTTTTACTAATGTATTGGCAGAGGGGGGACAACTTCATTGTTTTGCAAGTCACAAATAAGTCTGATGTCCAGTGTCCTAAACATTGAATATTTATTCTTAAAGAATTCATTAAACTACTCTAATTGGTTAAATTTACACAAATCATTAATGCTTATAATTTTTAATAAAAATGTTAGTCTTGGGGCGCCCAGTGGCACAGTCGGTAGAGCTGGCACCCCATATACAGAGGCTATGATCTCGCCGCAGTGGACCTGGGTTCAATTCCACCTGTGGCCCTTTGCTTCCCCACCTCTCTCCCCTGTTTCCTGTCCACTCTTCAGCTGTCCTGCCCTCGAATAAAGGCACAAAAAGCCCCCAAAAATATCTTGAAAAAAAAAGAAAGTTAGTCTTCAAATAACGGTAAGACAAGAAAACAACGTAACCCACTTTTTCATGGTTTGTTCTTTAACTTGATTGAATGTTGCCGGATCCTTCAAATAAGTGGATTGGGGTAGGTGTGGGGGTAGGGGGTGTCAACTTGATGGGAATGGATACTCTTTATGTTAACTGATTCAGGAAATGAGGAGAAATGTATTTCATGACACAATTTTCTAAATAAAATACTTTTAAAACTCAAGTATTTCTAAGTCCACATAAACTGTCAAGTCGAGTCTAAAGCAATCAAATTTGTGACTCGAGTCTGACTCGTGTTCAAGTCATATGACTTGAGTCCACACCTCTGTGTATTAGACAAATGGAAATTCTGACCTGATGCTACAGTTAGGTAAACGTGAAAAGATAACTGAAAGTATTCCAATTCATCTATGAATGTCTGTACCGATGTCATGACAATCTGTCTAGTAATTCTTGAGATATTTGAGTCAAAACCACAAATGTGATGGTGGCACCAGAGGATGAGGGGGATCACTAAAGTAAGAAGGATTCATGTTGTGGAGAACAAAAACATCTATGCAAAATTTCTGTTCAATAATTTTCCAAATAATAGGACCAAAGTGGTGGAATGACTTGCAGACAGACAAAGTCATCCCTGCAATCCTTTTGGCCGTTGACCTCGGCTCTGTGACGGACACAAATTCCAGCCCCCTGCATTAAAAACAGATACACTACGCAACCCTTCACTGGCCCAACCTTCAACTTTCTATCCAAAAGGCGTGTGATTCCTTTCATGCACTTGCACTGATCATGAGGTGTGGGAACACCCAATATGACCGCAATTACAAGTTTATACTGGACTAGAAAACTGCACACAACTACAGCAAATGCAGATGGTTGATTTTGAACCATGATATTCTGTAAACTGTGATGTTGTGTACACTTGCACCTGTTAATTTGATTAAATATTTTATAATCTGGTTTTGTTTTCTCTTCTATGATCAATCCTTTTAATGAATTCAGTCTTTTTTTTAAGGTATTGCTGCATTCCCAGTCACATCAAATGTTTGATGTTTCATGACTGGTGTGAAAGAGTAACCTGGCAAGTCAGATGCTCTGCTGCACAGAAGCATAGCTGACAGTAAACTCTTCTCAAGAGATGCTGATTGGCCTGTGACACTCTTGGTGCTTGCACAAACCCCTAACCTGGTCAGACTGATTGAAGACACGTTGAACACATAATCAGAGTGGGTTTAACCAGGCTAAAGAAAGATGGCCAACACCACAAAAATAAGACCCAGGTTGTCACAAGCTGTAATAATCCTTACATCCTAACAATCCTAACAATTTTTCTGTCCTTAAATCAGCCTCAATATAAAAGAAAAACTGTTAGATTCATGCCTGACAGCAGCATATGAATATCATACCGAGTTCATCACGGTTCAGCTGCTGCCACTTGTGTCAGGGGAGAAAGAAAGAAACTTCTGAGGATGAAATGTAAGAAACTCCAAGTCAGCTAATTACAAAAGGAGCTTAAACACTCATAATTAGCCTTTTCTATTGTAGTATCAGGTTATCTCAATGTCACGTCAGTGTTATTTTAGAGGAAAGTGGTGGAGAAGTGGAAAAAGAAGCAGAGTTAGAATTGAAAAGTAGCACTTAGCCGCTCAGCTGGGAATCCACTAGAATCATTCAGAGGCATTTGGTCCCCACCAGTGGTTTTAACATCCATTATACTGTGCTGACGTACTATGCATGGATGTTATAATTTCAAAGGAGAAACTAGCGGATTGACTTGTCAGCCAGTAAATTCCTTTAGCTTAAATTAAACCAACTTAAGTCTCATAGCAACTATGCCATTAGTTTTGGCCTCAAGAGTAAGAGTAAACTTTGTTGTCCCCTAAGGGAAATTTGTCTTGCTTCACAAAAATAAGGTAAAAAAAAAACACCATCACAGTAGAAAACATCATCACAAAAACAGTTGCATCACATAAAACAACCTAAAAAAACATGGACCACATTTCACACAGACAACACAGAGAAATACAGAGTGGCTGGGCAATTTAAAGTGCAAGAAAAGTGCTGAGTGCTAAAGTGCCTGTGTGTTAATTGCACGTTGCTCCATTGCACCAGTATTTAACATTGTTCAACAGTGTAATGGAGGCTGGAACAAATGATAATTTGAGGCGGTTTGTTTTACACTTTGGCATTTGAAATCTTCTTCCTGATGGGAGAAGTTCATATTCAGAAAACAGAGTGTGGGGAGATTTTTGTTGCTTGTTTCATGACTGATTGTACAGACTTTCTATGGGCTCATATTGTTTATGCAGTTATCTTCATCGCTGTTTCGTGCATGCTAACCAGCCTGTTTTTCAGTTGTACTGTTAGGTTACCAAAGCAGGCCATGATTCCATATCTGATAACGCTTTCTAGAATTCTAGAATAAATATGGTTTTCAGTCATTTAGAGCTACATTTAAAGATTATATCAGTTTATTATCCTGCCTACAAGGTATGAGTAAACAGAAAAAAACTGCTTCCCAGAGCCTAAGGTAACCCCTTAATCCTTAAAATTGTTTGTTTGTGCTGAGCAACAGCCTAAAATCCCCCGATTTTGGAACTACAATGACAAAAAAAACAACAACTGGAAACTGCTTCCAGCCAACAATATTCAGACACATAATCCTCAGTAGAAACAGGTTGTATTTCAACAGGTTAAACAAACAAGATAAAGCTTATTTTTGAAGTACTGCCAGCTAAATGTTGTTACTTTTCAGAGCTACTACCTGTTTCCTGTCTTAATGAAGAGCTAAATTAGCAAGCCATTAGCAGTGGTTTCATTTTAGTTAGCATAAAAATGAGAGAGGTCATAAGTCTCATCAAATTACCCGGCACGGCTGTGTCATGCACCGCTGTACTGGTCAAATTTCAAATAAAACACTTTGAGTAGACTTTCCCATTGGGTCATGTCACTAAACAAACCTAACAGACAGAAAATAAACTACTAAGTGCATAAACTATTTAAAAAAATACCAAATGAATCAAATTTCAGCAAGTCACAAGGCAAAAAGCTTTGTCTCTGAAATGGTCCCAGTGGGCTCTAAGCTGTGTGTAGGAGCGGATTAAACCTTTCTGGTGATGGGACGTTTCAGAGCCATGCTCGGTGAGATATCGGTGTAAGAAAACTTGCTAAAAAGTCAATATCCTATAAATTAATTAGTGTTTACGTTATATCGAACTTTATCTGTATCTACCCTCAAAAATTCTCAAGCTAAAGAAGATTGCCAGCTGAAACTGAAATTCAAATAAATTGGGAACTGAAAGATTTTTTTCTAATTATTATCCTTGAGCATATAAATGTCTTTTGAAATTTGTACATATTGTGGCCATAGTAACCAGGACATGAACACTGTTCGGTTCCTGTGAAAAGCCTCTCCAATAATGCTTTTTTAATTGCTCCTGCAGAGATTAACAGAGTTCCTTTGAAGCCGATCTTCTGACCCTGAGGCTTCAGATGTGGGATGAATTGCTGACACTGTACAGTGAAAGTCATAAGCACAGATACAATTCTGGGTGACATTTGTCAGAGAGTAATAGATGTGCCCAGTAGGCCAGAAAACAAGAGAAAGCAAGGATTGGCGAGGAGGAGAGCGGCAGGAGGGATACATTCATTTCATCTGCGATGAAAGACGAGAGACACAATATCAAGACATTTGGGAGACCATCTTTCACCGTCTCTTTACGCTGGTCTTGTACATGACTGTGTGTGTGTGTGTGTGTGTGTGTGAAAAGGGTAATTTGATTTTCTGTCCCTTGTCTTCTGGCAAAGGATCGGGACGACCATGCAATTTTGTCCACTGAGCTTCCAGTTTCACTTAAACTTTCAGCCTTGAAACAGTAGCTTTCTCTCTGTTTCTTTTTCTGCAGCAAAAAATATTGGTGCATGAACAGACATGCACATACAGTACACTGTAACACACATCCACACATTTATGCACACGCACACACATAGTCTCATCTCTCACCCTCCGTAATTAAGCCTTCATCATTGATTCAGGGGGCGTTTTGGCCGTGCAACCTAATACCAGCAGTAACATTTCTTGCATTCATAACACAAGTGAGTGTGTTTGTTGTTTTGTGAGAGTGTGCTTTTATGCATGTGTATGTGTGTGTTGGTGTGTGGGGTCGTGTTTCCTTGGATACACTGATGGGCTCTCAGAACGCTTGTAGCGGTCCATTAGAGATCAATGGGATCCCTGCTCCTAATTCCTACTATCAGGGCGCCTCTGATCCTTATCTACTGTGTGGAAAATGCAGTCAAAGCCTTTTTGTCCTGTCACACACACACACGCACACACGCACACAAACACACACTATATGTACAGTAAGTGCACACAAGCATTGATGTGCTCACAGGCATGCTTCCCATACAGTTTTGGTAAAGATATTCTCACCTGACAATTTTTCAGTCACAGGTGTGCGTGTTTGTGTTTGTGTGTGTGTGCGTGTGTGGTAAATGAGGAGGAGATGAATGTCTATTGGAAGTCTTAAGCAGAGACCATTATTGCTGTAAATGGCCCCTGAGGTTATGGTGGTTAGCCTGTGAAAGGTAAAGCCTCTGAGCCCAGGATCTGTATCTCAAACCCACCGCTGGAGAGACAGGCCAACACACAGAGATACACCTGAGGGGGTTTGCTGGTGTCTGTGATTTTTTTGTCATTGTAAGTGGCCATTTTAAAGAAATATTTGAACGATTTCCTCAATCTTCTCCACGAGACACAGGTGTCTAATTAAGCACATTTTGTGCTCAATTAGACACTGATAAAGTGCTGATAAAGTGCAAAACAAGACCAGACTATCTACTTAGTATAGTAACGAAAAGCGCGAAAAACAAAGATGATCATCACATTTACAGTAGCCAAAGCAAGGTGGCAAGCTAAGCTAGGTGTAGCTAGCTGGCAAGATAGCCACAGCTAGTGTAGCTCTGGCTAAATAAACTTGTTTTTCATTCTCTTCTGTTTTTCTCAATTTGGATAAACTGGTGACTTGAGTTACTCCAAAAATATAAATATGAATAATTAAAATCCAATCAAAAAGAGAAAAAAAAGAAAAGAAAGAAAAAAAAACACTTTACAAAATACCTTGATTTCTGTTAAAATGTATTGGAAATTTGAACTGAATTTTGGTGTAAAATCAAAAGAAAATGTGCCTTTATGTGTGTTTTGATGCACTGTTATACACATATTCGAAGTAAGTTCATCAAAATAACAAGTAGGCAGTGATGGACAAAGAACACACCTTCATTACTTGAGTCAAGGTATAGATACTCTTGATAAACATTACCCCAATTCAAGTGAAAGTTGCTCAGTTAAATTATTACTTGAGTTAAATACTGTAGTACTTGCTTTCAGAAATAATTAACTAGCATATTCAAAGTACTATTTAAAGTAAATCGCAAAATGCTGCATTTTCACAATTCCATTTAAATGAGTGTTGTCAAGGATACATGGGTGTACATTCTGCTACATTCTGTTTATTTTGAAAACATTATTTGCATTTTTAAACTTACATTGATCCTCATTAGCCCACATACAGCACCTTGAGTTTTTGTCTGTATTTGTATTTTTTGTCAGCCGCCATGTAGCTTCTCTTGTGGAGTTGAATGTAGAGGCAGGAGTGATGTTTAAGTCACATGATTTCCAAACGCCATCCTTAATTCGCAGAATCTGTTTCCATTCCACTTACTCGCATTTACCTTTTACCGATTAGGCCATTTATCCACCTCCCACAAACGTAAAAATAATATTTCAAGATTTTTTTTTTTAAGTTTTCTGTTTCTGCTCAGGTGTTCTGTGCGCAATTTGAAAATGTGAGGAGCTACCAGTTAGTCAAGCATTAGTTAATAAGTAACTCTTAAACAAGTTAATAAGAAGTTAATAATTGACAAATGATAAGTTTGTTGAAAAATAAGTGAGGAATGAGTCAGGAGCAACTTTATAATTAATGACTTCACAATAATGTTGCGAATCAAAATCATGAATTTCTTGAAAACGGACCATAACTAGGCTAAGTAATTATTAGTTTATGAAAATCTGTAAATTGAAATAGCCTGATGCCGCCAGTTTAGGATTACTGGTAGAATGAGTC
>JAQLOL010000007.1:9829103-9845619 GCA_029783665.1 Naso thynnoides | reverse complement strand
CACACACACACACAAACACTAGCGCACACACAGCTCTGACAAGCTGTTTCTACCCATGGGAAGTCATTCAGGGTTCAAGGGTTCAAATGAAAACGAATAACCGCGGCTGGACGTATTGCTCTTCTTCTTGCTGGCTCTTTCTCGTTGCAGCCATGATCAAGCATTTCCTTCCATTTGCTCTGCCTCCCCCCGTCAACTGTCTCCCTTCCCCACTCCAGCCTCACCCTATTTCCTCAGCCACCGTCGGCTCTGGATTTCACACAGTACCCTTTAAATATTAACAGCTACAGTCTGAGGAGTTTCACTGTACGCTGCATAGCACTTGGCGCTCTGAGAAGCCATTCCGTATTCATTTTAATCAGCATTCAAAGGCCAAGCATTCTCTATTCATTCTAATGTGTCTTGAGCATTTTAATAAGGACCATTCTTAAGATCCGCACTGAATTCTGTGTCATGGAAGAATCTCCCAGGGTCGTCGTCTGCATTTGTTACCATCTGTAGCTGTTTTTTTTTCCTGCTGGGAACCAGCTGCATTATGTGACAGTGGCGTTGCTTAAGTATTCCATTTTATCGGGCATTGCTCGATGCTTTTGAGGGCGGGAAATGCATTTAATCTTGAATTTGACAGAGCAGAGCAGATGTTTTGGCTGATGGAGTATCTGTTTCATCTCAGATCAATTAACAATGGCATAAACACAAAGATGCGAGAGTAACAACTGATAGGCCTACTCCTCTGAAACCAGCCCAAAAAACTATGCATATAACAAAGAAAACCCTCAAACACAGATGCTAATGCAAATAATGACAAGAGGGTTGGTTGTTTTGTTGTTTGTCAGGTTGTATAAAATATCACAGGAGCAAAGAGCAGGATTAATAAAATATCAATCACAGGTGCTCTGAGAAAATGCTGTTGTTTCATTCATGAAACTGACTTTTCTGACCCTGTCAGTTTGATTTGTGGCCTCCAGGTGAGAGAAGCCGAACAGACACCAGAGATACAGAAGTTTACAAAGTCAGCTATTTGAAATTCAGTCCTGTGTTACTTCCAAGTTGTTTTTAAGGTTGGAAAAAAAAAATCTGTGTCCACCAGGGTTGCACCGATGCTCTTGTTCATCAAAAACAAGTTGAGGTTATCAATTATTGACAGCTTTCCAGAAGACATTATGCATTTTATTATACAAGACAAACATTTGGAGCTGGAAAATAGTGCAGGAAGACCACCAGTCAAATGAAGAAGATAAATCTTTGAAGCTGAAAGCATCATTGAGTCATTACTGAGAGGGGAGATTTAGATTTTTCAGTCCATGGAGTATTTTTGCACCATTATTTTTACTTAATGATGTATTTATGTGTCCTGTGATGAATAAAATAACACTGCAGCATAACCCGTTGCTACACTGGGGACAAATGAAGCTACTGAAAAGTGAAAAGTATCAGAACATGCATGATTTGCCAACAGACAGGCAGGTAAAAATCTAAAAAAAAATCTCATTTTAACCACCAACAAGATGTAATACACTTGTGCTCATCCTTGTGGTTGAACCTCCATCTTTTGGGAGTTGTGACTTTTGGGTGCTGCATGACAAAGGCATACAAATTCAGGCCAAAGTTGTTATAAAAAAACAAAAAGATAAGATTAAAATTAGGAAGCCCCTTAAGTAGAACCACACAATTTAATCATATCTGGCTTTTGGAGGCGCCTGGCTTGAGCCAGACTTTAGTCACTTTAGCCATTTCCTAATTCAGGGCCAGCGTCACTCGAGGGCTGTATTTGAAGACTGATTGCATCACAGTGTGGCAATAAAGGCTGTCACATTTGAAGGCTTCTTCAAATAACACCAACAAATCCCACACTGAGCCCCAAATATCCCAAGATTCACTATGTGCCAGTGATGATGTATTGTTTTTTGATTCTTTTTTCAAGCAAACTTGAGACAAAGACGAAGCAGCAGCAGCAGCAGGAGTACGTTTTCAAATATAAGTATTTAAATAATAAAGCTATATTTCTGCTCCATCTTTACATGCACGCAATTTAACTGCAGCTGCCAAGGCTGCTGGGCGACAGAAGCAGTGCGTCGGATGCGAGGAGCTGCTGGTAACAAAAACAGGAAATGCTCTGCGGACCAGACCGTCTCATTTAACAAACCTTCGGTTCGGCCTTTCAGCGGTCTAAATGGGTCTTTGAAGGATGCAGCCCCTGAAGTGGGACACACTGTATGTTCTACTGCTTTTAACATGGTCACTTGGTCTTCATTAATGAATGGCTTGTTTTCAGTTGATTTGGAGATGGCTTTGTTCTTCAAGAACTTTGTTGATTTGAACTGCACTAATTGAATTTTTTTGGAACCTTGGTGGGAACATAGCAAGTAGTAAACACAACACTTCCTTTCATTTATGAATGCTCGAGCAAACAGTTTCCTATTTAGACTCTTTTTTTAGCTCTGTATAGGTCTCCACCAAGTCACGAGGGAATCTTGCTCCTATGCTGCTAAATGATCTACCATTTTGGTGTTAGGAGGTGGACAGGTAGTGTACAGAGTTTTAGGATTTTGCACACAGCTGCCTGCTGTGGTTGGAAGTGACACCGATGGGAGCTATGAGGTTGAACCAAAAGTTTTGGGCTGTAACATCAAAACACTGAGATTAAAGATGCCAAAGTGCTCTGTAGAGTTGAGGGGAGCTGCAGGGCTGCCTGATAATCCTTTGTGGGTTTCATGTTACACATACTCATTTAATCCATTGATGTTATGAAAAATATTGATTAGAGCAGCTCTAACTTTTAATCCAACATGACAGGAAGTCCTAACAGTGCTAGTGATGAAAAAATAAGAGCTGCAGAGCATAAAATGTTAGTAAGTGGACTTTGAGGTTTTGTGCTCCACATTTCTGGAATAATCTACCAGAAAACTGCAGGTCTGCTGTAACTCTCAGTTTCACAGTCAAAGACTCTTCTTTTTGCCTCTCTAACTGCGATTTGTTTTAACTGTCTTATTCTACTTTAGCGCCATTTTACTTTAAATTTACCATCTTTTAGTCCTATTTGAACTATTTTTCTGAGCTTTTCTAGCATACGTGTATTATGTTTGGTAAATAGCTTGGAATATCATGGCTAGTAGACTCTAGGAACAAATAGAAAACAACAGTATTAGAAATTAGAAAATGGCCATATGTAATTTAACCCATTTTTGAGAAAATGTTACTTTCTGCACACTGTACTCCAACCTGATCAGGATTTACGCTAACACTAATTTTCTTCAATCCCTTGAATAACCAGTAGTTAATTCAGTTCATTCACTTAGCACTTAGCAAACTCACTCAGTACAACCACATATTACATCATTCTTCACCCAGTTAATAATTCCAACACATTTCATTCAATGATGGTTTGTCTCCAGCTCCGAGGGAAAGGGGGAGTCCAAAAACAGAGTCCAAGAGAGTCCAAAAGTATGAAGTCAGTCACAACAAAAACCAAGAGGGATTGGCTGGGCAATGTGTGTGCGCGTAGTGAGATAATCGAGGGTAAGAGTGGGAATTGTGGCTGGTGTCCTACCACACTGGCAGAAGCAGGACTGCAGCAATTTCAGTGGTTCGTGGTTCTCCTCTAGCTCGCCATCACAGTTGTTTCTCGGGAAGAAAAAAAACCTGGCCAATTCGGGAGTTCAACTTCCTTTCAGCAAACGTGGACACATCGATCTGCAGCGACTCTGCTCTCTCTGTCCACGCCAACACTGCATGCCAAGCCATTCATTCATCGATTGATTAACTGCAGCTGCAACTACCAGTTTGAAGACCTGTGTCTGCTCTGATTGGTTTGCAAAGTCTCGCGATATTTCACCCATGGAAGCGACATGTAGGAAAATACATTTGATATGGTTTACAGATTTGATAAACGTTACCCAAATATCATTCAGAAAACACTTTTATGGGTTCTGACATTTAAATAGATGTTTCAAAAACAAAAATTGCAATAATAAATTGGGCCTTTCTGAAACCTGGGTTGCACTTTGTTTTCATGCCTTTTATGCTCTATGTAAAGCACTTTGAATTAGGGCTCAATATATCGATTTTCCGATATTATCGGCCTATTGCAGTGTATCAGTGTTTAAGTGTATTAAAACTGTTTTTTTGGGGCCTGAAAAAATGTTTGGACTAGAGATTTAAAATGATGTTGTATTGTAGTTGGTCCAGCAGATGGCATTTCACTATTATACTACTAATAAGGAAAATGTTCACTGTTCATTGGACTGATATATAAGTTTGTTGAAATGTAATATATTCTGCCTCCATTACATATTTTTGTCAGAAGTATTAAATAACCACATTCAGCTGATTTTATATAAATATAAAATTGGCCGATATATTTGATAATCAAATTGTCTTGCTCCCTAATATCGGTACCAGCATCAACCCCAAAAATCCCGTATCAGTTTGTATGCTTATTTATTTAATACTATTGGCCTGAAATGGCTGCTTTTCTTCCTTCTACTCCTTCAGGGATGGGTAGAAGTGAAGCAAAACTTTGATCCTGTTATCATGCTATTGTTGTTTATTTCATATTTGTGGAATATTTAGTTGGCAACTTAAGTCATTACTTGGTACCATTTGAAATGTCAGTTTAATTGTTCTAATTTTATGCATTTTTTTTCTTAAGCAGGTTTCACTTCAGTTTTGTCCTTGAAGCTCACAAAGCTCTGTTGATGAAAAGAGCCACTTTTTTCACTAATCTACTGTTCACAGCAGGACTCCGAGGCTATTTTGGAAATTAGTTCATTTTATTCTGCTGAGTGTGATAAAACAGCAAAGCGGCGTGTTGCAGTGCCTGCCACTTTATGACTTGATCTTGATTGACCGCTCTGTACAAGGTGTTTATGTTGCAGTAAAGGGCAATCCGTCACTCAGACAGACACTAATTCAAACGCGTGCGTGCCTGCACTCGCACACACAAAAACACACACGACTGCAACCTCACAGTGACCTAGAGGAGGTGTTGGTGCGCGTGTTTGCGTGTTACGAGACAAAACGATGGACACTAAGTTGTCTAAAAGCCCTGCTGGGAGTCAGCGGAGCGCTCAACCGTGTAATGCTCTTAGTACCACTTTCAACATCAAGCACAGACCTACACACAGTCATGCCCGCTATATGCACACACACACTTTGCTTCTGTACCTTTAACGGACAACACAAGCCTGTAGATGCAGTTCACAATTTTACACTTGACAAACCTTCCTCGCACACACATAAATTTGCAGACATTGAGAGCCCAGACACACACTCAGACACCATTACTACAGTGCTTTCATAGCATATTATTTGCGTCCCATTACAGCGCAGCAATCATTTGCCCTCCCTCTCTTCTGACAGGCTTCTTATTTGACAGAGAGGAAGCAAATTCTGCTCTCAACTAATGGGTGACTCATTCAGATTTTCTGCCAAGTGTAACATTAATGTTTGTACTTAATGTAGAAGCCATCTTACAGTAATATTTATTTAATAAATGTCTCTTTTGCCATTATACAGCCTTTTGTGTTGTTTGTAGCGCATTGTGTTTCAGCCTTTATTTTCCATGTAAATTTTAGGCTTTTGTTTGTTTAATTGGGTGCAAAAAGCTTCAACTCCCAGATCGGATTTTTATTTTAAAAGCAGTGACGAGTTGAGCTTTAGTGCTCTAACAAAATCCATCTTAGAGACAGATAATGTTTTTCCTCTGTTTTTGATGACATGTTAGAGTGAGCAAAGAAAGGAGATGTTGAAGAACAGCAATGATTCGGTGTGCAAAGGATGCCTTGATGCACATCTTGAAAGTATAAGTTTTCCTACAAAGGTCGTTGAATAGAGCATGTTTTCTATAATAAAGCATGACTGATTGATGGATTGAATGATTACATTTTCAGATTTCAACCTTTCAGTGTGCGCTTTCAGCACAGAAAATGATCAGCGTGCGATGGTTGGCCGGTGGATGACCCCGTGAAGCTGTAATTGGCGGGTGTTTGAAGTGTTTTGACACTTTCTTAGAAGTGTTTGTCAAGAATGCGAAAAACGAGTCTGTGATTTTTATAGTTTCTTATCGTCCCTGACAACATTATAATAACCACTCACGACTGGAGAAACCCTATTAGCACTCCATGGGAAAATTTGGGCACAAACAAACCTCTGTGGACTGATTTCCATTCATAAGTAGCACAATTTCTAAGAACCATATGCTCCACTCGCCACAAGCCACCCTGCAGCAGACTGTGCGTTGTTGACTGAAGCCACCTACAGTAGCTTCACACAACTTTGGGGCCACTGCATGCATAAACACCCTTTCATGTTTGTTTGTTTGTTTGTGTGCATACTGTATTCTAAAGCTTGCATATATCCTGTCTCTATTTTTTTCTCGTTCTTTGCTTACGTGCCCGATTAAAAATGGATGAGAACTTTATTTAGCACGGGGAAATTCACTCTGCCAGTGCACCGTGGCGCTTCAATGAATGAGCTGTGTATGTGTGTGTAAGTGTGGGTGTGAGTGCATGTGGTTTCTCCTGAGCCAGTGAGGGTGATGAGACAAGTGTATGTGGGGTTACCGCTGGGTTAAACCAACCTACTGTCAGGTCAACCAGAGTTCAGCAGCGCCGAGGCTAGGAAGCAGCCGACAGAAGCACGGCTCAGGTAGACGGGACAATCACTGTGGTTTGAACAGACAAGACGGCTGAGGTGGAATTCCCCCACAGAGGCCGAGACTTACACCGGGGTTTAGGGGATTGCAATTAAATCCATGGGAAATGTAATCCTTTGGTACTGAAAGCTAACGTTAAGAGCTCCCTTCAGGAACGGGAAAACAAAGTCAAAATCTTGTAGTTTGCCAGCGTGACATTGTTCTCCCTTCACCGTGGGAACCTAAGGGAAGAAGTGAAGTCAGACACCAGCTACTCCTCTGCCTTAATGAGAGGAGATGTTCAGCCGTCTATTTTTTCCCCTCACAGCTCCCTTCTCCCAACTTCTTCATTTTAGTGTTTGAAATAGAGAGAACACTGCGAGCTGAAGTAGCCTACTTTTTTTTTTTTTCAGACGCTTAGTGCTTGAAGTAAAATAATAAAATGTGCTGGAAGTCGAAGTCGGCAACCTGCATAGTGTTCATGTTGAGTATTTGAGGCCAAGAATTCAATTTTTAATTAGACAGCAAGAATAACTTATTTGTGAAAACAGCCATTGTTGGCTAAGTTAGGCATTCAATAAATAATTACTTAGCACAACTTTACTCATCAGCAAACATAATTAGTAACATCGCTCGTTATGTTAACTCAACAGCTGCCACAGCCAAAGAGTAAGTTATAAAAGGTTTCCGCCTCCCAAAGAATATCTTGGAGCCTGTTTATCCCCTTATACCAGATGTTTTACTGTTAAGCTGGAGAAATATGACATATTTAATTTTTACATTTTCGTTAAAAAAAAAAAGTTGACATCGTGCTCACAAAGATGTGAGAGCTCAAAGGTCTAAATTATTGGAAATAACTGGGTTCCAGTCTTTGGAAATTAAATATTTTACAATAAAAGTACTATTCCTAAATTCAGCCTGCAATTTAATGTCAAGGTAATTTATTCGTCCATGAACGACTCAAAATTGTACAGGAAAATGACTAGCCAGTGAGAGGAAAATGGGCGAGTTTTAGAGTATTTGTAGGGACAATGGGTGGTCCCCCCTCACTGTGAGGCTGCAGGGTTCATACGTTCTTATACTCTGCATAAAAGTCACTGCAAGCCTATTGATGACTCACACAATAAATGAATGAATGAATAAATGAACAGTTTTATTTCAGTCATACATTACAAAGAGCAAAATTTAAAAACTGTGTGGCTACATCACACATTAATTCATACAATGGCCAAAAAAGGAACAGGCTGAAGTTATGAGGCTTATTGTTGCCGATCCTCAACAAACTACAAGATAACCCCGAATATCAACTCTACAAAAGAAATAAAAAAGACCCCAAAATCATGACATATGGAGACAAACAACTGTTCACACTCCCATTCACACCTATAGGCAACTTAGAGTCACCAGTTAAACTAACCTGTATGTCTTTGGACTGTGGGAGGAAGCCGGAGTGCCTGAACCCACGCAAACATGAGAGAACATGCAAACTCCACACAGAAAGGCTCTGCCCCAGCAGGTATCACACCCAGGACACTCTTGATGTTAGAGAAGTGAACCCGGATTCAAACCCAGGACCTTCTTGCTGGGAGGCAATAGTGCTAACCACCAAACCACTACACTGCCCAGTACTCCAAATTGTTAACTTTAATTACTTTATATTGAATCATTTTATAGCAAACTCCTTAATTGTTTTATATTTTAAGGCTTTTTTGAAACTTCACCGAGAGCTACACTTTTTCAAATCATCATCAAGACTGTTCCAGACTTTTACTCCTAAAACTGAAACACATGTATTTAACATTGGTTCTCACTTGACATGTTTCGAAAATGCAAAACCCTCTTAAATTCTAATTTTCTTTTCTTGATTTAAACATGAAGCAAACATTAGCAAGCCACCTAAGAACACGTATAAAAACATATTAATTACCAGAGGACACATTTGACCTATTGTGGCAGCCAGTTGTCTAGCAGTGGCGCCAAGCTGATACATCCCACATCGTCTTTCTCTACTTAACACACAGACATAAAATTCCTTCAAACTTTCATGTGTCCTTATTCTTACGACCTAATAACAGTAAACATTTAATATACTAGGCTGTCACACTGTTTTGTTTCTTTTTAAAAATGAAGTCATTGTGCTTTACTGTTTCTTATTAACAGGAAATGATGCCATGTATGTGCTGACACATGTCAGTTAAGCTGCTATTGACTTTGGTAAGGTGCAAGCAATTAAATTACTAAAAAGCAAAGCGAACTTGTTTTTTTTTTTCAAAATCTGCTCTGGCGTTGTCTCATCAGCGTCCAGCGTTTATTTTGATATGAATTCATTGTACTCATCATGAAGAAAAAGGCTTCAGATCATGCAAGACGCAGCAACCGGAAAATTTACGTGAACACACAGAGCTGTAAAGCAAACAGGAAACTTTTCTATTAGTCTTACCTTTTTCTTACTGTGTGTCTGTGTCTGTGGTTCATGAGTGATGGGTGGATGTTGGTTCTTCACTTCACAAAACGTCTCATTTTTTATTTTCTTGAATTTTGTTCTAGATTTTTGCTGTGTGCATTTTATAAATAAGGCATATTAGATTAATTAATATTTAATATGTGTACTGGCATGAATAGAATTGCCGTGCTTTGCCTCAACTTTTACTGTGAGCAGCTACACCAACTTTGTGCATTGTGGGACAATAGTGCACATCAGCACTATGCTCAAACATTATCTGTTTTGTCCATGTATTCTAATGGTATGTTGTCACTTTCTGGTGTGATTTCACTGCATACATGCTAAACAATAACCCTCATCTCAAGTCCTTGGATTCCTTGTTTTCTTATAGCTTTCATGAGTAATAATGTCATATATTTGTGCTTTTGTAATATATATGCTTTTAACTGGACTGATGGCTCATTGATTGCACCTGTGTCTGTGTTTTATTTGAGTAAATTTGTAAAGGCTGATGATAAAAAGTGAGGGACTGAAACACTTGCTATTGATTTCAGTCTTACCTTTTGTGCACATGCATTAAAAAATATTTTGATCCCAGCAGCGCAACTCTTTATAAAAGCAGTTTGTGTTCTGTTTCATGTTCAGGTGACCATTTCAGTTTTTGAGTCTGCTACTTTAGCACCAAAGATAAGAGACGTTCAGTTGAATCCCCTTTGCTTTGAGTACTGTCATTTCTTAAAAAAATAAGAATATGCAAAGTGTTGACTAATTGTTATGTGTCACTTGTGAGAGTACGGGTGTCTTAATGGCTGTCTGCACGTCACTCAGTGCTGCGTTACAAATGCAATTAGCTCCCAGGATGAGATGGACAATATGGAGCATAAAGATCGTTGGCAGAGTGGGAAAGTGAGGACAGACATGCAGCCAGAAGGATATATCTTGATGGATAGAGGGCATAGAACAATGAAATATGCATCAGGGCTCTCGTTAAATTTTAATCCAGACTGTTGACTGGAGATTGACCCTGTTGTGACCCAACACTTGCAGGAGTAAAAATATCTGCCAAGGGAGGCGCGAGGTTGGTGGAGGGTGCAGGAGCAGGGAGAGGAAATTGTGAAGAAGGGAGTAATGAGGTTGGCTGGAGGGGAAGACGAGGAATTTTATCTGTCTGAGTGCCTAAGCGTATATGCACATCCCCTAATGACATAAGAAGTGGGGGAAATCTGAAAGAGCTTCGAAGAATTTTTAAGAACGTATTCCTCCTATTTTGAAAGTATATGTAGCAGAGGGTATGCCACATTTCTCAACAGTTCCTTGAAAACTCACCTTAAGAGCGTACAACTTCAGAGTGTTTACCCAGGGGAGATTGTGTTGAATGAAATCTGGAGGAAGATGTCAAAGAAAATCACATGCATTTTTCTCTTGTAATAAAATAGTTCAAATGGAACATGAACACAGTTTTCTCCCAAAGCTTAAAAACAGCACTAAGACCTTAATCTGTTGTGTTATTATGAAAAAAGCTCTTATGCACACAAAGCTTTATCCCTTTGTGCATATAGTAAGCATAACATTTGACCATATCCCCAGGAAATCAGTCCATCGCAGCATCTGCCTTTGAGGAAAAAAAGTGCTCATATTTGCAAACAATGACTGAACTTCACAGGATGATAAAGCGAACTTATGTAAATTCGGTTTTTAGTGCGCATTTGCCTTTAATGATTTTATTCAGTATGTTGTTACTGATGCTTGAACTTGTGTCCTTTCTCCCTGGATTATTCATTATTACCATTTATCAGGTTTGTTTCTACATTACTATGGAGGCATATCAGTGATTTCCAGTCTTTATTGCCTGATGTGCCTTGAGAGTCGTCTAAAATTAATAGATTCTAGGCCTAACAGTGGATATAATTACATTTATTCGGTTTATTCAAACATTTAGACTACATATAAATGTTTGGATTGTTTGTTTACAGACAACCACATGAAAAGTGACAGAGGCTGAACTGTTTAATCATAGCCTTTAGATATCTGTTTGAACTGTCAGTTCATCAATCTGCACTGACATTCAAACATTTTATTTAGATCAACTGTTTATTTCTGACATTTAGCTAACTGTTTTAAATGTTTTATCACCTTTAACTGTTTTTAATGTGTATCTGTAACACTGAGCGAAATTTAGCTGTTGGTCTGACACATTAGACTAACTGTTATCTGATACATTTAGCCAACTGTTAGCATCCACTACATTATGCTAATTTTTCTAACTTTTGAACCTAAATATTTAACTTACTGCTTTAACTGTTCACTGTTTTAACTGTTTATCCCGAACATTTAGCTCACCATTTTAAGTGATTTTACATTACAATTAAGTTTTTGTAAATGTTTATCTTTCACATTTAAAATTAGGCTACCTCACTGTTTCTGCTGGTTATCTCTAGGCCTACATTTACGATTTTTAGCCATTTTTATCTGTTTGGCTGTAATATTTAGCCAACCGTTTGTCAGTTACTTTTAGCTAACTATTTTAACAAAACTTTTGTTAGGTCTCCAGCTGTTTCAACTATTTATTTATCATTTTAAAAAATGATCAGTAACACATCAGTTGGTAATCCCAATTCTTCATTAACACAATGGTATGTAGCCTAAATATATTTAGTTTAATTACATAAAATCAAGGCTGTCTAAGTTAAGTTATAGTGCGTTAATACAAATTAACTTGCTCACATTCTTTATGACCCTCTGTCCTTCCCATACTTTGGGAAATCAGGAAGCGATTCAGCCACCAACACAGACACATGACACATAGCTTAAGACCAGAAAGCTAAAGTAGAGGGATAAGTATATATTTTGGGCACTATTTGTTGTAGTCTGTATTCTACTGCACTGGTTGGTCAGCTATTAGCTTCCAGGCTAGCTCCGATAGCACACAGTACCTCACTTGAATAACCCCATAACTGCTTTTTGACATTATGTTGTAGTCTTTATTATACTGGGTCTCGATTATAGTGTGGACTGACTCCTGAACGTAGTTTGAGTGTTTAATATGACTCTTCACAACACAGTCAATTGCATCCTATTACATGATCACTCCTTCCGTTGTTACCCTTCAATACAAAAGCACAATATCTACACATGATGTCAGCGTTTTACCATTATGAACCGAACTAACTCAGAGAAAGGGCAAAATGATCATACAACTGGCCTTTTTTGGCATTATTGATTGTGCATTGTACAGAGGGCAAAATTATTGTAAAAATACAACGATTATTACATCTGGCAACACTGCTTATTAAGACTAACGGTCATTAAGACATGGAGACAAAACTGAGGGAGCTGTTGTTGCTGTGACATGAGCAATCGAGCCCTGATCACAACAGACTAAACACAGCAGAGCACAGCGTGCTTGATCAAAATATATCACAGTCATTGATTTGGATCACTGCAATAATAATAAAAAACATACTTTTGCATAAAAGAAACATATTTTTCCAACTCATGTTGATAAGAGTATCAAAAACTTGAAAAATTTCCCTTCAAGGTACATTTAGAACTGGGAAAAAATGTGCGATTAATTTGCGATTAATCGTGAGTTAACTGTGGAAATCATGCAATTAATCGCAATTAAGTGTTTCAGTCAATTGACAGCACTTAATAATATTCAGCATATTTTACTCCACATCACCACTGGCAACCTCAGGTTTTTACCCTGGCTTTGTGTAGGCTATTATATGTGTTTATTTATACAGGTCTTTGTGCATTCCTGTGTGTTTGTGTGTAAGTGCATGTGCCTTCCTGCAGATTGAACCACTACCTCAACCTCTAGTGCACCGGCCCATAGCCTCATTAATAACCCCTGCATTTGCTGAATGGGGCTCCGGCGATCTATTGCAGTCTATTGCAGCGTTGTTTTTGTTTGGCCCTGGTCACAGTGATTCCTGGGAGATGGCAGCATCATAAATCCACAGCTTATTCATGGAGCTAACCTGACCTTTACAGCAATGCCGAGAACAGAGGGAGAGGCAGAGAGAGAAATGGAAACCAAGAGAGAATAGTAGAAAAGGCCAGGGAATAGATAAAAAAAAGGGAGGGAGAGTGGGAGGTGAGGAGGTTTAGAGGTAGAGCTGAGGGGATGAGAATGATAAGGAGGAGGAGGAAGAGTTTTAAGAGGAGGGGAAAGTGGTGGAGGGGCAAAGTACAGTGAAGGGATGAAAAATCAACACAGACAGCTGGGAGAGATGTGAATAACAGAAAGAGAGGAAAGGAAATTTAACAAGGAATAGAAGAATCAAAAGAGAGAGTCAAAGGATGGAGATGGCAGGACCGAGAGGTTATTATAGGATGAAAGCAATCAATGAGTGTGAAGCGGCTGGGAGTTGGAGAGTTGTATGCCTGCAGTTGAGCATTATTCGCGTGTGTATGTCAGTTGATGGAGCCCATCTCTCGTGGACCTCCGTCACCTGTCGAGTCTCTAATAAAGTCTCCATGTTGGGGGTTTCGTTTGCTCCCACATCGCAGCGCATCTCTCCACATGAGCTGTCTAACACCTGACTAACAAAAGCAAACTGTGCTTTGAGAGAAGCTGTATGTCCCTTGTGTATGCTGCATGGCTTTAAAGTGTGTGTTTGTTCGAATCTGAGTCTGTGCTGTGTTGTCACTCCATGTGCAGCACAGATTTTTGACAAGTCAAAAGAAAGAGAGAGAGAATAACACGACAACTGTGATTATTGTCCTCATCATCAGTTCATTTGTCCCTTTAAAGCCTTGACAAATAGTTTTCAGATTGAGTCAAGGTTATTTAAATGACCAAAATAACAAGAGCTCAGATTTTCCCGGTTTGATAAAGTTATTTGAGCTCAAAAGTACAAAATATCGTTTCAGCCCTAGAGGGCTCTCAATCCAAACAATGAAAACAAAAGACGTAGTTTGAGGACGTTGTGAAATATAGTGAGATCATAGGATCTGTTTTTCCTCATTGTTTAAAAGCTACCACTGCTGATAAAAATCTGCCCAACTGTCTTCGGCAGAAATGTTTTTGCACAAAGCTGTATATCACAGTTTTATTTGTGTTACATTTAATTATGTTTACTGACTTCCTTCCCTATTATCAGACTGACGGTACTACGGAAGTTAGCCAGAGGCAACAGGTTTCCTTGAATGAAATGTTGTTTATTTCAGGATTATTTTATATATTACATTAATATATTTAATATTTCAGATATTAAGGCAATAATGTGTCAAAGTTTGACTTAAAATGTTTAAAATGAAGATCACAGTGAGATGATGCAGCGTTGGTAGAGTAACTGAAAATTAGTAACTAGTTACACTTAGTAATTACTACTCTCAAAAAGTAACTGAATCACTAATTAAGTTATTTCATGTTAAAAATAGTTAGTTACCAGGGAAAGTAACTTTTGCATCACTTTTTTTTTTGCTTCAGTAGGCTACTCTTATTAATGTACCAATTTTTTAAGCACAGAGAGCAGAGATGCCTTGATCGCACACCTTAATCTTCTGAAGTTGTCAGCTGTTTTTACACAAAATAATAACAAGAAATGGGAATTGTTAATTTGTATTGATATTGATGCCATTATTGAGACTTAAATAATCTAAGTCTTTACCAATACAACTTTTGATCCTTTTCAATATTGGGTGAAAAGATGAGACCACAATACATTTTTACCAGTCATAAATTCATCTCTAATATCTTTATTGCTGGAAAAACAAACCAATTTCTCATCCAAACAACTGTGTTATTCAAGTTTCTTGCCAAAAGCTGCATTTTCTTTTTGGTGATGTTGCATTTGAACACATAATGATTACGTTTTATTTATCTTTGCCTAAAAGTCATTTTACTGACAGAACCTTAAACACATCATAATGTAACACTATGGCACCCCGTTTAGTTTGCTAACTAGTTCTTATCCTAATCTCAACATTGGATTAGTATTTTTGAACTAACAGGACTTGCTACATTTTTGGGTGCGCTTACCATAGCTGCTTTGAGTGCAGGAGGAGAATGACGCTCGCGCAGCAGCAGCCAGAGTAGGCCTAAAGCAGAGGGTTTTTTAAATTGATTTAATGAAGGTCAAAGGTAAGGTTACAGCATTTTAGCATTTTTAGTCATTACTTAGTATACCATATACCGATCATAACCTAGGCTGTGTTTGTCAACACAAAAGTAATGAGTAACGAGCCAATTTAAATCTCAATTATTGTAATTGCGTTACAATCAACAATTTTTCTGAATCAGAAAAAGTAGCTATTCAGGCTACATTACTCATTCATGCAAAAAATAGTGGGCTAGAATTACTACCAACACTGATTTAGGCTACGTGTATACAAACACTAAAATACAGGCTAATGTGTCAGAGGTTTGATAATAAACAGTAAAGATTCAATGCAAGTGTGCCTCAGTTCATTCAAACACAAAGAAGGTTTCATCAAAACATAAAGCTCAAAAAGACTGCAAAAAACACACACAACTTTTTTGCAAAGATGTTGCAGGACCCCGAATGAGAAATGTGTAAATGTGTGGAAATATTATACCACACCACTATAATTACACCTTCTATCTTTATGTTGTTACAACCTTATTATAACAACAACAACAAAAAAATCATGATAAATTGATTTTTAAAAAATCCAGTCACAGTCTTATCTAACACGGCCTCTTTAATATCTAAATTAAAAGCTCCCCTACTTTTCTCTTGCATTTTACTAGTTGATTTTCTCGCACTGTTTTCTCTCTCTAAAATCTGGACATCTTATAATTGTACTGATAATATATTTCCTTTTCATTTTTTTGTCATTTTTCTATAAAACTCATTTACTGCATTCTGTCTTCATTGTGTTCATGTTATGAAAAACACTATTCAAACTAACTTCCCTGGTAGGGTAATTTATTTTTAGTTATTTATTTAATCATTCAATTTCAAGCCCAGGGATAACTTAAATATGAAAAAAATGTTTAAACTTGTGGAAAGTCTTCCAGTTTCAAAAGTAAGATGTCTCTGGAAAATACTCTTATTAAACACACACATGCACACACACATGCACACACACACGGAGGCACGCACGCACACTGAAAATCCAAATATAAACCTACCCTGTCACCATGTGTCATTATTGTACAGTAAATGATACACTAACCATTTGTGCCTAATTGCTTTGGCGGTATTGTTTCTGAACTTTCATTCCAATTGAGCTCATTAAAGAGAAATTGCAGAGATAGAGATTGATTTGTGAGCTTGCAGCACAGTGGACTGATAACTCCATTTGTACAGACGCGCTTCTCCTCATTGGTATTCAGCACCTGTCCTGTAGTAGATCCAATGAGTCTAAAAAAAAAAAAGGGACCATTAAGAAGCAATGACTTTACTGCTAGATGAAAGCCACACACACACACACACACACACACACACACACATATACTGTCTTTA
>JAQLOL010000007.1:9808546-9821971 GCA_029783665.1 Naso thynnoides | reverse complement strand
TTAATGAAAAGAAAGGCTAGAAAGCAAGAAAAACACAAAACAGATGCATGGATTTTGCCCAACTGGATGGATCAAAAAGGAGAAAAATTACACATCTCACTCTGTATTTCGCCCTTCAGCTGTAGTCTGCTCCTCTCTGTTTATCCTTCCCCATTTTACTCATTCTTCAGTTTTACTCTCCATATATATTCATTCAGTTCCAATGTTTATGGTGCACCAGTGGCACCCCAAGCTGCTATTAGAATATAGATGCAGCCATTGTTTTGCATGTTTGGCCCATTTATTTTAGTTATATGACATTTTGTGACAAGTGTGGGTTTTTGTCATTTACCTTCTGATTCAGCTGGAGAGACTAAATGGAAGCTCCGCAGAATATTCAATGAGAAATAACAACATTATTATTGTTAAGTGTTTCATAAGTAGTTTTGCAGGCAAGCACATCCATCAGAGCTCCAGGGGAGGGTGGTTGGAGGCGGGAGGGGACGCGGGAACCTGGTATGAGGGGGCTGCACGGTGGTTTGGGGGTTGTTACTGCCTTTATCTGACTGCTGATGACTGAAGATAGTGGAGCAGGATACAGAAGCACAATAGTGCCATCAACAGGTGCAGCGGGGCAATGCTGCTCATTCAGGCTCTGCGTTCATCGGGGCAGAATTCACTGAGCTCTTTTGGGGTGTAATGGGGAAGATTTATCAGAAATACGATCAGGTCGTAAAGTGAAATATGCCATTGTCTCTATGGTGAAGGATATATGAGGCTCTGGGATTAAGGTGAGGACAGGGCTGGCTTGAGTCCAACCTATTCTCTGCCAAGGTTAGACTATCCTCTGGCCTCTAAAACCCCATCAGCTATGCTCCCTCTCTCTCTTTCTCACACACACACACACACACTCACACACACACATGTGTAACACACACACACACACACACACATATACACGTATATAAACACACACACACTTTGGCCTCTTCCTTCCCAAAACTAAGGTCAAGGTTAGAGAAAACTTCAACAATCACCGCCCAAATTCCTCCCCCATCACCTCACATACTTCACCTGTACTTTAGTCTCTCTCTCTCTCTCACACACACTCACAGACATACACAGACACACACACACAAAAACGCATGTAGACTCGAAGGGATGATGATTATTATTACCTCTCTCCTTGTGGAGGTTTGGGATGACCTTCTTTGTCCGTCCCCCAGTGTGCCGCCGCTGCTGGGGCTGCTGGGTCGAACTAGCCAGAGGGCATAAAGGGCCCGTTGAGGTCCCATGATGGATGGACCACGCTTATTTATGGAGGAAAAACTCTGCTGTGTGTGGGGGTTTAGTGTGCTGTGTGTCCGTGTCTGTGTGTGCATATTCCTTGTCAGCAAAGATGTGAGTTGAGCCCCAAATGGTCTTTCTTCCTTTCCCCCCTCTCTCTTCATATGGATTTTCCGTCTGTTTGAGGCTAACTGTTGAACAGAGAGAGTATAAAGGCTTCAGTGTGTGTTGCATGTTACAGGCCAGTCAACGCATGCAGGGAGATGGAGCTCATGTACCGCTGCGGGGAACAGATACAGATTCGCCCCACTGATAGCGTCACTGGGGAGATAGCGGAAATGTAGGGAAGTGGAAACAAAAGTCTGTGAGCGTGATGGAGATGCTGAGAGCTCATGTGTGCGTCTGGGTGTTTTCCTCCATCATCCAGCTGTCTGAGTGACTGCAAATTAATTTTGATAGCACAATGGAGAGGCAGATTAGAACTCAATTAATGTGTGATACACTGCTTGTTTTCAAAGTTTGAAAATGAACCAAGACACTTGCTCAGAGCAACGTTTGGGAGTGTTGCAGCCCAAAAGATTTGAAAGCTAATATGATGAAGGCACAATATTCCATCCAGGCCAAAAATATAAAATGTATGTAAATTTAGAACACATAATGTTTCAATATAATATTATGGTGCAATATCGTAAAAATTATTTTAAAAGACTGTAACATAATGCATTTCTACTTTGATTAAATGAGTAATCTTAGTAAGTTTAGACTGAACGGGGCTAAAATACTTATTAATGCGTATCTAAGATGAGCTATATACCCCACCAAGAGCTATTTTTGAACCATTTGAAAAACAGTCACAGTCTTAGAAAAGGTAATATTTTGAAACATATTCCCCAGCAGTCAGAAATCCCTGAAATTTCTATTCCATTCGCAAGCAGGTGCAAGCAAATAACTAGATGTAAATTATTAACTTTAAAACACAGCACGAAGCCATATCTATCCGAATCACGAAGTGGCTATGATCAACCATTTTTTAAATAACAGAAAGACAAAGTGGGGAGATTTTCAACATAGTGGCTCATTTCGCAACTAAAGAGTCACTTACTCACCTCAGTACTGTGTGAAGACTTGTTTGCAATATCAGAAAATTCTCAGGTAACAAATCTGCTCTTTAGATCAAAGTGGTTGTGGAGCAGCTAATTGTTACATTTGCCTTCATTTTCTCTCCAAAATAAAACAGATGGTTTGTTTACTGTTGATACTTCATAGCAGCAGCGTTGACTCATCCCCTGATCGGAGCCCTGACACTTTTTTGTAAAATGTTACCTCAGCTGAGGGTGTTATGATATTACACTAGCTTTATTAATTGTGAATTCTTTTGTCCAGGATAATCCATCAGTCCATCCACTTTTTATAACAGCTTTTCTTGGCAGGGTCATGAAGGCGCTGAAGCTAATCCCAGCTGACACAGCAGGTCACACCCTAGATAGGTTACCAGTTCATCACAGGGCAATTTAGATTGATTTCACACCAGAGCTTGGTCCACTTTTAACGAACCCTGGTTAGTTTCCTTGAGTCGTTTGGTACGATTCGGGTGGTGTGAAAACTCATTTGCACTCTGATGTGGACCAAACAAACAAAATCTGGTCTGCTTGAAAATGGGAATCTGTGTTCGCTTCCAAGTGGACTCTGGTTTGGTTTGTTTGTGGTGTGAAAGCCAAGCAGACCAAGTCATAAACCAAAAGTAGGAAGCAGAGAAAAACACAAACAGCCTGCTCGTGGGAAAACATCGAGGCTCGGCAGAGGTAGTTACCCCTGATGAAAAGTGTGTCCCCCACAGTGGGAGTACGCACGCATTCAGTAATGGCAGACCTGCGTTGCTTTGATCATTGCTACGATTCAATTTCACCCAAGTATATGGGAAAAAAAAAGATGTGGATCGTTTAATTCATCATTTTTGTTCTTGTTGTTTTAACAAGGACATTGAAAAGTAACATATGGCTAATCAGTTAAAATAAATGCTTTTATTCCTCTAAGGGGACAAATTTCCATGTTCTGTTCTGTCCAATAGATGAGCAGTTTTCTTCTTCGTCTTCTTTTTCTTCTTCTTCTTCTTCTTCTTCTTCTTCTTTGTCTTTTGTGTTCAGTGGTGCATTGCTGCCATAGAAGAGCAGTCATTACGACCGTGTGATGTTGTTTCGAAGATTTGGTTCCCTTGACAAAGTGCATTGGAAAAGTGAACCAAACTAAATGTGCAACAATGTTGTAATTTCACCCCCGATTTGACTCAAGTACCCCGGACTATCATGTGTCCAGGGGAAGAGTTGGTCATTAACCTTACCTGCACGATTTTTGGATTGTGAGTGAAGCTGGAATGCCCGGGGAAAACCTACACAGGCACAGGTATGACATGCAAACTTCACACAGAGAGGCTGGGTTCAAACCCAAGACCTTCTTGTTGTGAGGCAACAGTGCTAACCACTGTTCCACCTGCCACAAAAACTGTGTATTGACAGTCTAATTTGCTGACAGCCCTTAACCAACCAACTCTACAAATAGCCAATATCCCCAATGTCCCAAAACCTGACTTTGAGACCAAGGGTGATTATTTCAAAGAGAACCCTTTGGCACAGTAAACTTTGCAGTGGATTACCTCCCACTCCCAAAGACCGCGCTACGGTGAATACACTGCAAGTACAACATAATGTAGCACCATTTTTCACTGGCAATGTTTCATTTTTCTACAAAACAAAACCTTTGCTTTCACAGTCATTTTAAGCTGCAAGAATTTCATGGCTCTGTGACGCAAAATTGTGTAATTGTTACCTGTTTGGTGTTGTTTCTATGCATTCACACCAAAACAAATGGTTTGCTCTTTGACACAAGTAGGTTGCACCTCGGAGCATCACGACAGCGCCACTCTGTTGAAACTGACAGAAATGGTTCACCCTCATCATGCCTCTTTTGTCTCTGCAGCCTAATTAGGGAGTAATCGCTGTCAATTAAGTCAGAGAATTTATGCAACATGACACATTCTAACAGTGCTCAAGGGTCTTGTGTATCCTCATCTTGATCAGAAACTTAATGTGGTGTCCTGCTTATTTATAGGGGGCTCTTAACCTTTAACTGCAGGGAACGAGTCCAAGAACGGCCAGAGACTGAGAGGCCTCTGAGATTTATGTCCCCTAGTAAAATAAGATTAGTCTCAACCTCTCTGAAGCACTCTCCCCTTTATTTTCATACAATGTTGTGATATGGTCAGCCGATAGAGGACATTGAGGAGAAAATAATGCATGACTCTACCATTTAGATGAAAAAATGTATAGGCTTACTGATCATTCTACCGTGAACAAAACATGCTTCATTTTGGTATAGACTCGTGTAAATGACTTTCATTAAAATCAGACAGATGGATATTTTTCACCTGTTTTACTGTTATTCAAGGACACATAAGCCTATTCTGGCAGTATACAATTTATACTGTAATTTCCCTTTTTAAATGTTAATCACACTGTGCACCCCTCACAGCTTGTGATGTTTCACTTTTGTTAATTTTAAAATGGAGGGTGTTCTTTTCTTTTCATTCATCCAAGTTGCCATAATGTTCTTAAATACAACTCCAGCCCATTTCCCTGCTGTGAACACCTGTTTGAAAAATGAGACTGTCCAACCACTGGGAACCTCTTATTAGCAAGTGGCTCCTAACAGATGTTTGGAAAGGCTGCTTGCAGCTCTCTCTGTTGCTTTCCTAACAGCATAAATGTTGGATGTCGGGTTGATGTTTTCCCAAATTGAAATATGTAGAAACAGTGACTAGGCTACATCATATATTATGTAGGTTGTCTTGTTCTCTCTTTCTTTCTTTTGCTATCAAAGAATGTGTTTGATTTATTAGGCTAGCTTCCTGACATCCTAAAGATGTTCTTTTCTTTGCTGTTTGTTTTACCTGTTTGTTGAATTCAAAAGGGTATTAAAAAAACACTCCATGGACATGTCTGTTTTTTAAAACACTTTTATTTAAAAAAAATTGTGCTGTCAGCAACCTTGGGGGTTGAGTTTGCATTCTACAAATAGCTAAGAGTCTAAAGCCATACTAGAGGCTCTGGAGGCTAGCACAGAAATGCTTAAATGCTCATCTCAGCCTGCCAACATGTTCACATTGACAATGCTAATATACTGTTGTTTTGCAGATATAATTCACATCTGATTACATCTTAGCTCTATTTTGTCAGAGCAAAACAGAACTATTGCATGCTAAACTTCCTTGCTAGTTAGTTTTGTGCTAACTGCTGTAGCAACTAACTTGCTAGTTAGCACAAAAAGTACACAAAATACAGCTGACAATAATTTTGTCAAGTGTACTTTTGTCCACATTTTTCAGACTCTTGTGGTTTCAAAATAATGGGCTGTCAGAGCAATGAGCAGTCCCTGAGCCACCACCAGCAGCCAGCTAAATTAGCTTAGCATAAAGACTGGAAACAGAGGTAGACAGCTAGTCTGACTATACTGTCTTGCCAGTTTGTTTTGAACTAACTACTGTGGCAAATAACTTGCTAGTTAGCACAAAACACAAAGTACAGCTGACAATGATTTTGGTTTATAAACAGAATTATTTAAAATATATAGGGCCAATGTATATTTTGACCTCATGATGGTGCCACATGAAAAGTCAGGGGATCACCAAAGTAACTTCACAATTGTGGGGACATTTGGTTTTTACAATAACAGTAAACTTGGATAGTCATTTGCAAGGACTGTGGCTAGGACTCATTATAAAAGGCTCAGTTTAAGGTTTTAAAGGAGTTATTTCGGGGTGGGGGTGGGGGGGTTGGGGTTCAGGTTAATAATTTTTTATATAAATTCTGGATCCTTTCTCTTAACATTCCAGACAATGATTTTAAAGCATGATTGCTAATTACTCACAAACTTAAACATACAGTATATTCCATGTAAAATTTGATGCAGATTGAGTTGTTTCATTTTTTAAGGCCTCTAGTTTTCTTTTTCATTAGCTATATAATCCTTTTAATTTCATTAATGCGTGTGATGTGTGTTGCTCCAAATCAGACTTTTGCTTGTTGCGAGGATGATTCATCCTTTAATCCTTGACTGTTTGCACTTTGTGCACAGTGTATAAAATGAATACTACACTGTAGAATTCCTCTTAATGTACCATATGTGCCTTCTTAATATTTCTTCCTGAGTCAACAATGAAAATAGCACGTCTTAACACTGGGGTATCAGCTAAACGGATTTATGGGGTGTGACATAAAATAGATGTGCAAGCATTATTGTGGAATTGTACTGAAAGAAACAATAATCCTGTAATGCAATATAATTTTAACACTATGCTAATGAAGTTTAAGGACGTATGAAAAGGCCAATAAGCCTTTTATTAAGGATAGAAAAAATTATTCTCAAGGATTTTTTCGTTTGCTTTTTACAATCTAAAAGCACTGGAAGAATAATTGTGTGAATTTTACAATTCTAATCAGCCATTATTCCATCATGAGTGTTAATTCAACAGTAAATTAAATATTTTTTGTGTCTTTAAAGAATGCTTTTGGGTTAATAAAGGACCAAATGTCCTTTATGCTCACATTTTCATTCAGTGAGCTGAGCAGCTGGATATACGCACAGGAAGCACTAAAAAGGCACTTTATAATGGTTCAAGGATACTCAGCCTTGAAGAACCTAATATATGCCTTGCTGCCAGTGCAGAGAGGACGGCCGGTCGAAGCACTCAAGGAGAGCAGAGCACAGTGTGAACATACCGAGTGTATTTACAGTGGAATAGATGGCAGATGAGATGAGGTCTGGTTTTAATAGAGCAGAGACCTGCTCTCACAGCCAGCTGCCTTCAGAGGCCTCAGAGGAGAGGTGCCAAGGAGAGGTGAGGAGCAGCGAGAATGTGTGCGTGTTTGTGTGCGTGCGTGTGTGTTAGAATAAAGAGAGAGGTTTTTTTACAGGCATGTGTGGACATTTTGACCTTGCAAAAAAATAAAACTTGGATGAATAGTCACCTCTGCAGACTGTGTTCAAGACCTCATTAGTAAAAAGCTGATTTTAAGGTCAAAAGGTAGGTGGTAACAGTAATAGCCAGAACTGCGCACATACGTGTGCGTGTATGTGATTATAATTAAGCAAGTGTTGTCTCATAGAAATTTCATATATGCACTACTAATACATAACGATAGAAAGAAACTTAATGCTGACTTAAGACTAAAGTTTTCAATTAATAACCAATATGGTAAAAACTGAATTTTTTTTTAAAAAGTTGACTTCACCCCAGATTAAGGTTTTATCTGCCGTTTTTTCCACAGACAATACCTTACTTCGCATGTGCTGGGTTTTACAACACCATCTTCTCTTATGGCTAAAGCCAGAGTGCAGTCACATGATGCAGTCATTTTATCTCTGGCTCGACTCTCCAAAGGGACCTGAACAAATGCAACAGTTTAATGTCTAAATGGTCGTTCCTGTGCATTAGCATTTTATCTTTCTCTTCCGTGACTCTTCTCCGTCTGACTACACCCACTCCTTCCTACCACAGAAGCAGTCAAAACTGTGGTAAATCGCAACTGTGCGCTCGCCTTAGTGCAACAACATGACTGGCAGATATCTTTCCTGGTTCAGCTGTGATATAGCACGTGATTGGCTTTTGGGAGGAAGGGTTAGTATATGTGCTGCACAGCAGCCATCTTTGGCTTTAAGATGTTTTCCATTCAAAATTATCTGAGTGATCTGTCTCCTCTATTAAATGTCTCTGATCATCATCATATCTATTTTCAGAAAAAAATGGGCATTTGTTTTCAGTTTTCAGAAAAAAGGGCTTTTGCTTTGCTTTTTCGGACTATTGTGGTTTCAAAATAATGGGCTGTCGGAACAATGAGCAGTCCCCAAGCTACCACCGTCAGCCTGCTAAATTAGCTTAGCATAGAGACTGGAAACAGGGTTAGACAGCTAGTCTGACTTTTTCCAGAGAAAATCCACCAGGACTTTTAAAACTCACTAATTAGGACATTGTATCTTGTTTCTTTAAACTATGAATATCCAAAGTGTAACAAAGACAATTTGCAGTACTACAAGTTATGTGTTGTTATGTCTTGACTGGGCACAACTTCCTGGAGTCTGCCTGGCAACTGGTTCATGACAATGTGTTAATTAGTGAACTTTAGAGGTGCTAGCATGTGGACTTTGTTAACTAAGGACAAAGCCAGGCTAGCTTAGTTCACATGCTTACAGTCTTTGAGCTAAGCTGAGTAACCCAGCTGCTTTACATCTAGCTTCACTTTCACTGCACGGACATGAGAGGTATTGATCCTCTCATTTGATTCTGATATTCCCAAAAATATTGAACTATTCCTTAAGGTTCTGTTCTTTGTACCCCCACCCTCCACCTTATCCACTTTTCTCTGTGATTTGTGTATCATACATTAATGTAGCACTCCCCGTGTTTAAACAAAATAGCAGCATGTTTGTTTCAAAACCCTAATAGGGAAAAATAAATGAATAGTACATGCAGTGTTGATACAGCATATGCACATGGCTGTATGACTGTTCATTCCATTTATAATCTTACCCAGCATGCAGCTGAAATTCACACACATCTGCAAACATCTGTATACACTGTCTATATGGGACAGAGCAATGACTTAATAATCATGCATGTTTTTTGAATGGAAAGCATGTGAGATATTTATGAACATGCTAAGATGGCTTCTCTGTTTCTGCTGCACACACACACTGTTTCTACACACACACATACACAGAGCAAAATCCCTCTCTGCAGCTCTCTCTGGTCTTACTGGTCCCTCACAGCTGTCTGTTGATGACAGGTTACACCCAGAAAGCGCCCCCCACCCCTCCACCGTGTCACACAAACACACACACACACACACACACACACACACACACACACACACACTCATTCACGGTTACACCCTGCACCTCCTCACCCTCTCTCCCACTCTCCAACACGGGTCTTACAGCTGTGAAGCAGCTTGCCAGCGATGTCACGCAGATAGAAAGCTTTTAACACAGAGAGGTGTGTAATATTCATAAGGAGTGCTCCACTTACTCTGAATTAGACATTGGTAAGTGTGAGCGTGAGCAACACTGATCTGGTCCTCTGGTGATGTGGTCTTATATAATATTAATGCAAGTTGTGTGAGATATACCCTGTTGTTCGTTCTGCCCCATTTCTCACATGCAAAGCACTCCCACATGTTACAGCATGGACGTTTGCTGGTAGCTTGTTTAGCGTCGTATCCCACAGCCTTGTAATGCAATGCTATAGAGCAAAAGTCTTTGGGTGTTGTTTTTTGGGCTTTGTTCCTGCTGAACAATGTTTTTTTTCTCTCTCCCCCACACTTGCATACACATTTTCCACCAGGGGTAGATTGCCTTGGCATGAAAACAAAGTCCACTATCATTTTTGCTAACCAATTTGGCATTGGGCGCCGGTGCTCTAAAGATTTGTTGTCCCTGTTTTAAACCATAGTTTAAAAGTTAATTTTGTTGCTTTTTTGCAATTGGTCCCTTGTTCATTCTGTCCAATTACAAGTAAACCAGGGCTTGTGAAAAGCTCACAAATAGGTCAGCTTTATCATTTTACTAATCTGCAGTCCTGCAAGGTTGGGAACTTGAGAGATAGAGGGGAGTCAAAACAAATTCAGTTTCTTGTAACTTAAGCAAAGCTTGATTAACTGCTATCCTTTTTGCTGCTTGTATCAATGATAAATTCATGAAGAAATAGCAGAATATTCACACTAACGTGTACTTGATTTGTTTTGTTTAGACTTTTGAAGCATGAGCTGCAATGCTGACTATAAGATGTACACATGGATGACAAATAATCAAAAACATGAATGAGTGTAGAAATGGAGCAAAAGCAGATAGTCCACACAGGGTGAAAGGGGTCACTGACTGGTTTGATGAGCATGAAAATGAAGTAAATCGTTTTCTATAGACTTTACTGTCACCAGCTCTCAACCCAGCTGAGCACCTTTCGGAGATTTTGGAGCACTCTCTTTGAGACATGAGCAAATTGCCTCTCAAGACATTGAGGGATTTCAGGCTGAAACAATTTAAGTAAAAGAGTGAAATTTCACTGGAGGCTCTGCAGTGATTTGCTAAAAAACTGAATGACTGATTCAGTGGTAGGTTCAGGAAGTGAAGTCTTGAGAAGGAGATCATTGCTGTTGTTTTAATGTTCTCTCTTTTTGTCTACAAGAAAGACACAAACAAAAACAGAGTGCAGCTTGACACAGTGTCAGATCAGTCACTGGAGAACATTTTGCAGTGTAGCTAAAGAGCAAGCTACTCGCCAGGCTGTGTCCGCATACCTTTAGTCATCAGTGATTCAGTTAGAGCGGCTCTTGTGGTGTGTTCATACTAAATTATACTTCGATACTGCGGTACTGTACAAAGGTCTGCCTGGGCCTGCATTATGAAAACACTGATCATTTAGATGCAGATCTACTGGAAAAGAGTGGAATGCATCCTCCAGGTCTACACTAAGATATTAATTAGAAGTAGAACACGTCCGTGGTGTCTGCAGCTTTCCGTGTACGAGTCTGTTTTGAAGTGTCAATCAAGAAATTAAAAGGACAGAAACTGTGAAGAGACACAAGTTAAAAAAATGTTTGTATCAGCTGGGAGTAGATGTGTTCCATATTAGCATGAAAAAGTGGAATAGATATTGTTTGAGCTATACCAAGAAAACTGTTTGGGACACAGGAGTGTTTGTGTGCTAATTGCTAAAGCTAGCTGAACTAGCTTAAGCTAGCTAGCAATTGGTACAGTGGCAAACACAGACAAGATATGCTCCAGGGTCAAATATGCATGAAAAACGTGCATCAAAAATGTACTTGTGGATGCACCCTAGTAGCTCAGTTGTTAGAGTGGGTGCCAATATACAGAGGATGTGTCCTCGCTGCTGCAGCTCTGGGTTTGATTCCCCTCGGTGGCCCTTTGCTGCATATCATTCCTCTCCCTCTTCCTCATTTGTAGAGATGGTCTGATGCTATTTTTTCCTTCCTGATACAGATTCCGATACTCAAACTTGGGTTGTGACTGATACCGAGTACTGATCCGATACCATCACATAAAAATAACAATTACTTTAAAATGTGTTTTGTAATCATAATTTAGTAAAAAAAAAAAAAAAAAAAAAGATTTAAGTGGATCACTATGAAACTGAAGTACAACAGCATTCAAAAACTAAAATCTATGAAAATCTTATTCCTTACACTACACTAAACTAAGCTAACGAGGAGGTAGCTGGGTACTGTTTTGCGGCTAATAAATCACATGGTATCGGATTGGTGCACAGACTGGTACTCGCCGATACTGATACCGGCATTTTTGGTGATATGGAAGGCGTTTTCCGATACTGGTATCAGTATTGAAACAACTCTATTCATTTGTCCAATCCTTCAGCTGCCCTGTCAATAAAAGCCCAAAAAGCCTCTAGAAAAATCCTTTTAATAATTTACTTGCTCAACGAACACACCTTCACACCTTCCGGCATCATCAAAACGCCAATAAGGTAAGATCTTTTTGGAGTAACTGTATTGATTCCTTCACAAAGGATCTAGAGATTAGAAGATGTACCATGGCTGTTTAGTTCAAAGAGGCCCAACTCTTAAATCATAGACTTTATGTTGATATTTCTGTTAATTTTTCGCATCTGTACCCTCCTGCCTAATAAGCATTTGGTGATTTCTCACACCAAAAACAAGCTGCACCTTGTTCTTGTTCTCTTGAACGACAGCCAACTAACATCTGCATTTTCAGGTGTCTTGCTGCAGTCATTTGAAGCCACCTGAGTTTGGATCTTATTATTCTCACCTGCTCGAAGGAACCAAATTAAAGCAGTAAACACTCCAGAAATTGAATCCATACCACCACCCTCCATTTTTCACTTTCACTCTCATTTTCCTCCACATTCCCCTTCCTTTCTTCCTCTCCTCTGTAACTTCCTCCTCCACCAATTCTATCCCTATGCACACTTTCCGAGCTCTTTCCTTCCGTCCCTGCTCTTCCCCTCCCTCACTCCATCGCTCTGTAACTAATGGTCCTTAAATGCAGCTCCAGCTGTCGTGATGTTGGGACTAAATCACAACAATCATGAGTTATTATCAGCGGCGTGCTGACTGATTGTGCTAATGTCCGCACTGATCGTATTAATGCCGGGGTTGATTGGAACACATCCATCATAATATTCCCGGCAATGAAGAGGTAATAACCGGCATTATCCTGATAATGAAAAAGACTGTTAGGCTGAAGATTAAAACTAAACAGTGATAACAAGGGACTTCATATTTGGGAATTACTGCAAACAGAAGGCGAAATTGCTGCTCTTCTCCCTCCCTCGCTCACTGTTTCTCCTTCTGACGATGTCCTTGCCTCTTCTCCTTTACCTCCCAGTTCATCCCATTTGCTAATCGTCAAGTAAAAGCCTCATTTTGCTGCATATACATCATTATTTTATCTCATCTTCCTTACGCTCATCCCTTAATTATTCATCATCCTCATCTTCTTCTGGTTCCCTTTAGACCACTCCTCTTTTTCTTCCACATTACTCTACCCTTTCAGTAGACATACCACCCTTTTTTCCTCCTCATTTCCTTGTCCTTGTCTTTTATTTGTCCTCCTAATTCCTTCTTTACATTTCCTCTGGTTTTATTTCCTTCTTATTTAACCTTCCAACTGCTTATCCTCCATTTTCCTAACTGTTTGTCCTCTCCCCCGTCTGCTCATTCTTCATCCTATTTGTAGAAATCTCCTTTGCTGCTTCCTCATTTTGTCTGCTTATTCTAAAAAAAAAAAATCCACCTGTTTTCCCCCTTTTTCCTCATCTTCTCTTGTTTGACAGCCCACCAGCTTATCCTCATCGACTCTCTCTCTCACTTTCCTTACTATATGTCCGTTTATGAGAAAGCGCAGGAGGGAGACGATTGGGGAGGTGAGGGAGGGAGTTTGAGGAGTTTTAATGAGCCGGCGCTCACACCTATGACAGGACGAGTAAGTGATGGCAAATTAATGTGCTTGAGAGGGAAAGTGAGGAAGTGTGTGTGTGAATATGTGTGTGTGCAGGGATTTTTTAGGGACTTTGTGTGTGTGTGTGTGTGTGTGTTTGTTTGTTTGTGTGTGTGT
>JAQLOL010000007.1:9778143-9789716 GCA_029783665.1 Naso thynnoides | reverse complement strand
AGATAGATAGATAGATAGATAGATAGATAGATAGATAGATAGATAGATAGATAGATAGATAGATAGATAGATATAGGTATATTTTTTCTCTCTGTATCTTCTCAAGCAAACTCTCCCAGGATGTCCTACTTACATTTACTTTTCTATAATCTATTCTGAAGCATTTATCTGTCATGCAAACAGTGATTGACAGTAATAAATTAAAGTTGACCTTAATGTTTGTCACTCTGGCTAAACAGAACAGCTGCTCATATGACAAAACACCCTGATTGATGATTCACTGAGAATCCAGCGTTGATCTAAATTTAGCAGACTTCACCATGACAACTTTGTGTGAAGCTGTCCCAGAGACTGACAGTGACTGTGATGCCGGGCACCTACACAGAAAAGTAGTCATCAAAAGTAACCTTCACAGATAAGCAAGCACACAAATGAACAAAAACAAGAATGTGGATCATTAGTTTAAGTTATTACACTATTAAAATGATCAACAAGCTCGTAATGTTGAAAACTGACTGTGATACAAGTTCTATTGCACTATTAATCATGATGGGTTGTTATTAAACGAATGTCCTATGTGGGGAAATTGAATATTTATTGACTTTTTAAAAAAACAGGAATTGTTCCTGGATGCACTAATCACTCTCTGTCTTGTTTTCGCATCTCTGCAGAGCTGTAGATGTGACATTAGGCTGCCCACACAGACTGCAATGCAAGATAACTGTTAAATTTGTGTGACTTCTCCCTGATGTTCCCTCAAGCTGTCTCAGTCATACAGTTTGTAATAGGAGGGGGCGTCCACATGCACAACTCCTCCTCTTATCTAAGGTAACTGAGCAAGATATATAAAAAATTCTAACACATTTCTCTTTATAGTGGTTTTGAAACCCTAATTCTACATTTATGTGAAAATTTAACTGTATACAAATGGGAAAAATATGTTATAGTAAATTCAAGATTGTTATCAGCAAATATCCTTAGTTTGACAGTATTATGCACATAGAAAATAATGTCTTATGAGGATTAAATGATTAATGCATTAATCTCTAAGAGGTATTTAAATGTACTACAGATGTGTGACAGTGGCTATATTATTTTCACAGTGCGAATGTTGTTATGACTGATGATTTTGCACTATGGGGCCCTTTTAATCTCTCTACAAATTAATTTTTTACTGTGATTCAGGTAATTTGCTAACATGTTAATGCATTAATAATATTTATAACAAGCCATATGCACTAATAATGATAAACCCCTCTACAAGGGGAAATTTTGGACAATGAAGTCTTCTGTTCTTGAAACTTTGAGTACATTTTGCTGTTAGTTCAGTACTATTACCAGAGTAAAGTTAATATGCTAAAATCAGAACTTGTACATGTTTTCCCATCTTGGTAGCCTATTGCCATTTTTACTTAGATTTTCCTGCATGAGTACTTTTTTCACCACTATATATAGCCTCTAGTTGGATAAAAGGTGGCGAAGCATTTACCAAAAATTTTAAAAACAGTGCAAATGCTCAGAAATGAAAGCCTAGTTATGAGTAAATACTAATACAATTGCAGGGAGAAAGAGAGAACATACCATTTCGTTCATACTTAATTTATATTTAAATATTATTTGTGTCCCAGGGAATTAAAATAGCACCTGGTTATTTTAGTCTACACCCTGTAGGAGGACTCCTCCGCCCCACAATGCACCTGGATGATAATGTTTTGGTTACGTCACGTGTGGCTGGAAGGAAGGTAGCCAGAGTGTGGGCTGGGCTCTGGTCCTCCTTACACTGCAAATCACGCCGAAACGATTATTTTTAAATAAATAAAGGACTACAAAGACATCGCAGAATGAGTTAGACTCTGCGTTCCGTGCGTGCCAGGTAGGTGGATGTTAAATATGAATGTTTTCTTCACAGTTCTCGCTCATGCTGCCAGGCTGGGGCTTTGTGCTGCTCAGCTAGCTTAACGTTAGCTTGCAGAGCTAACAGCAGCAGCGTCGGGCAGCCGCCTGTCTTACTGGCGCCTCCGGTGCGCCTGTGGACGGCTAATAAAACCGCTTGTTAATGGCCTGCTAGCTACAGCAAACAAGCAGGCCTCCCTTCTGTGAGGTGTACAAATTAGTTGCTCATATCTCATATACTTTAACGTTTACTTATGTTAAGTAAATACCGGTCTGTGACATTGAAATGTAAGGTGTTAGCTTGCTGGCGGAATTTGTGTTATTAGTTGCTGTTTATCCTAAAGTTACATGAATTATTAGCCGGCAGAGGAGCAGCTTCAGTAGAGAAAATGTTAGCTTTAAAGCCATCAGCACTAATTATCGTTAGCTTTTAACTTGTTAACGTTCCATGATTGTGTTACTGCAGTTATTCCATTTTCAGTGTGTGTCACAAACAAAGCTGTGACAATGACAGAGGAGTCTTTGCTTTCAGCCTTAATAAGTTGTTTCTTCCTTTCTGTCTGAAGCCTTGGCAAGATCATTAGAATATATAACGTTAGAGGCGGTAAATGTAATTATCCTGTTTGCAAGAGTGCACTCATTTGAACTCTGTGGCTCCTCTCTCCTCTGCCAGTGCACCGAAACATGGATATTTGCAGCGTCCACGTCCTTCTGCTGCTCCTGCTGCAGACTCTGCAGACATCTGCTGAGGACTCAGGTACTGTGCTCACCTGTCTTTCCCAATAATGTATGATTCATCTTTTCTTTTGCATGTTCTTGCTGTGCACTCAAATTCCCTTGAGCAATATAAATACTTGGCAGCTGTTCATTTTTAGTGACAACTGGTGGGGAAGGGTAGGCATCACCCATCTCTGCTCAAGAAATTCATTGAGCTCAGACTGTTGTATTAATATGTTTGTTCTCAAAAAAACAAATATTTGTCATTTGCTTTGCACTTATGTGAATTCATGTACCTGCAGCCTAGTGGCACTTTAGTAATTTAGTAACATTGCGGCATTTTTTTGTCAAAAGCTTGCATTGTATCTCATTTTTATTTCACTTTGGACAAAAGCCTCTGCCAAATGAGTAAATCTAGGTTTTTTTCCCCACTTGAATTGTTTTTTTTCCCCCAGCTCTCATTGACTAGTTGCACCACATCCAGGTTCCATTAGAAAAACAGATTTTCATAGTTGTCTGAATAGCTTTTCTTTTTAAAATCTGGATCTGTAGTTAGGTGTCAGACTAACAACCCGAGTACAGCGCATAGTTTGTTCTCATCAGGCAAAATTAATGGAGATTTTGCTGGACTTAAAACATTAAATGCCTTCATATATCTGAGAGGTCAAACAACACGACAGTTTGTTTACCTTAAGGAGCTGCAGTGGGAAAGGCAGTAAAGGTAAATGATAACCTGGCCTGTAACACACCTACCTGCACTATTTTATTCTGGCTTTTCAAACGACATGTTGTGTTCCGTTATAAGATTTTTAAATCCAGCAGTTTGGGCAAGTTCTATCCGGCTAATCATCTCGCCACAAACTCCATTTTGCAACAGGTATTTTGTCCTTATTCACAGTGGGAGGAAAAGAGCTTAAGGACCAACTGTTTCAACAGGGATGAATCATCCACAAATCTGTTGAAAGAAAAAGGCAGATTAACCATGAGCTGTGTTTGAATCACATGCTGGGTTTTTTTGACTGATGAATAAAGTTGAAAATGGCTTGAAAGTGAAGGTCTTGTCATTTGGTCTTGCTTTTCACCACACAAGGCTCCTACAGACTTACCTTTGGGTGCAGTTAAAGCCCCACCCTGCTAGTTTCGACCTCTTAGAGGGTGACCAGTGCTTGTCTTTTAGTGCACAGTTATGGGCAGCTTGCTTGTGTGAGTGTGAGAGGGAAAGTTGGTGACACAGAAGTCTTTCTTGGCTTGCTGCCTTAAACGTGTGTGTGATTCTGTGCATTGCGAAACAGCATGAGTGTACAGTGAACTCAATATGGACTCCTCCACAGATGGACAGTTGGCGTGTCTGTGTGATAGCTCTAAATGCCTCCAGACCACCCAGTGCCACGGCACACGCTGCTTCTCCTCCGTCAAAGTGAGCAGCAGCGGGGTGGTGTTTGAGCGCGGCTGCCTGAAGGGGCCGGAGAAAATCCGTTTGCATTGCTCCACAGCGCCGTCCTTCCACCAGGTCATTTTCTGCTGCTCCCAGGACATGTGCAACAGCAACATCACCACCAGTTCGCTGATGGCTTCACTCCCAACAGGTGGCTAATAGATCTTAACATCGTCTCATGAATTAAATGTGATCTGTAGCTGGTTTCTGTCTCTATTTGAAGTTTTCCCTTTTCTAAATTCTGTACCTGTTTCAAATCAACTCTCTCTCAGCCCCTGAAGGTGAGCCAGTTCGGTATCGCGTGGAGACCTTAGCTGTCTTTGTACTTGGTCCAGTGGTGGTTCTGGCCCTGCTGTCTGTAGTGTCAGTTCTGGCCTGCCGGAGGCTCCACCATGGTCGTTTGCAGAGGCTGCAGGAGTTTGACACTGAGCAGGGAGCTATAGACGGCCTCATTACCTCCAATGTGGGAGACAGCACTTTAGCGGTAAGAATAAGAGGGTTTCTTGTTGAAATGTTGAAAATAGAATCCATCTTATCTTCTGGTCCCTCCCAGCCTTAAAGGAGAAGTTTGTTTTTTTAGCACATTAAGCCTTAAAAAAGATATTTACAATCAAATAAGCTGTTCTGTAACATTATTATGACAAACGGCGTAGTCCAGAGAGCTGGAGTTCATTGCTGAAGTCACCGCTAGCTGAAAACAATGGAGGAGCATGTGCACTCAGCTGATCAGACACATGAAACGCTTGTTTTAAAAGACGTGAAACTCACTGAATCATGTGTAGACACTAAAACAGGAAGTTATACAACGTCATATAATCCAGAAGTGGCTCTTTCAGCTGCTTCAGGAAACACAAAGAGCCGTTTCTGGATTATGCTGTTGTTAAACTTTGTATTTTAGTGTCAGTACATGAGCAGACACCACAAAACATTTGGTGGGTTTCATGCTTTTTAAAACAAGCGTTCATTTTATTTTTTGCCTGATAAGCAGGGTGCACGTGCTCCTCTGTTATTTTTCAGACATTTTCAGCCAGTGGTGGCCCTAGTAAAGAGCTCCGACTCTCAAGACTGCTCTGTTTGTCATAATAATGGTGTAGAACATCGTATATGATCGTAAATATCCTTACTATAAAGCTTAATGTGCAAAAAACTGAACTACTCCTTTAACCATGCGTACATCTGTGTTACAAGGTAGTTTCCATCCTCAATTTTATTTTGAAAAGTAGTTATTTCAGTTTTATATTTTAAAGTTTTAACATTCTATTTTATATAGGCTTTGCCCTCCAAGAGCTGTCGCTATTGGGTTCATCCCCTTGCCAAGACTGCACATGTGCGAGGAGATGAACCCGACATAGCGACAGCTCTTGGAGGGCAGAGCCTATACTCGTAGAACCGGGGGTTACAATCCATAATCAACATTTTAAAGGTTATCTACAAGGTACAGTAAAGGGTAAAGATTCTTTTGATAGATCTGAATTTATGGCCTTTAATGGTGTTAAGTTATGTAATACTCAGTATTTGTAAAATTAAATTTTTAATAGAAATGAGGTTTTATGGTGCAGCTGTCTTCGATTGTTAAATTAAATTCCTTCAAATGTGACAGAACAAAAACAGCTTCATATTCATTCAGTAAATAAAAATATCTCATAATCTGTATTTTAATAAAACCGTTTCTGAAACTTGTGCACTGTTTTTACCATAAGAGTTTGGTGTTTTGGTCAGAAGTTCTTGCATTGCTCTAACCCTAACACTGCGTTCATAACCCCGTCATCCACGTTTTGCTTTAAGCTGGATCTTTAAAGATGCTACATTACAGCAGCCTTTCACCTACATGTGTTGAGTGTACACTCCTCCAAAAGATAATGAGGCACGCAGCCGATCTGATGTCTGTGTCTGTCTTCAGGACCTGTTGGACCACTCGTGCACTTCAGGCAGCGGCTCAGGTCTTCCCTTCCTCGTCCAAAGAACTGTTGCCAGGCAGATCAGTCTGATGGAGTGTGTAGGTGAGTTTGATACACATCTGCAGGTTGGATTAATTTCTCTGACTACAGTTTGCTCTGGGCAGTTTGTTTATCAGTTTTTCGGATGATTAGGAGGTATCCCGTATGAAGACACAGATCTGATGTCAAACAGATGATAAGCCAAAAAATGACACACGGTTGCTTCATTTTGACTTATTTTAATCAACTGTCAAAACACAGCCTGTGTATTTCTTTGTCTTTCCCTTTTTTGTCTTGTTGACTGTGTTTAAAGTTACGTCACTTGTCCCAGGTTGTTGTTGAAAGGTTTGCTCGTTGTCAAGGCAACTCTGACAAATTTCAATTTGAGCGTTCAGATGAAAGTATGTAGGTCACATGCCTTGGGATCTTTTTTGTTTTTAAACCCAAGTGCAGCACAGTTTGAACATTTTGTGTCTAGAATTGGAAAAATGTGGCTTTGTGCTGCTGATGTGAAAATTAAGATATTGTCAGACAAATCAGACTCGCAGCTCCTTCAGCTGTTGTGAATGTAGCCATAAAACACTATGAAATACCTTAAATGCACGTTTTGAACTTCAAAATGCAGGCAGTGATTTTTTTTTTTTAACCTAATGTATCTATATTTTCTATTTTCTTTTTTTTCTGAGTCTGTTGATTTCTCCTTTTCCCATCTCTTTCCAGGTAAGGGGAGGTATGGGGAGGTGTGGCGGGGCCAGTGGCAGGGAGAGAACGTGGCTGTAAAAATCTTCTCCTCAAGAGATGAGAAGTCCTGGTTCAGAGAGACCGAGATCTACAATACTGTGCTGCTAAGACATGAAAACATACTGGGTGAGTCTGCTACATACAGCGTTTCCATGGGTCCCAGCAACCCTTGAAAGTTTGTGAATTTGAGAGGAAAAATTACAGCAGTAAAATTTGGTTAAAATATATGGAAATATACTTGGATCATTGAAAGTTGTCAAATTTATATATGAAATGTTAGAACAGAAATGGACTTTTTTTTTTCTTTTCAGTAAACAGCTCCTTCTTTCCTCTTTCATCCTGTTTGTCCTGCAGATGTGTCATTGTTTTACACACACATTGTTTTAATGTGCCAAAGGTCCACAAATGAAATGAAATCACTGTAACCCCAACATACTTTCCACATCACACGTCCAACGACTCGTCGGCTCGTGCAGACTGGGAAAGTGGTTTCATTCATGCTACAAACAGCCGTCTGCACCAGTCTGGCCACACGCAATATGTAGTGCGCAGATTGCAGCAGAATAAACAAAAGATAAGAGAAGTTTTAGTGGCTGCTTTTCCTTTCTTTTATCACTTTTAGCCAGACTGACGTTACTAATGGTGCAGCTGCAACTAAACCCGTGTCATTCCAGGCAGTGACAACAGGAGAAAAAAATAAAGGCTCTGCAGACATGAAGTAGAGCACTTTCTTGCCTGATTGGGACGTAATATATTCTTTATAGTTGTTATTCTTGATGTTGAACGAAATGAAAAATCTTTCAGTGTGAAATGTTGCTGTTAATTAGTGTATCTACAGTAAAACTAGTTCGGTCAAAACATTGCTTTATTCACACCGTTGAAAGAGCGTGCGCAGTCGGTGCGCTTTCAAAACGGACAGTCTGCTCATTTCAGAATATTCTCAGTGTTGTAACAGTAATTAACCTCGATCCATGTCTCTAACTAAGGCATGTGAGGTTGAATTTCAGGGAATTTGGCCTGGAACGTGGTTAAAAAATCCATGAATTCTATCTTAAATAAGGTGTGAGAACCCTCACACAGAAATGTGAGATCTTGCAGATATTGTTTGTGCAAAGAAAGAAAAATGTTTGATTGAGGAAAAACATTTTTCCTTTGCAATTAACTATAATGCAGTCTTGCAGAACAGGCCAGTAATATATTCTGTCTATGCAAGACTAACACCAGTGTGAATTAAACAGCTGGATCTTTTTTTTGTTTCTCCTCCCAGGCTTCATGGCGTCTGACATGACATCTCGCAACTCCAGCACCCAGCTGTGGCTCATCACCCATTACCATGAGAACGGTTCTCTTTATGACTACTTGCAGCGAGTTGCTGTGGAGACGTCGGAGGGTCTGGCGATGGCAGCGTCAATAGCGTGCGGCCTGGTGCACCTGCACACGGAGATCTTTGGCACAGAGGGCAAGCCGGCCATTGCACACAGAGACCTGAAAAGCAAAAACATCCTGGTGACAAAGGAGCTGCGCTGCTGCATCGCAGACCTCGGTCAGTCACTTATCCAGGTTTTTACTTGCATTTCATCAGGGTTTTCTAACCTTTTATGTATGTATGTAAAGTCTGCTGCTTCTCACTTCAGATAAATATACCCCTTTCTCCATCTGCTACATGTTTTAGAAGCACTAAAAGGAAAATATATTTCTTTTTTTCCTTTCTTTTTCATCATAGTATGTATTATACAACTTTGTTGACAGCATCTCTTTCTTTGAAGCATCTTTTGTTCTGTATTTCTGTCTTACTGGGTGCATATATGCCGGGTGACTCTAATACTCTTTGTGACTGCATGTTTACAGGGCTGGCTGTGACTCACTCGCAGGCAGACAACCTGCTGGATGTGGGCAACAATCCGAAGGTTGGCACCAAGCGTTACATGGCACCTGAAGTGCTGGACGAGACCATTCAGACGGACTGCTTTGATGCTTATAAGAGAGTGGACATCTGGGCGTTTGGACTGGTGCTGTGGGAGATAGCGAGACGCACGTACAGCAATGGTGAGTCATGCATTGAAGGCATTTTTAGGACTTGCACATGATGAATAACCACCTTGTCAGCAAGGTTATTTTATATTTCATTGGTCTTCACTTCCTGCTTTCAAGAGGGAGAGCTAATTTACCCCTTGGCCATCCTCTTGCTCCAGTTATTTGCTCTAAATTCTATCAACTGAATTTGACCTTTCAGGTATCGTTGAGGAATACAAGCCTCCGTTCTATGATCAGGTGCCAAATGACCCGAGCTTCGAGGACATGAGGAAGGTGGTGTGTGTGGAGCAGCAGAGGCCTTTCATTCCTAATCGTTGGTTCTCTGATCCTGTGAGTCTTTTGCTGTTTAATCATTTTAAAGAAACAATCACACGCTTTTGTTTGGGTGGCCAAAATTTTTGGTTAGCTACAGATAAGTGGCCACTTGAAAATGAAAAGAGAAGTGAAAAGTGTGAGAAATGACTGATTTAATCCCCACAACACTTTTTGTCTCTATAAACTCAGGCCATGTTTGGACGAGAGCAGCCCTACTAAAAATGGAAAAGTCTTTCCTTTGTGTCTTTAAAAAAAACCAAATGCGTTTACATGAACAACTGGAAGTGCTGTAGTATGCATGCCAAGCCAGTAGTCGGCAGTGTAAGTTTGTAATGACATCATCAGAGCTGTTGAAGTTGTTTATTTCCTGTTTTTACTAAGCCGTAAGCAGAAACAAATTAAAGAAATTCAGCTGTAGATTGACTTCTAATCACGCTACCAACACTTAAATTCAGCTCCAGTAGACTGTCGTCATATTCAACTTGTTTTCAGTGCTCTGCTGGGTGTTTGATCAGAGTTTGGTAGTGTCTAGAGCGGATTGCATTGACTTGTGCTAGCATCAGCATAGTCACCACTGTCATATGCTTTGCGGTTTGACAGTTTACACAGTCGGAAAAAGATTGCTGTGTCAAAAGGTGCCACTCTGGAACCCGGTTTCAAAAGTTTGCGGTTTCTGGGGCACCAGCGCACCATTATTATGTAAAAGAAAGGCTGAACCGCATCGAAAGTGTGTCGTTTAATGCCAGAACTTGTGCTGTGTAAACTGCCTCCATAAGCAGATGACCTCCTGTGCTTTAAGTTGTTTTCGAGGACAATCAAAAAGTTCAAAGGTGGACCTCACTCATTTAAATATTTGGAAACAAATGTTAAACATATTTTTTAATGAGCTTGTTGTGGATATTTACAGCTGCAACTGTGAAGTGATAAACAAGGCACCCCAATGATTACCCAGAATTCCCTTCTAAATTTGAAAGAGCACAATTGGGCAGCGTTTCCCCTCTGAGTGTCTTGCTGCAAGATTCTCTTCTTATTTCCTCTCCTCTGTTTCTCTCCCAGACTCTCTCTGCTCTGGTGAAACTGATGAAGGAGTGTTGGTACCAGAACCCTTCTGCCAGGCTGACTGCACTGCGCATCAAGAAGACCCTGGACAAGATCCACAGCTCTCTGGAGAAGGGCAAGGAGTCGTGAGAGGGAGCGGAGCCTGGGGGGCAGCTGCCTGGCTTTAAGAGGAGCCCGGTGTTCCTCGAAGGAGAACGGGCTTAAAGTGTGACAGACAGAGAACCGGAAGAAAGACTCGTTCAAGTGTCATCCAGCCTCATCCTTCTCTTTGCTCTGACTTTCACTGTGGTTGCCTTCCACTGACATCCCTCTCTCTGACTTGAAACCCACACAGACGTTTGGAACTGTCCTGTCTGAATAAGCCAGCCTTCGCTACAGGACGCAAGCCTGTCGCCAACGTGTCAACACTGACCTGAACTGTAGACTGTTACTGAGTGTGAAGAACAATGGATGGCATATTGTAGTTCTCCCATCCCGATGCTTTAATGCCCATTAAGACTGCACACACACACGCACACACACACGTGTTACATACACTACATACAGAGTCTCTTGCAAAACAGTTTCTGAACGAGCCAGTGTTTGTGGCATTCTGCCCAGAGACAATCACATGTGTTTCACCCATTAAAGGTAGAGTCAGTACCATTTGATCGATGCGGCTTGTAAACACAACATTCAAATTAGGCCCCTCCTCCCGAGCTCACTGCCACCTCAAGTATCGCAGTGTGTACGTGTGCTGCAAGCTACATAGGAATGTTACATTTGTTTTGATGGAAAAGTTGATAACATAGCAAGCTAGCGCATGCTAACAGCCAGTGTTTGGCACCTCCTGTAAAACAGAAAGCAGGCCAACTCTGCACTGCTCTTCATCCACAGCCTCTCCTTCTAGTGGTAGGGGAAAGAGTCGATTCTTAGACGCGATTTGGACATGGTTGATTCCAAATTGATTCAATAATTGAAATTTTAAATTACATAAAATAGATGGAATGAAAAAAAAATTGGAAAACGGTAAAGCAGCACACGGTGCGCATTGACAGTATACGGGGAGCACATAAAAAAACAACAACAAAAGAAACGTGGCTGACCACGAGATCCCTTTGGCTTCTGCAAAATTGACGGAAAGTAAACTAGACAAGAGCCATGCTATCTGTAAGCTGTGTCACACTAAGACAAAATCAAGATGCATCATAATCGTAGGCCTCTGAATCGGAATCGTTAGGTCGTTAGGTGCCTAGAGATTCCCACCTCTATCTCCTTTCAGTGCTCAAAAGCGGGTGAAAGCCAAATCAAGTTTCACTCGCGCACTGGAATGAGCTTTATCCACTTTCCGTTTTCGCCTCACTAGGGCTTTATTTCCTTTTCCTCACTGTTGTGGCCTCATCCACTTTTTTCTCCAGTCTGAACGGCGTCCAATCACTTTATCCCCTCCTAACCTCGCCTGC
>JAQLOL010000007.1:9737310-9773524 GCA_029783665.1 Naso thynnoides | reverse complement strand
ATGTGTGTGTGTGTGTGTGTGGGTGGGTCTGTGCAATGCACAACAGAGGGGCAAAGGATGACCCCCACTCACCAGAGATGGGATTGGGTAGTTTAAGGTGTGTATTCAGCAGCCTCATACATTCACTGTCCAGAAATTCATAGGCAGACAGAATTTCTCCCAGCATGCCTCTGCACAGCTGAAACGTCTTCAGCAGCTGCTCAAAGGTCTCACAACCTGAGACAAATTTGAGAGAATAAAATCATTTAAAATATACACTAATGCATGAACATGGACTCATCTTGACATTAAGCTGAACTGTGACACAATTTCCCTAACTTCCTTCACGCACAAAATAATTTCACAATTACATTAATACAGTTTAAGTGGTTGTAAAAAGGGTCAATGAGAAAATCTTACCCAGAAACACTACATTAACAGATTTGGGTTTGCGTGGACAGAGGACAGACACTGCGGTGATGACCCCGAGTGTTCCCTCTGACCCAATGAAGAGCTGTTTGAGGTCATATCCTGTGTTATCTTTGCGCAGTGTGGCCAAGCAGTCCAGCACCTGCCCATCTGCCAGCACCTGTACACGCCACATATATACAAGCAATCACATTAGCGCTTCTAATCTTCACTTGTTTCTTCTGTAATTTTAATTTTAAAAAACAACAACTTTCTGAGGAATATAAAAGTTCCTCATTTCTCTACTCCGCTCACCACTTCCAGACCCAGCACAGTCCCGTGCAAGGAGCCGTAACGCAGCAGCCGCAGTCCACCTGCATTAGTTGCCACATTTCCCCCAATGTGGCAACTGCCTTTCGCCCCCAGATCCAGTGGCATGATGTAGTCTCTCTCCTCCAGGTAAAGGGACAAGTTCTCCAAGACGCAGCCTGCCTGACAGGTCAGGATGCCTGACAGATGGAGAAAATAATCAGTCAAATATATCAGGGCATGAATCTTTTTTGAAAATACAGAAGAGCAGCATTTCAAGACCCACCAGAGATACTATCGAAGGTAAGGATGTTATTCATGAGGGCTGTGGAGAGGACGATCTCATCATAAACAGGCACGCTTCCCCCAACTAGCCCAGTGTTTCCTCCTTGAGGGTTCACCGCAAGATTACGGCTGTTACAATACCTACAAAAGGGGAAACACAACAACTTAATCACCTTATAAACCCCTCACTTGTGTGCTTGTCCTTCCATCCACTGTGTGCTCTTTACTTGAGAATCTGAGAAACTTCCTGTGTTGTTTGAGGTCGCAGCAACACTTCACTGGAACCTGCACATGTAAAACACATATAACATATGACAAACCATCAGTGAACTGGTGTAAGAAATGCATCTTCAAGTGCAATTATCTTTAATAAATTTAAGCAGTCGTCACCTCTCACTGACTTGAGCCAATCCACATTACTCGCCTCCAGCAGGTCGGGGTCGGTGATGGCTCTGCCTGGTAGGATCTTCCTGAAGAAGGCCAAATCCTCCTGAGTTATTCTGGAGAAAGGCAGCCTGTCTGGGGCTGCAGCGGGAGACGGCTTGGACCCGTCTGTCCCAGCGTGCAGCTTTCGACTGCAGACCCCAGAGTTCCATGGGGTGTTGGGAAGAAACGGACTGTGAGGGCCCACAGGGGAAAATATTGCTGTGGCTGTGGATGAGCGGGTGCCGTGGGGGCTGAAATGTCTGAGGGCTGCTCTCAGTTTGAGTGATTTCTGTAAAATCCCCATCAGAGCAGATAGTTTTGAGGCGGCAAGACAGGCTGAAGAAAAGAAGTGGAATGGATCATTAGTCTTTTCGCAAGAGAGAAGCTGGTTACAACCTTTCTTCATATCCCTTCTTCTTACTGGTGATCTTTGTAGCTCATATTTTTTAAGCATATCACTGCTGTAACTACAGAAAACTTATTCATCAGCCCACAAACTTAAAATTCTGAAAGGTTACAGAAAACTACAGAGACAAACTTAATCTTAAGACATAATATAGAAGAGTTTTAATTTAAAGTAACCAGATTTTTTTGGACTAAAATGATCAGAAAAAAGATAGAATATGAAAACTTGGACGGTTTTTTTTAGCTTTTCTTAAAAAGCCTAAATAATATAATCAAAACCATTTTTTAATGGCACAGCTTGAATTGCCTATTAGACATGTCAAAAAATTAAATTCAAACCACATAAATCCACATTATTGCTTTGTGAAGCAAAATATGACATTGCTCTAAATTCAGTAGTATAGATTTGTAATATGAAACATATCGAAAGAGCACAGCCCGTTCTGGGACATTTTTTCTAGCAGATGTGGACACAAAATACTATCAGTATCTTATTACATAAGTACTCTTACTACATGATTCAAGTGGTAACGTTAACGTCTCATCATACAGTTGTTTTGTGGAAGTTATATCCTCTGAATGCACCAATGCGTTGTTAATGTAAATAAGTGAGAATAACAACCCGGTTTTTGGTGGCATTTCATACTAAAAGTTCGCGTCAGTAAACTGACAAACTCGCGTTATTTCTCGAACAAAATCTTATGCTACATCGGTCAAATTCACGAGAGATAAATGTCATAAATTGACGAGGCAGTCATTTCTGTTAGCTTAGCTCCATTAGCATGCAGTTTGACGAGACGTTAGCGAGAGAATTCGTCATTTTACTCACCGCAAACGTTCACTTAACAACCCGCATTTTTCTGTCCGTGCGATTTTATTCGTTTCATATCTCAGAGGAAAATGTGTCACAAAGTTCAAGGGCAGCTGAGTTACTTAAGCATATCACACATAGTGTTTACAACTAACTAGCTGCTGAGTTGCTGGAGGGGGTGAAAAGTCACGGAGATGAGGAAAGGACCAATCAGAGGCCGCGTTAGAGATTCAACCAATAAACAGTAGCCTTCTTCCGTGAGAGTGCAGCCAATGAAAGCCGCGGAAGAAAGGCACGCATCTCTCTCCTCCAATAGGGTCGCAGCTGGGCGTTTCTCAAGTAAGAAGTTATAAAAAAAGAGTGAAAACAGTTAACTGCTCACCTTTTCTTCATCGCGGGGGATACCTGCCCTTCCCACGTGATGCTTCTCAGGCAGAGCATCTTGTTTAAATATTTACTCAGGCAGCTTGCATAGAATAACTACATTAGGGCTTATTATATAAATGAAATTGCTCCAAAAATGTCTGACAGTCTTATTATATGATATGCACTAAAGGTCATTACAGAATCCCTATTTTCTTTTTTTAATTTAGATTTTCTAATTTCAGGAAGTTTTTAAGTGCACTGCATAAGATTTTTCAGTGGCCCGTAAATGAACGAGCATTTAAAAAAGGGAAAGACCAAACAAAATAAATACAAATGAATTTATTCAAAAATGGACAAAACTTATTTTTTCTCATGCATCCTGTAAAATACATCCATGCAACATCTTTCTTCAAAGGTTCTGCCACCAGTAACAAATACTCTGTGTACTCTGATACTGTACTCAAAATCCATTTTAAGTCAAAACACCTTTACTGCAGTTTATAGTGGAAAGTCCCTTAATACAACTCTGAGTCATGTTTAATGTAACAGTCTTCTGCGCTCCAGGAACGCCACATGAAGGACAACACCAGTGGAAATCTATGAATCCAGTCCAGAAATAGAAATCGTTTTAAGACACTGGTAACAATGCCAGAAAACCCAGAGAACTGATATCCTCTCAAGATGTACACACCTGCATCCCAGCTACCACCAGGACGCTCACCGCCATTCATATGAGCTGTCAGGGTATGTACAGCGTGCAGTTATCTCATGCTTCCAGCTTGAACACTGACATGGCTAACACATAATCAAATACCCAAACTGATTTAATTCACAAAAAAAAATAAAATGTGTGTGGAATGAGAACAAATGTTTGTTGGCTTAGCACCACATCCCCACACCAATCTGTTTGCACTTTTAAGAAAGAGAGATTTATTTGTAAAACTATTGGTGCGCCTTGCGTCGTTGGCAGTGTGATGTCACTGAAGCAGCAGCCCACTGGTGGAACCGTTTCTCAGTGAAAATGTCCCATCTTTAGAATCTCATATTAAAGGAAAGATTTATCCAGCGTACAGCAGCTGCTCCTCAAAAACGACTCCCAACCTGAACAGCGTTTCCAGCAGGTCTCATGAAACCACATGTAGCCCCGAAGGCTGCCGCTTCCAGCTCAGCAGCGTGAACGTCTGCCGCCTCGGGCTGAACATCCCAACCTCTAAGATCAACGCTCTACACTTCAGTTGAGACTTGTTTAATCCACACTGAGTTGTTGTTGGTCGTACTCCGATATGAGCTTCTTGATGTGGGCCAGTTTGTTGTGAAGATACTCACAGCGGCTCTTCTCCTGGTTGTAGTTGGGGTTGGACTAAAACAAAAAAGTAAGATATATTACTGGATTAAGTAACAACAAAAAACAGAAGGTGACTCGATCCATGCAGCAAATCTGTGACATTTTGTGAAATTATTACCTTTTTAATCTTGCGGTACTCTTGCAGAATTTTATTATGAACCGTCTGTAAGCAAGAAATAAGAATTAATAAGACAGCAAACATCTGGTGGGCATTTGCATAATTTCATTTGAGTTTGTTGAATGCCATAATACTGGGAAAACATGCCCATTCGTGTGCAACATTCTACAGATACGAATATGATGGATAACACAAAAGAACAAACAAACAAAAAACTAAGTAAAACTTTAAGGTTCAATGTGTAATATTTCAGCATCAATTATAGTTAAATTTCTATGAGGTCAAATTAGTATCACATACTACATGATACAAAAGGTTGATGTCTAGTTGAAACCAGGCTATGGAAGTGAATGTCGTGTGAATGTGGAACTAGAGTGAAAACCAGGAATCCTAACTGGTAGATCATATGGGAACTGAACATTCTAAACATTCAGCACGTTTACATGCACAGTTAAGTCGAGCTACGTTTACAACTTGATTAGGCCATTTAACTGGACTACTTTCCTTGTCCCAGTATACTGGAGCAAAGGGAGAATCGAGTTACTGTCGGACTCCGCCATGGTAGGCGGTGATTTGCCCTGTTCAGCTGGCTGCTATCGGACCTTCTTCTGGTTAGCCAAACAAGCTACAAACAAGTAACCAAGTGGAATCCATCTCGAACAGTGAAAACATGGACAACTTCACAGCGCTGTGCTCTTGATACTTATGCTTTACTTTTTGTAAAAATTCCTTGCACAGGTCCCCTAGTGCTCCCAGGATTCTTGCTTTCTTCCTGCTTCTCTGTTACAAATTAATGCTGTTCAAGTTCCGGTCAAAGACCGCTACGGGGACTACTGGTCATGTGACGATTGTTAGGCCACTCTGGGTCTGGTTGAGTCATATGCATGCAGGAGTAATTCGACTTCCAACTACATAATCTTCTTGTGTTAGCTTGACTTTGAGAAATTCAATTTAGCATGATTTCAGTCGGGCTAAACGTGTTTACATGCATTTCAAAAGTCCCGTTTTAGCCGGACAAACGCAATAAATTGATTTTCTCTATCATGTAAATATAAAAAAGTTATGGTGCCCATCAATTATGGATCTAGATGCAATGGAACACCTCACGCTCCGGTGAGTGGGCGGTGCTTGATTTCGGCTAAAATCTTTTCAAGGTGGTGGACTAGTCACAGACTTTCTCCTTTTTCAGGGAAACAGTACACTAAAATATGTTTCTGAAAACATTTTATGCGAGAAACAGGCAATGCAGTAACAGAATGTTGTTTCATATTTAATCAGCACTGCCTGGTGAAACGGTTCGATTGTACTTTCGAGAGTCCGTTATGTTACGTCAGATGGACCTCATCTGCATACAGTAGAGATCTAGTCGTGATAACTGATATCCAAATTCAGATGCTGCACCATACCCATCATGCACCTCCTCTCCATACAAAATGAATTGGATTTGACTTGAGGTATTGTCAGCGGATTTGTTGTGTCGGCAGCATAAGAGAAATGATTGGAAGCGGATTTGTCCAAATTGTATTTACCTTGTACTTGTGTGAATCATGGTGTAGCTGTTTGAGTTGTGTGTCCAGCTCCATGAACTGCCGCGTCACTCCGTCAATCCGAGCGTGCAAATCTCTGTACTCGCTGTATTCCCTGTTAAAGTCCTGTTTGTACCTCTGTCTCTGCTCGTTGCTGTGAATCCATGTGTATGTCCTGTGCAGAAAGTATGAACAGGTGTTATGATCACATCATTTAAATATTTACCTGCAGATTATGGTGTTAACCTGCAGGGGCAAGAATATGTTTGGCCAAATTACACACTTGAATTTTGAGTCAAAGTACCACAAAGAAGTTAACTGTACTTACAACAGATAGTCTGCTGCTTCACTGTCCGCTTGAAGCACATTGGTTTTATGCAAAATGTCACTTGGCTCTGAAAAAAAAAAAATTGATGAAATGATGTCAAACATTTAAAAATACTGAAAAATTGTCAATTACAGTCACAAGTCAACAGTTACCAGCGCTCACCTGTGCAGTCTGGTGAGGCTTTGTTGCTTGGATCCTCTGAACTGTGATCTTTTCTCCTTTCTTTTCTTTCTCTCCCCCTCTCCTTCTCCTTGACAAACGAAAACAAATCCCAGTTACCAAAGCATCACATCAAATGGAAAAAAACTGTCAGAGAAATAAAAAAGTAGTCCTCTCACCTGATCTCTGTGTTTGTGTTTGCTCTTCTTCCTCTTGATTGTGTGTCTGCTCAGATCTGGCACTATCAGCGGTGACGGAGGATGATCTGGGTTGGTTTCAGGGTGGTCTGCTGTTGACTGGGGCTCCTCCTGAGCGCAGGGAGCCGGTTCGAGCCTCTTGGCCACTTCTGGTTCCTGTTGACAGACCGCTGTCAAGGAGTCAAAAAGCCTTCGAGGATCAAGCGTGCTCTTTTGCTCGTCATTTCCTGTTGCTTCTGTGACTTCTTTATGACCCACTTGCTTGGACGGCCTCGCTCTCGACTTGTTGCTGGCTGCTTTGCTGGACAAGTGGGATATCCTGGGCTTCTTGCTCACCAGAGGGTCAGTGTACTCCTCTGGGAGGGAAGGCTTTGGACGGTGTGCAGGGGAGGAGTTGGGGGTGTCTCGCAGTGGACTGACTTGGGCCTCTGGGACAGTGAGGAGGTTCTGCTGTGGCGGAAACAGTCTCCTGCACAGTGATAAGAATGTCATAAGCAAGCAGGCAATGTGCATGTGTAGGGCAGAGCTGGGTGATTAACTGAATTTCAATTTCAGATATGATTTTGGCTTCCCACAATGATAATGTGCTGCAAGGTGAGTCGACCAGTCACTCTTGTCCTGTCTTGTGTTTTAAATCAAGCGCACCTCTTCCCCAGATGCACTCTGCCCCTCCCCCCAGAGCACAAACACAAGTATCAGCGTGAGTTTAGAGCAGCGAGTCACAAGACATCGCCTCTCCTGTCGCTTTGAGACTTCGTTAATGTAACTTGTAGGGAGGCAGATAGCGAGCCGTTAGTTAGAAGAAAAGATAAAACAAACTCTGTGCTGTGGAAACACTTTGGTTTCGCGGAGTCAGACTTGGAACGAATTACAATCAAGGACAAAATGCTACAAGCTCGCGGCTGCACCTCCTGCCACTTAAATCAAGGACACTCTGCACAACACAACCGCAGATCAGTCTGGCTCTTGAGGGCATAAGAAAATTGCAGATGCCTTGACATGTGCCCCAAAATGCCCCAAATGTAAAATATACATCACAGATATATTAAAATATGCTGTATGTTTAGTAGTCAGCAGTAGGTTGTGGCAGTCCACGGCAACATAGGTGGTTAATATTAATTTTTTTCCATTTACATTTTTTATACTTTTTTTTGTTTAATAAATTTATGATTTAGTTCATTTAACTTTCAGTCCAATTGTATCTGACAGTAAAGACAGCAGCATTAAAAAAAAAACCCCCACCAGTGTTAATGCTCAGTTTAAGCATGATGTTCTTAAAGCCAATGAATAAGCTTGTTAAATGGTGGTGATTTCAATATCAATCAAAATATTTGTGATTCCAATTTCGTGCCAGAATCGCCCAGCCCTAGTGTAGGGTCTGAAATTTTCAGGTTAATCGACGCCACCTGTCAGCATAGAGACCAACATCGGCGCAGTGTAGCCCTGCAGATGTAGACACAGGCAACGTGCAGGCAAGAGAACTGACCTCCATCAACAGATGTGGTTGACGGGTGCTAGAGGTGTTTAAAGTGAGAACATGTAAAGAGAACAGCAGCAGTAAAGACAAAAAAAAAATCAGCTGATTTCCTGCAGCTTCTGGGTGTTTAAACTGGAGTACTTTTTCTTCACACGTGGCAACTTTTAACAGCTGTTACTTTTATTCATCTAAAACTGCTGCTGCTACAATTACTTTTATTTTCAAATAGGGCAAAGCTGCAGAACGAGTCTCACAATCAGCGTGTTTGAACAACAAAAATGCGTGAGCTGGCAAAACCTCCAACATTAAAGATCTGAACATCCGTACGAGTGAAAAGCCAATCAGAAACTCAGCCACAAAAGAAAAAGTCTGAATTCTCTTTCTAGAAATCAACAACTCTAATTCCAAACAGGTTTTCTTTGCCCAGTTCACAGCTTTCATCATCCCTTGTTTGAGATGCGTTGGCATCTAATAAACAACAGGCATGTATTAACAAAACCAGCGAGTACACGAGGTAAATGTTAGAGTATTGTCTTTGTGGTGTTCACAATAGCTAACTTGTGAAGACTTGACAGCCTGATGAATGTAAAATGAGTCAGTTTCTTTTTGAGTTTGAAGCCAGTTACCGCTGAAGACCAAATACTAAGAGAGAGTGGGAGAGCACGGCTAACACCCGGTCTAAATTTAATCTAAATTTTCCACCTTCACAGTTCTTGACCTGCTGTTTAAATGCAAACAAATAAAGCCTCCAAAGGAACTTTAGTGCTACTTTATTTCCTGGTGCTGTATTTTCTGGAGCTGTATTTTCTGGAGACCTTGTATTTTCTGCAAATATTTGGTTTATAAAAAAAGGTAACTATATTATGCCTTCAAGTTGTTGGCAAACATTTTCCTGAGATGAATGTGGTTGCAAGTTTTCAATAAGTCTTACCTGATGAGGATTCGCTTCAGAAGCTGCTGGTCTCCGGTGGTGTAGCCCGGCCAGTCCTTCTGCAGATCCTTATACAGACCATCCTTTAAAACAAACGTGTTGTCTCTACTAGTGAGCTGGCCGACCTGCATGCAAACACACACAGACAGACAGAGCAGGTAAGGAACTGGCATATTTACCTCATGTTGTTCATTCGTTCTTTCATTTTCTGATCCTCACAGTGTGTCTTATATCCTCTTGTGTTTTGCTCTTAAGCCTTACCTCTGTTAAAACAGAGTCCAGCATGTCTTTGTCTCCTGCTGTCAGTCCGTCTTTCTGCAGCCTCAAGATCAGCTCGGGCCTCTTGTACGGCCTCAGAGCCAACAGGTGAGTCACCCTCTCCCTGAGCGGCCGCTCCTGCATGTCAGCCGCGCTCCGCCTCATTGAAGCACAGGTGCCCTTCTTCGCCTTGACCGCGCTGAGCCCCTTCTTGACGTTGCTGAGGAGAGGCTGGGACGGGCGCCGGGGCTTAGTCAGGCTGGCCAGTGCGGGAGCCGGGGCTCGCACAGTTACCTTCTTGCCTGCGAGGGTGCAGGAGATCTCACATCAAAAGCAGCACTTCCCATATGAAGGCAAAAACATCTTCAAAAGAAATCTTGTGGAGGAGGTTTCCATCATTAAAAGTCGAGTTACTTTGAACTGTAGCTTTTGTTTTCTTTATTCTTGAAAGTGACTAGATGTACTAGAAACCTCCTAATTACATATGTGTGAAACCAATGCTTAAGAAGTGTGCTGACGCCAGCGGAAGAGGATCCTGTTGTGTAGCAGGGAAAGAGGAAAGACCTCAGTTCACCTCTTCAGAAACCAACAGCCGGGTTGCAAAGATGCACACATGCCAGCAAGCAAAAACTGCTCTTATTTAGGAAATAACCACTCAGTTGCACAAGCTTGTAGTGAGGAAGTTTTGGTTTTTTTTACACTTCCTTGAAACTCACAAAACGTATGCATTCACTGAAACAAGATGACGATGGCTAAAATATCGGTTTGGAAGGAAGTGGTTTAGTGGTTGAAAGTAGAAAGACAGCGGTGGCACAAAAAAGCTAAATCACTGGTTTTATCATGTGTAGGTATATTTTAGTGAGCAGGTTGTCTTTGAAGGTTTTGCAAGAATGCTTGTGGAGACTCTGCAGCCTTCAAAGCTTCTCCACAAAAACAAAATACACAATAATTTACGTGCATATGTGTGCATGCACTGTATAGAAAGTTTACTTGAAATAGAAAACAAACAGAGGCACAGAAAAGCCACAGGAGAAAACAACACTGGCTGTTACTGTGTCACTGGTGACCACACATGTTGCTATAGCAACCAATGCAATATGGCTGACTCTGTCTTTGTGTGTGTGTGTGTGTGTGTGTGGATATAATCAGCACAGTACAAACTTGTCTTCAGGCCAGTCTTCTTTCTTAGCTGGAGTTATGTTTTGTAAAACCGAACAGACTCGTTGCACGTGTCATACCCTGGTAGCGGCCGCCGTGTTTGATGACGATGGCTCCTCGGCTGCGCGTCTCCTCCTCAGCTTGAGCCATGCTCTGACGAGCCTTATCGTACGAATCGTCTGTAGCGTTGACTGTCATCTTCTTCTGGATCACCCCGAGACACGACAGCTCCTCAGCGGCACTGGGAGAAAGCAGGAGGTTTGCTGATTGGTGTTTTTGACGGATTACTTCACTGCAAACGACACCACACCTATCTGAAGTTTCACATTCTTTCCCCAAGTGGTTCCAAAAAGGCGGAGAGGATTTAGGTGGCAGATTTGATGAACAATTCCCAAACTTTTTACATTTATTAAATTCACTTCTCTGTATTCCCAGGCTTCCTATACATGCACAGTGAGGAACTCTGGATTTCCTCTGGCATTTAAAAAGAGACTGACAGCGAGATGTTATCAGCAGGGTAACTCTCACACAGCAGCAGTGGAGTGGAGACATTTTAAATATTGAAATTCAGAAACTCAGTTAGTTCTGTACTCAGGATACAAACAAAAACGTATAATCATGCAACCACTGTGCACCAAATATGATTTACAGCCTTACAGCCGCCCACTCTCCTATTTCTATGGCTTCATTGTTTTGCTTTTTGCTCTTTAAAATCAAATTTTGCAGCTTCCCATCCTATCAATTTATGCCAACTTTTAGATTTTCCCTTAAACTCAAAACGTGTAACTAACTGTGTGTTACGTGGATATTTTGTTGTGTTTTACCTGTTGCTGAGTTGTTGCACGCAGTCGAAGCTTCCATTTGGATTATCACGAGCGACATTTGTCACGCCGAAAGTGAAAACCCTCAAATCATCTCTTTTCTCAGAGCAAGGGATAGTGATTCTCTGTAACATGAAGGAGAGAGCGACAGATAAAAGAAACAATTAGCTTTAGCTTTTTCAAATCTTGAGATGACATGAAATTATGAGTAAACGTCGACAGGTCAGCCAGTTCCTCTTACCCCTTGGTTCCCATTAAAACAGATGGTGGGATGTGCAGACCAGCCCTGGAACAAAAGACGAATCACTTGATTGCATTTGTCTTGGTGTCACCCATAAACATGCACACAAAACAAATAGGCAAAGATGTACCAGTATGTAAAACACACAGTGCAACACAGAGGATGTTTTGTGGTTTACACCTTTGAAAAGAGGGCTTTATTCTCCTTCACAGTGGTTTTATTATCGCAACTTTCTTTCTATAGGCTTTTGCATCATGACCGGTGCGTAACCTTTAATGTTAAAAGCTTAAATCTCCTACAGTGCATTCCTTCATCTTCAGCATGTCTTGATTCCTATGATTTAAGTTGGTCTTTCTCAGTTGACTTAAGGTAGTGAGTTGTTCATTGGTTATTTTTACAACAATCAATCCACTGATTTCATGTTTTCACGCCTGAGGCAGGCAGTTTATCTTTGGTGTCATTGTGTTAAAATTCCATGTTGACCTTTACGCATATTGTGGCTTGAAAAAACACCACACTTCTGCGCCTCTCGCTGGATCTGTATTCACATCGTGACAGGGAATTTTTGGCCAGTAACGGTAATTTCAGAGAGCATGTGTTCCATTGGCTGCTCCACGCTGCGCTTCTTATTAACAGGTGACTTTGCTATGAGCCGATTAGCTGTTGAAATAAGTGACGCGCCTTGCGTTCTACAACTGGCCTCTGGTGTCCGCAGTCAACACTGTTAGCCGGCTTGAGTCGAGTTCAGATGGACCAGTTTGCATTGCTGCAACTTTGCCTGCAACCGTTTCGTCTCACTGTGAATCTCTGGTGCAAACTGTCTTAGAGAGAGAGAGCAACAACAAATGAAATAGCTGGACCAGAAACAGGGAGGGGAGGTTGCAGCGCAGTTATTTCCTTAGGAGTCTTATGCTACAGCTAGCTTGATTTCCAAATGCTGCCTACCTCAACTTTACTCAAGTTATAAATTGAAACCAAACAGCTTCCCTAACCCACTACCAGAGCAATCTAGACTATCTCCCCAAATTTAAATTTGTACACCTCATCGGGTAAAGCTTACTGGAATTATTGGATTCAGCTGTTAAATCTGATAAACTGCCTCAAGTGATGTCACCTGAGTCAGCGTAGGCTGGGGCTACAGGCAACAACTTTGAAACAGAATAAAACGGCGGGTGTGGAGTTAGGCAGAAGTGAGTTTGCAAGCCCCCTGCTGGTAGCAAGTAGTGCAAGGCCAAACTACTCACCACTAGCATTACACACCTGCATCTCTGACAAAACTGTCTGTGATTAAGCTGCACTGTGGGTAATGCAGGCCTCGAGTCTGACAATGCAAGCAATTGAAAGTAAAAGTGATTTCTGATGCACTTTTACACTCTCCATGTGAGGCGGACAGTGTTCTTTGATTGCAGCACTAAACGAGTGGAACAGCCTTTAAAGGTTGAGTGTGTGGGATTTAGTGACATCTATTGGTGGAGTTGCAGATTGCACCCCACTAAACATCAGTCCACTCCCCCTTCCCGTCTAAGCCAAGAGCCCACAGTGACCACAAAACCCAAGAAAAACAGGAGAGGCCTTCGTTAGAGCCGATGTTTGGTTTGTCCATTCCTGTATAAACATGGCCGACTGCGTGGAAGAGGACCCGCTGCTCTGTAGATAAAAAAAAGCCTCATTCTAAGGTAATGAAAACACCATTCTCATCTTCAGGTGATCAAGCACTAATTAAAACATAACTTTAAATTTTCAATTTCTGCCATAATGTACACATAGAAAAATCCTACATACCGGACCTTCAAATAAACACAGACAAAAAACTGTGGATTGCTAACATCACAAACGAAAGCCACCTTAAAAACCTCCATACTGCATTTTTTTTTAACTGCACAGTTGTTTTTCTCCATCATATCAGACAGTGCACCCCATTGAGATCAAATCACAGTCTTTTTTTTTTTCTTTCAAATTAATAGAGTACACCATTATCTTTCCACGTACTTCCTGACAGCTGCAGAAGCACCCCGTGCAATGCATGTATCTGGAGGAGCCATTCAGATAAGCACCAGCTGAGGTCATTATGACCTGCTGTTCAAATACAGCAGCTTGTCACAGGAGAATTTAGTGAAATAACAGCCCGTCATCTGTCTCAGGGGTGAATTAGCCAGGAGGAAAGTGCAGAAATGACAGTCCAAAGTGACACGTTTGCAGCACAGACGGAAAGTAGAGATGACTGGAATCTCATTGACCTTTTCACAGAGAGGAATCGTGAGTCCACCTGTTGATGAGTACAGACTGAGGTGGCTGCCTGTACACAGTCTGAGCCCTGCTTCATGGTGAGCCGCTGCTTTTTTTTTTCCCCCTGCGCGATCGGGCCAAGTGGGTTATGAATAGCCACACTTAAAGCTAAATAAAGACGCTAGAAATGTGCACAGCGACAGTTTAGTGTGCATGTTTGGCCTCTGCGTTGGGTGTTTTCCCCTCCTTCCTGTCTGTCTCTGCCTGACAGTGTTACAATAAAGCTGCAAGTATGACAGCAGCAGTGTGGTTTTCACCTTTCATCAGAAAATAGGTGGCTGGCATTTTCTTCACAGAGGAGTTTCCAATCTGTGTTACTAGGAATTACTGAATTGAGGAAGTGTACATGACTGTCTCTCTGCTCAGACTTCCTGCTGGGTATGATTCATCTATGATCAACTGGGTCAAATGTTTGATTCTGAATCTGCCATCTGTCCCCCCCGAGGCTACACTGTATATACCAAACTAGTCTGCAAGTCTACTACTCCATCTCTCATTATTCAGTGATAAAAAACCTCCTACTATTAGCCTCTTCCCCCCCTCCAATTACAGCCCGTTTCCTTTCTTCTTCACGCTGATTATCATTTATAATATCTCCCAGCAGCTCGTAACGTGAACGACTTTGCCAGCAGCTTGTTGGGAGCATCATCACACAGGGACGCGTTTCCGCATTGCATTATGCAACATGTATTCCCATTTCATAGCTAAAAGGAGGCTTGTAGGAGACAACAACCCGGGGAAGATATTGGCGAAGTTCGGCTCGAATGCAAATCACGAACCCGTCTCCCTCGCCCTTTCTTGTCACTTCGGTGTGGAGTACGAGCCCCCTTAGCGGGGTGTTACACTTACGCCAACCATAAATGTGCAATTTAGCTCATTATTTTGGGAGTAAATGTTGAAAAATAACCCACCTTGCCGCTTTGAAAGGAGCCAATGGCTCTTGCCGCGCTGTCAGTGAGTTTGACATGAAAAACAGAAACGTTGCCGCCGCGGCTCAGTTTGCCGCTGGACAGTCCGTAACACTGGTTCTCCTTCAGCGCCGACATCCCGCCGCAAGTCCCCGCCGGCCACGCTTATTCCGAACCGAGCAAATCCCGCATAAATAAACAAACATTGGCGAGACGAGGCAGAGAAAGGCAGGACGGTTCCGTGTGGCTGCTCCTCCGCCGCGCGCTATTCTGGAGTAGATCGCATTACGTCATGACGGCAGAGCTCAGAGCAGATTTTATTGGCCAAGAGACATAAATAAACCATTACGTAGGGCTTACGCAACCACTTCCACTTTTTCTGCCTCCCCTCCTCTTGCTATGCTAATATTCTTTCTTTCGCACGAGGGAAATTTCTTCGGTCTGTGTGTGAGTGTGTGAGCGGGTCACTCACCGTTTCTGCAGGTTTCTGAAGGGAAACCTGATTTTTTTTTTTAAAAAAAAGGTTTAGAAACACTGAGGTCGACATGAGAAAGCACAAGGAATCCCTCTGACAAAGTGGTCTCTCTTAATGAGAGTTGTTATCTTATTTTATCATTTAGGCCATATGAAAGGACTTTTATTAGCCTACATAAAAAGTACTGTATCACAAATAAGCCTAAAAGTTTTGGAAATCTGGCAAAATTAGAAACTTATAAGCAACAAAACACAGCCTCTGAGTACAGTAGTAGGCCTTCAAGTAGCCAACTAATAATGCAAAATGATCCCATTGTGAATAACTTATGATATATTGTATTATTATAATTAATGGCTCATAAAAGCATATGTTGTAACCGGTAAAGGTGACTTATATGCGGCTGATGATTTAACCTTAACATGAAATTTTTAAAAATAATTTGTATTAACAGTCTGAATCCACTGTCAAATGAATGTAATGCATTTTTTTTTTAAGTATACTGCAATGTTGTCTTCCAAAACGTAGTAGAGAACAAGTTTAAAGGTAGACTAACACTAAAAAGACGTTGTAAAGTATGAGGTGGCTCGTCAATTTCCTGTTTATTCTGTTGTATTCAATTTTATCTTATTTTTGATCTTCTATCATTTCATCTATCTCAAAATCCTATTTGTAAGTCTTTTCATATTGCCCTGTGTTTCTCATACATCTTATCTTTTCATACACTAACTTGAGCATTTTTTAAACTGCCTTGTTAAATAAATATATTGCTGTGCAGTAAATCTGTAGGCTATCATAATGAAATGTTGACAAAAATCAGTGCAGATTTAATGCTCACCTGCACAGTCACCAGAATAAAATGTTGGCTCTTGTATTTCCGAACCACAGATATGTTCAATTAGCATGTTTCATGTTTATCTTAACAACATTTTACTACACAGTATGTCAAAAAACAGGATTATGTGCAAATCAGGAATTTTAAGCCAAAACATGATCATTTCCTACCATGGCCAAGCAGTTTTTGTTCCTGAATATCACCAAAAATCAACCACACTGTGGTCACAAGATGAAAATGATGAGTCATGTGATTGGGTCGTGTTCGCAGTTGAACAAAAGCATCAACAAGTTTCAAAGGTCTGCCGCTTCACTTTCACACCATATGGAAACAAATGGAAATCAGTGGTTAACCAGAACTGTGAGGAAAATTGCTCTTGATTCTCGGCGTAAATTGGTATTTTTCTAATTCATGATCCCTTTAATGTACCAGATTCTAACTTGTGTTTTAATGAGCTCCTGAATGCATTAATTACTTTTTTTTTTCTTTTTTAATTTGGTTAATTTGACTTGGGCTCCTGGTTTTGATGGTGCAAACAAAATCTAATGTGGGCTTTAAAAGTCAGCACCTGCTTGTGGATGTTAATCATTAACTAATTCTTGTGGGTGTTTTGCTCATCTGTATCTCATCTGTAGCTACTTTACATGTAGATGCTATTAAAGCTCTTTATTGTCTGACCCGAGGTAAATAGAACTGATAGAGGTGGTTGGAGGGCTAAAATGTGATATTCAAGATAGAGCACTACTACCACGAACTACTGACTGCTACAGACTGTTTGTCCACACAGAAATAAAGATACTCGTGTAAAATTCAGCCTTAACAACAACAACAACAACAAAAAAATTCTTTATAAGTTACTGATTTGGTTTTTCAACACAGTTTGCTATTTTCCATATAATGGCACTTTTAATTTGAAAAACTACAATTTACAAAAAAAACACGCACCAAGTGGGACACTTTATGTTGCAAACTAGTCACAATGGACACGGACAGATAAAGTCGAGTACACTACATCAGTGAACACACACTCAGCTTTTGGGAAATGCTTTGAAAATCACAGGTAGCCTAAAAAGCAGCAGAATTACAGCCTTCACGAGGAGGCATTGTCATCGTTTCATACCCATTCACAACATGTTTGCATGTTAAGGATGCAGGAAAAATTAGATTAATGTGCTTGCCTGCTGCTTATGCTCACTGCTAATTTAGCTCCAACTAATTGCTGTTTGACTTAATTGCACATCTGGTATTTGAGGGCTGCTGAAGTGGTTTCCCGGTCTCTCAGATGGGCTCGCAGCCAGTCTCTCTCTCTCTCTCTCTCTCCTGCTCTACCATTTTGAAATCATTCAAGTCAGATTTTATTATTTAACAAAACAGGTGCTCAGCGCTCTGCAGAGAACAAAAGACATAAAAACAGACAAACACAACAGACACAGCAAGCGCATCGCACATTTTTAGATAGAAACAAACTGCTGTGCATTTGAAATTGTGTGTGTGTGTGTGTGTGTGTGTGTGTGTCTCAGCTGTCTCCCTCTGCCAGTGTTTGAACGCAGATGGTGGTCACAAGGCAGTTGAGATCTGTTCAAAGCTGACTCATATCAAAGGGCCTCCAGGTCTTTGTAGCACAGTGTCTGCAACAGGTGACATTTTAGACTCACAAGCCATTTATAGTTATTAACGGACGAACCTCCCCTTAACCCAGCAGGTACGGAGGAGGAAGAGGAGTAGATGAAAGTTTGCATCCTCTCATCATATATTTGCTTTCTGCTGCAGGCCAGCAACATGAGAACGCTTCGTGCCATAGCCAAACTGAACCGAAAATGGCGTAAAAAAGATTTTTCTACACAACTCATTTGAAAAGAATCAAGATGGATGCTTTTCCTGTATTTAGAGGAAGAAGAATAGGTAAATAAGTACTGAAGAAGGAGTGTCAAGGTGGGTTTAATGTCTGCATATGTGTGCTTTGATGTGTGTGAAGATGTATGCTTATCAGCCTACTTGTGGATACGGCATGGCATGTCCACGTCCATTTTTCAAGAATGTAGCAGTCTTAAGTTTATTGGATATAATTTAGAATAACTTGAATCTACATTGACTGACAATACAAGATGTCAGTGCCCAGTATTGTCTAATTTTTTGATGTACTTAGTATTTTATTCAAAGTATAAAACAAGAAAACAGATGAATATGAACTATTTAAGCTTAGTTTCCAGTTAATTTGAGCATCTCATGCTGTAATTTCATGTGTTTTGGTTGGTTGAATCTTCGTCTCTTAGGCAAATGTTTTCTTTGTGAGCAGTAATCACAGAATTACAATTGCTTATGAAAAATAACACAATACACCTTCAGAAAAGTGGAAATATCAGATATTATTATCAGTTGATTTGATTTTTTTTTAGAGAAAAGACCTGCAGTTCGTTTTTGGAATATTGTAACATGGTGAATGTTTGTCTGACTTTCCTTTACCCTTCAGGCCATGGGAGACCCGCTGTCAGACTGCAGCCCCCTTATTGGTGCAGCAGCTTCGGGTAAGCTTCGTCTGGTCCGCCTGCTGGTGGAAGGTGGGGCTCAGGTCAACGGGCGCAACCCGAAAGGAGAGACCGCTCTCCTTGCTGCCTGTAAAGCCCTGCGGGGGGAGCCTGCTGGACCCGAGGCATTAAAACTCATCACATACCTGCTCCAGAACAAGGTCAGTCTGCAGAGAGTAATGTCTCCCATTAAACTCAAAATGCATGTGCTGAAATGTAATCTACAGCAAGTTTTGACACACAGAATTTCAGCAGTATATTGACCTGGATGTATTTTTAATAGATAATAAATGTGCACCTGTAGGAAGAGAGGTTTATTGTACTTTAAATGCATAGTAAACATGCAACTGATGTTTCTAGCTTTGCTTGTGTCCTCAAATCACCTACCGAAGTGTTTCTGCACATTTGGTGCTGCTGAACGCAACACAATGTACTCTGAGGCAAGATAATTATTGATTATATGGAGGAATGTGCCTGAGAGGAGGAGCCAGAATTATAAACAGATTACATGTCATTTTAAAAGGGAAATTATGTGTCTGAGCACAAACCAAGCTCTCTGACTGACACCTCATTAACAATGAGCCTCGCTAAAGCTTCACGGGATACAAACTTGAGGTGTTGTCTTTAATAACCTGTCCTCATCTGTCCTGATCAGGCAGATCCAAACGCACAGGACCGGGCTGGGCGCACAGCTCTGATGTACGCCTGCATGGAGCGAGCAGGAGCTCAGGTGGCGTCGACCCTGGTGGCTGCAGGGGCCGACCCCAGCATGGAGGACTACTCTGGAGCCTCAGCGCTGGTTTACGCCATCAATGCAAAGCACCAGCCGACACTGAAGGTCAGCTAGGAGAGGAAAAAAATGATCTGAGGCTGTTAAAATCAGTACATTTGATTCCTATTTATATTGATTAATAAGTAAATATGTGTCTGTGTTAACAGAAAGTAGACAAATCTACAAAAATACTTAACAATAGTTTGCTCAGTCTCTATCCAAAAGGTGGAATAAGGGACTTAACTACTGAGGTAATGAAATCAAATTTCAGTCAATAGGTGGACCTATAAGGAATATCACCATTTCTGCATTAATTTGTCGGGAGTCTTTTAATGTTGTGGCGTGTCAAGGTGGAGCTAGTTTAACAAATCTTTATACTTTTAGATATTTTAATCTATATGACAATTTTCATAGCTCATTACTTAATCATAGGTTTTGTGTGAAATATCTTGATTTCAAAAGGAACTAGTAACTTCAAATGTGTGGTACATAATTTCTGCTGGAAGGGATCTCTCAACCAAAACAAAACTAAAGGTGTAGTATAATGATGACGTGAGGATGCGTTGGATGGTGTGAGTTGTTGTCCTCACGTTAAATAATCACGAAGCAGATAAAAATCTGTCTGTTTGACTCAGACAGAAATGTCCACGGATGAGGAAGTGTGTATGATTTTTATTCATTTCATGTTTACTCATGTTTAGACTCTTTGTCACTTCCTGACTCATCATATGGTTTTTTTCCTTTGTTACCTCAGTCGTTATAGCAACTAGAGGGGAAATGGGGGTATGACGCAATTGACAGGGAACCATATGAAATACCATGACCTTGAGTAACACAAGTATGATATCTCTCTGAAGTTTTATGAATGAAATTTAGTATAAAATAGAACAAAATGGAGTAGAAGAATAATGCAATTAGCCCAATTATTTTACAGGGAAGTTTTAAAGTTTCCCAATGTTTCAAAAGCTTTTCCTCCCTACTAATATGAAGGAAACACTGAATTTTAATAATCACAGTGAAAAAGCTTTAAACACGACTCAGAAAGACTTCAGTATCGGGCACGATCAAAACCAAAACTGGTCAAATCCAGTCCATGCTTCACCTGCACTATTTCCTCAGGTGTTGATGGATGCCTGCCAGGCTAGGGGTCGTGACATCATCATCATCACCACAGAGATGGGTGTGAACGGCGGCCCGGTGACCAGGCGTTACCTGAATATTCCTCCATCTCCTGACACGTCACCGGTATCCTGCATGTCCCCGTCTGACATCATCCTAAAGACTGGTTCACCCAACTCACCCGAGGGAGGAAACATCTTCAACTTCAGAGGAACCAGTGAGTAAAACCCGATTGCAGATATAGGAGCATACTGTTATACAGTGTACATTATGTCCAGTTTGTTTGTGCACAAGTCACCTTATCTTTGCATGTGTCCCACCAGTATCTAAGGGCTATTTGTGAGTGGACTCTAATTCAGCAAAGCTGCTTACACAGTCTTCTTATCAGCAATCTTAACGTCAGGTCTACAGCATAATATTATGAAAGCTGCCTGGCTGTTTCACCTTAATTTTGAATTCAGGAGTATCTGTATGCAGACACTGTGCCCCTCCTGGATATAGCAGAGCAGTGTTTAACAAAGGCAAGTCTAGACAGATGAGAACAAATTCCTGGTGGCTGAAATCATTAGCTGAGCGCTCATTCCTGAGGAGACAAGATGAAAATGTGTTGCCAGGGTGAGGTGAAGTTAACTCTAGCGGTGCATTACAATGAATGAAGCAGAATTTCTGCTGCTTCACAGGAACTGACATCCAATCCATATAATAGGGAAGAAGAAGAATGTCTTTAAATAAAGTGATATTAGAGTGTTCAAGAGAGGATGTGAGGATGGTGAAACATCTGGCTGTTCACAAGTTTCAGAATACGAATCACTTTTTTTTAGCCATGGTGACTGCTAATGCTTGGTTGGTTGACCACTTTTTTTTTTAAACAACTAATGGATGAATTACCATAAAATCTTTTGCATGTTTGCATTTCCATGTTCTCTATCGGCTGAATCCCCATGTTGATTCCCTGACTTTTTCTGAACACTAACATTTTCAGCGCGAAGTTAAACATTTGTGGAAATGTTCAGGATGTTGAAATAAAGAAATTATTATCAGTCACTTGTCTCAACAGTTCAGTAGGCTACTAATAAGCAAACATTAGCATGCTATTACATTCAATTAGCAACCAGAGTAAACATTAGGCCTACATGAGCCAAATATCAGCATGTTAGCATGCTAACCATAGCATTTTGCTCTTAACTCTGTTAAGTCATGCTTGGTAGTAAAATCTTTAACTGTGTCTCATTTCAACAGTTTACTACTTAATAAGCAGTATAAAAAAATTACAGTATTGTTTTTTGGACAAGAAATAAACATACATTAATGTTTAAAGCTAACAGGAAATGCAACTGAAGAATGACTATGACAATAAAAGTTACTATGACCAGTAAACACATTTCAGCCAGCCACTGCGGTCCTAAACAAATGTTACTTAGCAAATGTTAGCATGCTGTCACAATCGACTACTGACCAAGGTAATATGTGCCAAATACCAGCATGTTAGCATTGGGAATGTCAGCATAGCATTCCAACAAAACTTAACCCTCATTTGATTTTTTTGCAGAGCTGTTCCACTGCCATCAATTGTAAAATCAAGTCTGTTCTACTTCAGCCTTTATAATCACAAATTAGCCTCTTGGCTTTACAATCTGTACTCACACAACCCACTCTAGCCTTACAAGTTTGATTTGGACAAAGAAAAAGTCTTGAACAAGTTAAAAAATTGGGGAAATTTCAGGAAGAACAACAAAGACAAAATTGCAGACATTAAAACTGCAACTGGAGACACACAGGTCTTCACCATTTCAGGAGGAATGGGTTTCGCTTATTGTCTGTGTCTTATTTGCTTCCATCAAGGCAAAAGAGGAAGTAGCAGCAGCAACAGCAGCAGCGGCAGCAGACTTCCCTCATTTGACCTGAGTCCGTTGAGCCAATGTGGCTCTCCACCGCCTAGGCAGAGGGTGCTATCTGAACCGTGTCTGGCCATTCACAACCTGGCCTGTCTGAACCTGGCTTACCAGGAGAGCATAAGTGAGAGAAGCCTGCAGGAGGAGTTGGACAGAGGGGATTCAAGGGGGGAGCCACATTTCCATCAGTCTAGGATGGAAGAGAGGATGGAGAGGGTGGTTCAAAGAAGGGACAACAGATGTGAAGGACAGAAATGTGACAGCTGCCATGGAGATTTTCTTCCCAGGGTTCCTCAGTCAGTCGTCTCCCTCAGAGAGATGAACTCACCTCAGTCAACCCCAAGAACACTGATGTGTTTGACGCCCGGAAGCTCAACATTGGACAAAACAACCCACAACAGCGATAAGCTTCCTGCCTGTCCGTCTCCTCACTCCCACTTCCGCAGGAACACCCTACCCTCTATCACAGTGGTTCCTCCTCTGCTTCACCTCCCTCCATTAGTCAACCAATCAGACTCCCACCTCCAGGTTCCAACCCAAGTTTCACCTTTCAAAAGCAGGAGCATGGTGTTCCTGCCTCACCCACCCAGCTCCTCGCCACCCTCCACTTCATCCAGAGCATCTGTGAGACCGGCATTACTCCCTCCACTGCCACTCGCCACCTCTGTCACATCCCTGGTTGCTCCTCCTGCCTCCAGCTGTGGTGAGAGGAGCAGGAGGTCAGTGCGTCGCCATTCGGTGCAGCTTGAACAGATCGGAGGAGGAGAAACCATTTAGGCTCTATCACCTTCATTCCTCCATATTTCAGTCCTCTGACGCTAGAAAGCATTAAGTTCAAGCAGCAACCTGAAAATGGGCCTGAACTCTGAGGGGGTTGTTACATAATTTGCAAAAACATCTGCTTGAATCCTCACTTAAGATCTGCAAAATGTACATTACAAACACACAGGTTCACAACTCCAACTGTGTGAATGACTTTGCAGATCCAATTATCACTGTGATAAAATGTAGTGAATAAAAAGAAAATTACATCTTATTACCATGTTTGATCTTTGGTAAATTCTGTTTAGTATTAGGCTATCTAGACACAGGTGACATTTTAATGATGACTAATGATTAACTGATTAATCATTCAGTCATTTGAAAGACAATTTATCTGAAACACTTAGACAATCAAACTAATCTTATATTGAAACATTTTCAAAATCCCTCAGTTGTTTTTTTAATATTGACATTTGCAATTTTTTGTTGCCTTTGATCGGAATTGAATAGCTTTAGTTCTGGCCTGTTTTCACATCATGATCTTTAAACATGTGATATTTGTTTTAGCAAATAATTACTCAGTTTGTCAGGAAAGTAACTGATCCTGATGAACACTTAGTCAGTACGTCCTTTTGTTTGCCTATACTCATAAATAAATGTTTATTTCACTTGGAGGAGTGCCTTGGTTTTTTCCATGGTTGTCTCAGAAGACTTCATGGAAGTCGTTTTTTTGTGACTAAAGAGCGAGAGAGAGAGAGAGAGAGAGAGAGAAACTAAAGAACGCCTGATGGGAGACAGAAAGCCATCACATCCACGCAGCGCTTCCTCCTTCTATTTTGAACGACAGTTCCTTCCCTTATCAGGATTTGAGTCAAAATGAAAACATCTTCTGTATCCTGATGAGCTGAATGCTCAAATTAAAATGCTTAAGGATACAAGATAGTGGGTTGTTGGGTTTTTTTGGCCTTAAATGGTAAAATTTAAATGGTAAAATAAAACAAAACATAAAACAAGTATTTTGAAAAATCTAAAAGAATTAAAACTTTGCTTTGCTGCAAAGGTGCTCTTTATTCCTCCCTAGTTCTCCCTCTGGATACGGAAAAATGAATTCAATGAAACCAGTATTCCAAATCTATAGAAAGTATTTTGGATATAGTACTATAACAAGGAATTAATTTTATTATCCTTTTAAAATTCTTCAGTAAAGCCACAGAAAAACCTAAACTTTAACTTCCTGTGAAGGTAATTTGTAAGAGCATGAATCCAGTGAAAGAAGTGTGAGTTCATGGCAAAAGGAGTGAAGTCATTTTATTTGTTTTTAATATGTATCTACAACAAGGGGGACACAGGCAAAAACGACTGACAACTTGATGAAAATTAAAACAGAAACAAAACAAAACCAAAAAAAAAAAATTACATTTATTATCAATGCAGTTTTCCCACCTTTTTTTTCCAATAAGCAACATTTTTTCGTCTAAAGAAACTTTACAATATAAAGAAACATACGAAGGAACCTCTTATTTTACTACACGAGACATTTAGGATCTGAAACTACCCTAACATGAGATACAAAGCAACTCCCCAAGGACAGACTGCCTCATATTCAATACTGCTTTGTCATCAAGAGGAAAAATGAGGAACTGAACAGAAAAGTCTTTACTCCCCTCAAAAAAATTCCTCTCTTTAACCCTCCCAACCCCTGAATGTTACAGTATTATACATCAGCACAATAGAAATACAGAAATGATCAACGTGTGACGGCTTTACTTACAGGACAGAAAGATAGAGAGAAGTTCGACTGCATTTTATACAACAGTTTTTCAAAGTACAGGGGAGGAAACGCCGCTTCCCGCACTCTCTCTACCTCTCCTCAGCAATAAGAACAAATCTGTCCCATTATTTTTTTTCTCTTTACTTTCCCAAAAACATTTCTCCCGCCCCATTTTAAATAGATCAAAAAAAAAGAAAAAAGAAAAAAAAAATCCTTCATAGTAAAGTCTGTTCTCTGGTCCCTGGTGTATTGGTTTGAGAGACAGTGTCCTGTGTGCCCTACTTTCAGTTCGAGTCGTGTCAAGAGGGTGGAAGCTGAAATGCAAGTGTGTTGGAGGCAGGAGTTTTATTGTGAAAAACTGGCCTCTTTTTTCTCTGTTCCTGCAAATTCCCTGTCGAAAAAAAAAAGGTGAATAATATGCCTGTTTTTCCGACATCTCGAGTCCTCTGGACGAGAATCATGTTTACATTTTTTTAAAGAAATGTGTGTGACAGTGAGTTAGCTAAAAGGCGCTCAAACACACTAAAAAGTCCCCTCCCTCGCACTCTCAGACCTCCTTGACGCCGCAGCTCTGATGCGCAGTAAAGCCCAACATTTTGTCCGTGATGAGAAGAAATAGCATAATAGTCTATAGCAGCTCCAGTTTCTGTTTCTCATCATTCATATCATTTCTGAGTAAAAGACACACCATCTGAACAAACACACACAGTCGCCTCAATCAGCACGTTTCTGATCGACTGTTGTGATTTTGAAAATATCAAAACATGTCAATGATATCAAAATGCATTTTACAGTATTTACAAAAACATAAAATCAAGAAGATGGAGAGAGTTGTACAAAAAAATTAAAACAAATCAGAGAGGGATGTGTGTGAGTGTGTGTCAACGCTGGCCAAGTAGAGAGCTGAGAAAAACGGGAGAGGACGGAGGTCTTTTTCTTCAAGATGAGCAACGGGAGGGAGGCCACTCGCTACAGTCGACAGAGCAACGCTTTGCTCTGACATGAAAAACACCAGCGATCCTATCAGCAGAGAGCCAGAAGTCCTTCCACCAGAAGAGGGAGCACTCGCATGTGTGAAAACAACAATGCCTGCAAGCTAAACTGACGGGCGTGTAAATGCAAACTCCAAAAAAGCACAGATATACATCACAGTGTGTCGAGGACTCGCCAGCAAACAAAAAACAATCCAAGTGTTAACGACAGGTCAGCAGAGATGATGACGCAGCCTTCGTGCGTGGTGAGAGTGGACAGTAACTGAAGTGGGCAGCAGCAGCGGAAGCAGCACGAGTGAGAGTCAAAACGTTCGACACTTTTTAAAACACCTTCGGGGGCTCGGATGGAGGTCTGATGGTGTCAGACGGAGAGATGGACACGCTGCTGACTGGATCTTCATATTTACACAGTTGCTACTAGTTCTGCGGTTAACAAAACAAACAGGGACGCCACTTTCAAAAAAAGAACAAGTAACAATGATTCATAAAACAAACTTAAAAGTACATAAATAAATAGAGCTGTGCATTTCACTGCATGGAAGCTACTAAAAACAGAAGCCGCTTCTTCTTCTGGTTCAGATTACTGAGCGAGAAGTTGAAAATTTGGACTAAGATTTCCTTAAAACTGGGAGAAAGCTAAAAATAAAAGGGCCAATCAGTACCGTGATGGTTGAAATCTTTCCTGCAGGGGGCAGTGTGTCCACAGCAACTAATTTCTGAGCTGTGTGCACGAACGCTGTCTTCATCGTAATAATGTGCCCTTAGAAACGACAGAAATTAGAAACCTAACCTTAAAATGATCATAACAATATCATTAATTACAATAATACAATAATAAAAAATAGCAATGATACAATACATACACAAAAAAAGTTCACTGGTCATCACAACACCTCTGTTAAAAATGTACACACAGAGGGAACATTAAGGTGGGGGGGTAAAAGGGGGTTGTTTCATCCAACCCTAAACTGAATCCGTTTGTAGGAACAATAACAACAAAAAAAGACGATAAGAAATGTTTTAAAAAAAAGTCCAGAGTCGTGGTTTTGAAGCTTCCAAGCAGCTGCGAACAGACCCAACACTGTGTCCTCAAGGGGGCGCTGTGTTATCCAGTCTCCCCTCCCTCTTTCTCTCTGTTTGTCCTCCTTCCCTCGCTCATTGTCTAGAACCTGACAGGAAGCCAGGGAGGCCGGGGCCGGAGTCAGAGAGGAGGCTCTTCCTGTTGCTCTGTGACTGCTTCCTATTCAGACTGGCGGCCATCTTGCATGCTCCAGGAGGGCCCGTCTTAATTAGAGTCCCAGCATGCTCAAGGGCTGTCCCAGAAGTCTGTGTGGCCATAGAGTTACCGAGTGAGAAGGGAAAAAGGGGCGGGGGGGTGGGAGGGGGGGCAGTGGGTCCCGTATGGGAAGGTTGGGGCCGAGGGTATGTGTGTGTGTGTGTGTGTGTGTGTGTGTGTGTGTGTGTGTGTGTTTGTTTGTGTGTGTGTGTTTGTTTGTGTGTGTGTGTGTGTGTGTGTGTGTGTGTGTGTAAGAGAGGGGGAGGTGGTCCAATCCGAGGTGAAGTTAGGATTGAATTGAAGAAGAAGAAAAAAAATATATCGGGTGCAGGGGTACAAAAGTAGAAGGAGGAATTAAACAAAAATACAAAAAAAGGAAAAAATAAAATCACACACTCATCGTCATGTTGGGTGAATACTGAAAAGAGAGAGAGAGGGAAGGGGGAGGAGGGCACAGATGAGTGGATGTGTCACTGACAACATTTAAACACCAGAGGGCGCTCAGACCCAGCCCTGCAAAGCTAGAGGAAGCACAGACTTCAGAATCCTGACAAGCTCTCATACACCCGGCTCAAGTCAATCCAGCAACCTATCAGCCATATTTCTGATTATTAGGGCTGGGCGATGAACTTCAACATTTTTTAGTGCAAGCTTAATTTGTTTAGAGCACATAAACTGTCATGAAATTACTAAAAGTAATTCGATTTATGGCACTATTTACTTACTTTTTACCTGAAATCTACATTTAAATCCTTAACTTTAACTGTATTTTAACAAGACAACGATATTGTGCAGTTGCTTGCATTTAATTGACATTTAAATAAAAACTTCCAAACATGCAAAATTCTTTAAAATTCAAAGCTATCATTTGTTTATTGGCATTAAAGCTCACTGTTATTGGCTCTAATCTGCTCTAATTTTGAAATATTCCTAATGCTTTCCAGCCCTGCTGCTGATTGGTTGAATCAAGGTATTTAGGGCTCGGATTTTAATTCCTGTGCACCCTGTGGCTCTGCAGGCCGAGGGTGAGAGAACATCACGATCTTACACAATGCAAGGTACGGTACCCCCCCTCCACCTGCTGTGCACCAAACTTAAGATTTGAGTTATACGGTCACCTAAGCATATACTTTGTTCTCTGTTCCATATCCTCTAAATTTCCCTTGTATTTGTCCCGTGAGGCAACAAATAATAGACTAAAGAAACATTTGCATCCCAATAACTGATACAGAGGATATATAATGAAATTCTAAGTGATTAGTAAGCGGCTACAATGCAAGCAGAACCTCAGATCATCTGACCGAAACACTGTTGTGTTCAGGAAACGTGTAGCATGTTTTGCTTTTTAAATTTTAAAGAGATGTGGCCCAAGTAATATAGACTTGAAAACTAGAGGTCTTCACAGGTCCGCTTGCTTTCCTGTTAAAGGAAGCTGACTTGGATGTCATTCCGAATATTTGGGTGTGACTGTGTTGCCAGTTTTTGTAATACCTGAGGAAATCGGAGTAAAAGTGCAATCAGCTCTGATTGTGTGGTGCATCTTCATCATCATAGTCATGAGATGAGAGTGCAAGCAAGAAAAATGGCTTTTCTTTGTAAATGTAGGACCTTTTTAATTGCTGGTGTAAAAGGGACTTGAGTGCATGTGGTGTTGAAATATTTTGAGGAATTTGTTCCCAACTAAAAAATTCACGCTAACAACCTCTCAGGTCTAAATAAAAACTCGGAAAGTCCGCATATATTTGCTGACTTTGATGCTGAATATGCAAAAAGAGTTCAAGAACCAAGATTAAGTCTATTTTTTTTAAATCCACCTGCTGGGTTTGGGTAGGGTGCCATGATTTAGTGACAATTCAGGTAAAATGAACCTGTAAAGACCTCTTTTTAAAAACTGCCTTCAACTATTACACGTTTGATAAGCAACTATTAATTACCGAAAAACAACAAAACAAAATAGGGCTTCCAAGATGCTGCTCAATTAATGTGCGGCAGACTCACCAACACAGCTAAAAAAAACCTGAACAATTTAAAAGAACAAACATCGAAACTTAACCAGAACATTATCAATAGTCTGAGATCAATGTTAAAAAAAGATTGGGGGAAAAAAAAAAAAAAATCACAATCTGCTTGCATTCTTCCACTGGTTTATGTCAGGGCATCAAGGATAACTGTTAGGGGTCATGAGATGTAATTCACTCTCTCTACTTACACTTTCACTTTGGAATGGGTTCAAAAAGTTCCCGCCCATTTCGCCGTCATCTCTCGGCGTTCCAGGAGGGTTGTTCATGCCCCCCATGTTATTAGGGGAACTCTGGAGCAAAAGACAGGGGGAAAAAAAATAATTTTAGTGAATACAGTTAAGACTCTTAAAAGTTGTAATTTCTACAAGCACTCGGAAAAACGAGACGAGTTAATTGTAAAAATGTTTTACTCACCTTTGGCAACCCGTCCATATCCCCAGACCCTGAGAAGGGAAAGGAGAAACAAAGAGCAATGTTTTAGTTCTACGCACATCAGCTAAAGTCTCAGTGATTCTTGAGCCACACAGTCATTAAACCCACCTAGTGATCCGTTCATGTGGTGCGGCTCCATGGCTCCCATTGCTCCCATTGGCCCGTCAGGCCCAGGTCCCATAGGGAACTGCCAGAAACACGTGAAACAAGCCGTTTAAATGACTGCAGCATTGCTTTGCACATTGGTCCACTTTGACACAGCTGTGGTGTTCAAAACTTGGGGTAAAGAAGCAGAGATTAAGGAACTGATTCTTCCTGGTTCATTTCCAGTCGCTTCTTACTGGGTTCAGTGTGGCCGAGTCGTACTGGTGCACTCTGACGCGGTTATAAACTCTGAACTGATTTAGTTTTTGTGGGCAAGGTTGTTTATTTTACAACCACTATTACTAGAAAGTTGGCACTTTGTAAAACGTAAACAGAATGTGATCATTATGTTAACGTTTTTAAGATAAACTCAGCTGAGAAGTGTACAAAGACATTATATTTTAATGTTAAACCTCACTAGCTTAACTGATTTTTGTAAATATTCACACATTTCAAACAGGCTGTGACAGAAGCAACAAAAGACTGGGAAAGCTGGAATTGCTCAAAAACACCTGCCTGGAATATTCCACTGGTAAACAAGTTTATTGGTAACAAGTGATAGTGTCATGACTGGGTAGTAAACAGGCGTCCTTGATGGATTGGTCTTTCAAAAACAAGAATGAAGTCATGTTCACCACTTTGTGAAACACACGATTGTATGAAGGATTTTACAATGAGGGCTCGGGAACGGTTGCCGTCAGACATGTTTTGTTTGCAAAGGGCTGCTTATTGTTTATGTTTTAGACAGCATCATGACATGTTTGGAATTGGGGTTGTTGTTAGTACAAAAAAATCCCAAGATTTTAACCAGAATCAAACTAACTTGTTTTACTTTTGAACTCAAAATCATGCGTGTGACTCACATTGGGTCTGTTGCCTCCTGGTCCGATAGGATTCATCATTGTGTAGATGTTTTCGCTGGAGTTAGTTGAATCTAAGGAAAAACAAACACGTTTGTTATATAATATTAGAGACAATCACTAAGAGTGAAGATTTTATCAAACTTTAAGCTGCAGTTGGTCACTTCTGCGATCGAGCTAACAAGCTAGCATTAGCTGTAACATGAGAATCGTTGAGAAGCATCTCCGCTGCAGTTTGAACCGAGACAAAACAGTTGCACCGGAGTAAACCGGTCGGTCTCAGCTTGAGCCGACTGATGGTGTTGCTTGCAGCATAAGGCATAAACAGCTAATCAGCTCGTACTGACATCACCTGTTGCTAAGAAGCGCAGCGCAGACTGGCCAATTCGAACAGAGAGTAGAGAGAGCGTTACTGATTGGGCAAATAGAACAGGAGTGAGAGGATTTTTACCAATCCTGAATAGAGAGGCATGATGGGAAAACACAGAGATATCGCAATACTCTCAGACCACCTCACTTACTAACAGCTGTCTATGGTTATTACAATTTTTCCAAACAGAACACAAAAACTAATAAAAATATTTATCCCAAAGTTGCCAACTGCAGCTCTAAATACTAATACATTTAAAAAACAACAACAAAACAAAACAAAACCCAGACATGAAAAATAAAAAACAGCAAAACTAGAAGTTCTTGGGTGGTGAGGGGAAACATTCATGCTTGTTAAGTGAGGAAAGATGGGAGAGACGTCTATTTCTGACACAAGCGTTAGCGCCGGGGACATAGTTAGGTGACGCACCACCTGGGCTGGGCATGATGGGAGTTCCTGGTGGACCTCCTCCGCCTGGAGGACCCTGGGAACAGTCGACGATAGAGGTTAAAATTACACTCGTCAGAACATCAGGCTGCACAATAAAAAGTGTGTCCAGGAGAGCTGCTGCTCTGGTTTTGACTCACCACGTAGTTCCCTGGAGATGAGGAGGAGTAGGCTATCTGCAGGGGAAAGAGGAAACACATTATCAGATCTGAAGGTCAGAGGATGCTTAGAATGAATCTAATCAGGGTGGACAAAACTTTGAAATCCAATAAAATCTATAAAAAGCTGAGAAACTGCAGCAGGACTTGTTGTTTTAACTTCACGGAGAGTTTTTGTTGTCTAGTAAATATCCTTTTAAAGAAACTGATCAGTGGTCACACCTTCCCTAGATAAAACTGTCTAATGTACACTTATCTTTATATTTTTGAAACAAGACACAAATTATGGTTTCCAAAATGCCAACAGAAAATATTAACTCCTGTCTGAGCTGCTAAACTTAAGCTGAGCATCATAAGCATAATGTTACATTTAGCAGGGCTGGTATACACTGAAAGGCACTAAGGGTTGTTCCCCCTTTCTGTGTTTATCACATATGAGCGGTCATGTGTAAAAGTCAAAGGTTTCCGACTCACAGAGTTAGCATTAGGTCCTGGCCAAGGCCCTCTTCCACCGGGACCCCTGAGGCAAACAGAGACGAAGAAAGATGAAAATAGGGTTGAGAGGAAATGACACAAAAGTAACTCTTGGAAGATAAAGCGAAATCAAAGAGTAACCTGCACTGAGACACTGACACCAAGTCGCTATATTTCGGATTTATTAGGTGTTAGATGTCACTTACATGTTCATTCCTGGCATTGGGCCGCCCATGGAGTTGGGAGGAGGCCTCATGCCTCCATAATTCTGTAAAAGAAAATGTTAAAAAAACACAGTAAGAACATTTAATTATAATTATAATTATTATAATTATAATTATCTAATCTCATCTTGTGTAATGCTATTTATTATTTATTTATTAAAACTTTTTTCTACAAAGTGCAGTATCAATCACAGGTGCTTATTTTTATACTCATCGTGGTTCGTCTCATTTTTAACTTTTCTTTCAAGCGAATGCGAATGTCTGGAACTGTGGGTGTGATAATATTTTCTATATTTGAGTTACGTTTTTTAGGTAGCGCGCTGAATGTTCGTTTAGCATCTCTGCATGACGACAATAAAACTGATCTTGAATCTTGAATCTCAAGAATCTGCCGAGCTCATGGTTTCTTCTCTTTGAACTCCTTCCCATTCAAACGACCTTAACTGGCATGTGCCGCTCAGTGCTATGTCACAGGTTTAATTGCTCTGAGTGGTTGGAGGTCACGTCTTGTTGCTCTGATTGGTTTAAGGTCAATCCAATTGCGTTCAGAGACATTTTGGTCAGCGCCAGTTGATAAAGGCCCTCGGATATCAAAAACGAACTGAGAGGTGCCACAACAATGTGCATTTGCATTTGCAAATTAGTTGGGCATGCCAGGCTACATTTCCTTGTGATAAAATCATGAGAAAAAACTCAAACAAACGACAAACAAGCCTGAGCTGCTCTGGCGAGGACACTGAACAGAACGACAATTTACATTAACAGAGTGCAAGAGCTTAATGATTTATTTTTTAGTTAAAAAATTGAAAACAATCTATTACAATCACCAGGTGTATAAAAATGCTCATATTTAATTGTCATGTAGATAAAGCTCTTACCAGTAGTATACAGAAGTATTTCATCTTCAAGATTTTAATTGACTTTTAATAATGACCTGAAATGTGTGTTTGTGTGTGCGTGTGTGCGCTTGTATTACCTGTGGGCCCATGGCCATTCCTCGAGGAGGGTTCATTCTCATTGGTCCGCCCATGTTAGGGTGTCCTGTAAGAACAGAGTGACACAAGGACTTCATGAAACACACCACTGCTCATGTAAATCCACATATGTCTCGCCTCTTAAAGTCAGGAATTAAGACCTGCTGCAGACAACGCTTCATCCTAATCCCATTAGTCGCAGCCCTCTGGGCCCCTGAAGCTGTAATCTGCAGCTAAAATCACCACAGACCCCCTGCTGAGCCAGACATACACCCACAAGTGTTCAATCCACACGGGAAACGAGAACCAACCCTTGTGCAAAGATCCAAATGTTTGTGGCGTTGAGTTAAGTCCTGAAAATACCTTCTTATGAATTGATCTCAGCTGCGAGAAAATAATCACTAATATAATAAGTGATTTGTTGTGTTACGCAAAAATTACAACTATTAGCTCATTCAGGATTCTTTAATATGTGGATTTGCAGATTTTCTCTCATTCTCTTATCATTTTAAGCTAAATCAATGAGTTTGTTTATCACACAAATACAAAGTTCAGGTGATCTGTAGGAACATGTCACAGTTTTTTAAAGTCTTATTCACATTTTTCTGCACAACTCACCAAGTTAAATTTAAGACCTTCTAGGGCCCGACCCATATGAAAATTGGCAAATATTATTGGCCAATATTAGCCTATCCTGGATATATCGGTATCTGTATATATGTTTTCCGATATGTGCTGATATTAAAACTGTTCTTTAAGGTCGGAAAAAATGCGTGGACTAGGGATTTAAAATGGTGTAATTATGATGCTTGTTTAGCAGAGGGCTGATCGTTATTCAAATATGTGTTTACTGTTCAGTGCACTGCTTGGAATAAGGTTTGTTAAAATGTAACATATCCTGCCTACATATACAAATATTTGATAACTCAATCAGCTGATTTTATATCATATTGACCTGTTTTATCGGATATCAGACTTTTGCTCCCTAATATTGTATCGGCCCCAAAAAATCCCATATCAGTCAGTCCCTAATTTTTAATTCCACATAGTATACAATTTACTACCTGTGTCACAGGCAGGTATGTATGAAACAAGTATTAAAGGTATTAAAAAATACAACATCTAAAACAAACAGTAGAAAAATAAGGCCATGAATAACGAGGGTGAGACTCTATCGATTTTTCTATCATGTTATGTCATGTTTCAGTACTTCACAGCTGCATACATAACAATACTTCCTATTATGATATTACTCATCAATCACAACCTGCGCTGGGATAAACAGCAGAAAACAAGAAGATGGATTAATCAATTAATCAATTTAAAGGTTAACATGAATATTCTGCTAGCAGCACTGAGGAGAGCTGATGAAAAACGGCATCTACCAATATACTGACAACCAGACTTCTTAAGTTAAAAAATCAGTTGATAGATGGATCAATAATGAATATAATTGGTTAGTTTAATAGTTTTAACTCTGATTTCTATGCCAGTCTTACCTTGCGGTCTTGTCGGGTCCAAACTGTTTGGCAGGAGAGGTTGAGATCCAGGGATTCCTCCTGGAGGCTGCGAAGAGACCAGACACAGAGATTAAAACTCGCTCCTGGCAAAACACAGATACTCTGACTTATCTAAAAGAAACAAAAAAGTGGGTGAGAAATGTCAAAAGGCTGCTCAAATACCTGATTTGGCATTCGGAGTGAGGGGCGCGGTCCACCTGGATACCGTGGTGACATGAAAGGCTGTGGAGTGGAAGTGGAAGAAAGAGGAAAATGTGGAGAAAGGAGGGACACAGAGAAAATGACATTTTCATTATTGATATATCCGAGAGCTCTCAAACAGGAGGAAGCACTGAGGACACACAGATGGACACAGTGTGGCTGGAGAATGGAGGATGACACTGAAAGATCGCAAATTCATCAACACATCCGCCTGGAACTTCAGCCAGAGTCCGTGTTTAATGAATTTTAACAATGCTTGCTTAAAAGCACACTCAAAGCATGGATTCATGTGTGTGTGCGTGCGGGCTGATGTGTGTGCACAGGCAGCAGCTCACACAGCAAAACCCGCCTGCTCTCAATGTGGTGTAAGCTGATTCGGCCTGTGGTCTGTCTGGCGTTGTTAGAGACACCTCGGGCCAACAGCGCCGTTCCAAAACCTTAGAGGAAGCATGTCCGCACTCTCTCGCGCACAAGACGGAAACCAGAAACCACAAGAATGAAGAGCCGGGCTGCCGCAGTTAATGGGCAAAGGCTAACTTTACCTCCACAGTGTCATCTGTAGCTACTGTTCTGGAGACGTGTTGAAACACACACTGACTGGGAAGTTTTTTTAAGGCTAAATACATTAAAGTTAGACTAATCTCACTGATAGCTTCAGTAGCTTAAACTTTAATTGTCCTATATGTGTGTAGATATGTGCCTTGTGTGTTTTGGAGGTATATGTGACATGTCCATAGTGCCTGTCCTCTATTTTATTCATGAGGTGTGGGAACAAGTAAGAAGAGCGAAGGGGGGAATGTGCATGTGTGTTAAGAGTGAAGGAGCACAGGAGTGTGCAACCCCCCACAAGCTGCTCCGGGGGAGGGGCGAGGAGTGAATTATTCATCCCGCACAGGGACAACCGACTCTGGGGCTCGGTGAGAAGCGGGTTCTACCACCTCTGGATGCTCGGCTTTCATGAGAGGAGTCGGCAAACTGGAGGGAGCTGACATCTATGAGGAGTTCGCCAGAACAAAACTAAAGCTGACGGGGCTCGAGGGAAGGAAGAGGAGAAGAAGAAGAAGTGTGCAGGTGGTGAATGGAAAGAAAAAAAAGCTTGTGTGTGGGTGAGGGGTTGGGGGGGGGTTAGAGAGAATGAGAGGAAGAGGGGTGTTTGAGAGAAAGTGTTTGCATCTTACCTGGCCATGGGGTCCCATCATGGGGTTGCTGGGGTTGTGTGGGGGGGGCTGTG
>JAQLOL010000007.1:9705256-9726284 GCA_029783665.1 Naso thynnoides | reverse complement strand
ACGCGCACACACACACACACACACACAAACACACAAACACACAATCTCTGAAAGCCCAGCTGGTCCTCTAAACTGGCACGACAAACACACACACACACACACACGCACGCGCACACATGCTTCCCCAAAAGCTGCTGCCAAGGTAGCGGTGCTCAACCAGACAGGCGGACGCGTGCACACACACACACCGGATGACAGCAGTAATACATGCTGCAGACACAACATCCACTTAGCCAACACTCCAGAGGGGAGGCAGAGAGGGCAGAAGACAAGAATATGGAGGAGAATGAGAACAACTGCAAACCAGAAAAGCTTCCAACTACAATAAGAGATCTCTTCTACAGTTTGGCATCAGCGCTCAGGCATAGACGCTGTTCCATTTCTTCTCATCAGTACATCAATACAACAAAATGGGACTCCATTTGTCGGCACGTGTAAAACTTCCTCCCTTTGCTGCTTGAGCTGCTTTCATCGGCCCCACCAGTGACAACTCTAAACTAGCGTTGGGAGTCGAAAACCAGTTCCAGATTAGGACCCGTTTGTAATTCTTCCATCGATGGGAACTGTGCGCCTTCAACGTTATCAATTCCTCTCATTGATGCAGATGTTTTCCTGTTAGTTCCTTATCGAAAAAACTCATGTGTCATGACGTTAAGGCTATATTCAGACCAAATCAGGTGTAAATAGGGCCCCACTGATATATCACGTTGCCGACTTTATTGGCCGATATCGCCCTGTTGTAGTTTTCACTGCAGCCAAAATGGACGGCCCTCATTCAAATGAATGAGAAATGCTGCGTTTTTGCCAAATTGCCTATTTGGTCTGAATGAAACCTAAAACTAAGTAGGAGCATTAATGTTTTAAGGCACATACGTACAATTATTTGGGCCTACTTTTTAACCACATGGAAAACTGATCAAGAATTGATAAAGAATTGGAAAAATAAGCTGATTTGGTAACCGCAAAAATATAAGTTAAATCTCATCATTTCCCATCCCTGACCTTACCCTCACCTGGTCCACTTCCCTTCTGCTGTGTTCATAGTGTGGCTTAGTCATAAAACGTCCAAATGTAGAATGAAAATGTCAAAATCTTAAAGGAAGCGGGAATGCCAAATAAGAGAAAACAGGATAAAACTTATAGTATATTTCCGTCACTGCCTCTGCTTCATTGCCTCATCTTTCACGTTACGTCTCAGGCTTCCACACAAAGCGACAAACTGCTGCCTTCACTCCTGCAACTCATCAGCTCAACACGTGTATTGCAGTTTTCCCTAACTTAATCACACAGTTAATCATCAAGTTTAATGGAGCTCTTCTCACATTTTCCATTACAAAGCACTGACACTGCTGCTGGAGAGAGGCAAAACAGAGGAAAGGGCAGGATACATGCAGCTATTTATTTTGGAAAAACTGAGCTTCTTTTGATTTAACAGTAATGATATTTAAGTAGATGCAATGTTATTTGAGTAATTGTAGTGAAGACCGAAAAAAAAAAAAAATATATATATATATATTTGAGGTGTTTTTGAAGGATTTTTGAGGATAAAATCAGAAAAAACTGACTTTTGGTGGGCAAAACAACCCTGTAGCATAGGAAACAGCTGTTAACTGTACCTAAAACAGCTGGGTTTAAATATTTCATGAAGATTTGAGTCAAGAGGAAAAAACAATGACACCAGTGCGATCCTGCAAGGCATCAGAGGGTACTGAAAAGCCCCAAAATGTACACTAAAAATTGTGTTTCCAGTGCTTTCAATGCTATTCTTTCTTTTAAAAAGGTACATTTAGAAAAGCAGATAAAATTTAGATACCCCAAAGTTAATCAATATGTCAAATCATTGCAGTTGCTTCAATTTAGTAAGTTGAGCAAGTTTAATTTTAAAAGTAATGAGGCATTTGCATAAATGTAAGACATAAACTTACTTAAGAAATAGCTTTTTTGTTCTCCTAAGAGCCTTAATTTGGCATAAAGCTGTCTATAGATTTTCACACACACAGGTTTTAGTGCTGTTACTCCATTTGAATTAAGAGAAAACGAATCTTCTATTCGTCCCGTGTCTCCCCGTTGACATTTGCCCACTCGGCTCTGCTTTCGAATACCTCAACTGCCTCTTGGTTGTGCCTTCATGTTGTCTACACTGCCCTCTCCTCCTCAGCATTACTAGGCATTGTGGGTAAACAGTTAGATTAGCCAATCAATCTTCTCTCGGGAGCAGAGGTAGTGGCGGCAAGGGAGAGAGGGAAGGAGGAGGGAGGTCAGGGAAAGAAAAGGGAGAGAGACAGAGAGGAAAAGGGGAGGAGAATCAGAGAGGGGGAGTGAGCGATAAGGCGAGTGAGACGAGAGGGGGCGTGTGTGATGGAGAGAGTAAGAGATTTCTGTAAAGAGGGTGGGAGGAAAAGGGGGAGGAAGGATGCAGATGTGGAGGCGTCACAAAGAAAACACGATGATGATGATGAACAGGCTGAAGGAGAACGAAAGGAAAAAGACGAGTGGGGAAGGAGTGTGAAGGAGGTGATAAATGTAGGCAGGTGTGTAAAAAGTGAAGCACGTTGGCACAGGTAGAAAAATGAAGGAAGAGGGTGAGGAAGGAATCAAGAAGAATTAACAAAAAACAGTGTGTTGACACAGCGTTGGTGGCAGAGTGCATACTGTACACACACACACACACACACACACACACACACACACACACACCTGTTTTATTTTTATGTTAATTAGGTACTGACCAAATGGGATTTTGGGGCAAATGCAGCTACTGATATTAGGGAGTAAGAAAATTGCCATATCTGGTATATATCGGCCGATACACCATACACCATTATAAATCACAAGTCCAAGCATTTTTTTGTGCCTAATCAAACTTTTTTGGTGTCGGTATGGAACATACACACCGATATCAATGTATCTGCAATTGGCCAATATCGGCCAATAATATCTGCAAACAGATATATCGGTCAGGCCCTAATGTTAATAAATGAAGGTGCGCAATTTTTGGTTTGTGATTAAGCAATGCATAATCGTGCCCCTTCATCACGGGCTGCATTTGTCAATAATTCTGTTTCCAAGCATTGTGTTTATGTTCAGAAGTCAGAATGTTTCAAGAACTATTAATGCTTGGCTTAGTTGGAAAGTGATAAAGAAAAGTTAAAAATGAGCTTACTAGGCTTACTTCTTCGACAATTGTTTAAAGGTAGCACATTTAACGGTGATAGTAGTGGGAAAAAACACACATTAATTTGGATTTTCTACTGCAGATAAGCTGGAAATTGTTCAAATTTGTCTGAAATTGGAAGGGAAACTTGACTTAGAAGCTATTAACAGTCCAATCAATGAGGGATTTTAGCTCATCATATTGTTTAATGTAATAGTTTTCAGTCTTTACGATGTAAAGCTTGAGATTCCCTGTATAATAATGATGGCGACCCACCACAGCTGACTCAGAGAGCTGCATCATGCACATCAGAAGAAATTACTTCTATTAGATTCTTGGAACACAAGCAGAGATGCTGATTCACACAGAAAAGGTCACTTCAGGGTTGACTGTTTGGATCATCACTTAAATTAATCCAGGATCTGGTTGTCACACTCATCACCTCCATGTGTTTTTTTTCTTGGGGAAACCGTGAACACTTCTGCATTTCACTGGAAAAATTTGGCAAATGTTAGTTAAAAAAAAAAAAGATTAGCAGGCAGTTTAAGCAGCTCCCACTACTTGGTTAGTTGTCTTGTGAAGCTTCATATTTGTCTTAGAGTTTCCCACATTCCAGGTTGGAAACTGGTGTATTAAAGCTTCTAAATTGTACTTTGTGGACCGAGTAATACAGAAATCCAAATTATACAATTTCCTAAACCTTGCTGACTGGATGTAAGACTGATTCAACAATTGACACTGCTAAGTGAACCAGCCAATTAATTTGTGTACGACATGACGTTTGAATAATGTAACACAAGTTGTCTGGGTGTGTGTAAATGCAGCAGACAACATGCCAGTTCAAATTAACAAAGCTAACCAGAGGACATGCGAGCTCTGTGACCTCATTACATCTGTCAGTGAAAATATACAATCCACAAAGAACCTCTTATCTTTTACTTCCCTTATGACCTTCATTTCAACCAAATATCATCAAATTAAAAGAATCCTCACAGTCCATCATAATGAAATCCTAAAAACATAAAAATTAAGACCAGAAAATGTCAAAATTGGGATATGTTAAGCTACTTAAGCCTTAACTAAAAGCCTTTAGGAACACTGATCACTCAAAGCGTATCAACATACTGATATGAATCTGTATTTAAGAGGACATGGCCTCTTCAAACCCTGCAAGCTCACCTCTTTTTTGAATCAAATGCAAAGACAGACCAAAACCTGACATACGCAAAACCTACCAAAAATCACTGTGACAAATAACAACTGATCAGCCCCTGCATTGTTTTTAATGCCCAGCATCAGGACTTGTGGACAGAAGTTGCCTCGGCTGTAGCTGTAAACCTTCGCCGTCCCCAGTAGAGAGAACTGTGATAATGCTTCTTAAATGCTGCCTTGCAATCTAACAATCCTCAAAAGACAAAGAACTCTTTTGAGGTAAGGTGAAATATTGTTTTATTTCTTTCGATACCTCTAGCCGGCTCATTCTTTTGAAACCAGTAGAAAGGACCTGTGCTCAGAGACTAGCCTCAGGGGGCTGGAGCCAAAATTAAACTGGTCCCGTCTCCTTCGCTTTATCACTGTTAGGAGCAGACAGCGAGCAACCGTGTAGCACTCATCTACATTTATATAGTCACACACACACACACACACACACACACACACACAGACACGCACGGGGTTAACTGGCACTGAGGGTGCGAGCCCCTCCGCCCTTCTTCCATTGGCTGATTGCCAAAGATGCCCCCTGTACAAAAATACACACACACACACACAAGCATAAAAACACACACACACACGCAAATCCCTGGCTTAGCTTCGGCCCAGTGCTGGGATTACCGGATTAGAACTCTATTCCATTATCTCCCCGCACTATACAGCGCGCGCACGCGCACACACACACATGCACACACACACTCTTGGCCAGAGAGAACACACAGTGCCAATCATACAGTAACACATGACATTTACACACAAGTGGATACAGTTACAGTTTCTCCTCTTAGCGAGCAGAGGAAACAGTTATTTACAGTATAATAGGCAGTACGGTGGAGCTGCTGTAGCAGGACGTTCTTGTTCTTCGACAAGAGATCTGAACTTGCGACAGCGAGCAGCCGCCCCGCTGTAGTGTCCTTGAGCAAGACACTGAATCCCCACAAACCCTGGAAAGGCTTTTTTCACAGCTGACCCTGACCTCTGACCTCAGGAAGCAGCGAGACAGAGGAGGAGAGGAATTTCTCCTTCAAGCGCTCAAAGGGAGCAAATTATTCCTCAAGGACACAAAAGAAAAAAAATGATCAAAACCAATGATGACAAATCAGCCTCAAGAGGCTTTCAAATTTGAATGTGTACAACATGCGCAGATCTCAGAACTATCCCAGAGCCAAGGTCACGATTATTTGTGTACAGCATGCATGTCTAATGCTTGGAAATATTTGTTTCCTCAATAATAAGCTGGACGGTAAGAGATGCGTGCATCAAACCTGCCAGAATTTCAAGTTCACTATGATTTCAATGATGTATTTTGATAAAAAACATAAAATTGCAGATTTCAAAATTTTGTTACATTAGTTACTTAAAGGCACTATAAGTGATTTACACTTTGTTTAAGTAAGTGTCAAATAGCTCCACATTCTGACAGCCAACACTGATGATCAAGTTTAGTCAGTAATGGGAGTCTTAAAAGCCTCTCCATTCTGCAGTAAATCTAAAGTACATTTCTGGAATCATCTCGCCTGATTGGACGAGAGTGGGAGCGGGACACCAGAAAATGTCTCTTCAGTGTACGGCAGAGCAGAGGACACACGTCCCTGACGAAACACTCCATATTAGTGGTGCCTGTGTGAGTGTAGAGCTATTTAACACTTGCTAAAAATAAAATTATGGGAAAAAATTAAACACCACTTACAGCACGTTTAAGATTATGCTGTTGAGGAAACCAAAATCAAACAAAATGATCAGTTTGAGACAAATTCGGTGCCAATTTTTGCTCCAACTGCAACAACGAAGAGCTACTGGACTTGCTAACCAGCAAGCTTCTTCATAGCAATGGAGGCTGGGCATAATGGATACAGCTGAAGTTGGAATAAAAACACCAGTTGCTCCTCCTCTTTCCCCACTTATTATAACTCAAATGCAAGAGCTTCTCAGACATGCTGGTGACTGTAATATGCTTCTCTGGCTGATGTTGTGACGTGTAGCAGTTTTCTGAGGATTGACAGCTTCATCATACCGTACTCTGAGATGATGTTGTTGGATAATGTCGTGGCGATGCGGCGGAGTGTAAGAAAAAAGCTGTTTGTAAAACAGCTAGTGTGTCCTTCACAGTGTCATCGTTCTCTTCGAATCAGCAAAACTTAACACAACAAACCTGCTCACCAGTGGCTCTTACAACAAACAAAACTAATTTCTCAGAAGGGCATAAATCTTTTCTTTTCTCTGCCTTAACTTAGACTTTTTTTTGCCTTCTTCGTTCCAAACTTCTTTACTTTATGTCAATTTCTCTCACTGTTAGATTTGTTTTCATACCTGAAGTTATGTGTCAAACGTTGTTTGGATTTTTTTACTTAATGCAACTTCGGAAATGACAGAAACCAGCTTTGATTCAACACATCTCCGTGAAGTTCAACATACAGGGTTTCTGCAAGACCGTCATCATGAATGCAATATAAGACCTATTTTACGTACATACTTGCAAAAATGCACAAAGGACATTCATTTCAGCTAATGAGTACATTCACTGTCCTTGAGGTGCACATTATCCTCTACCTGCTTTTATGGGTGCCACTTCAACACTCTGCTCTCACGCTTCATCTCACTGTTGAGATATGTACGGTGTTTCCATGCACACCTTAGGCAGACACATAAAGAAACAAATACCTGGTACCACAGTGAGTAAAGAGTGTTTTTTTGTTTTAAAAAAAAAAAAAAAAAAAAAAAAAAAGAAGCAAAGATAGAAAGAAAGGAAGTGGCTGAAGTGCTCGTGTCTCACTTACATAGTCATGGAAGGCCTTTGCCTCGCTGGAGTGCTCGCATGTCTCCCTTCGGTCTGGAGCGGCACAATACAAGTCCCAGAATACACTGAAATGGGGGGTTGGGGGGAGTGGGTGGAGAGGTCAAAGGTTACCAAACGGAGCAATACAGGCAAATGTATAACAGCTATTCATAACCCATTCACACACTCTCACTATCTCCCCAGCGCTCTCTAACTGCCTCTCACACACTTGAGCATCGCTGTGAGAGGGACACAATGCCGGAGTCGACCCCCTCAATCAACCTCGCACTCACTCAAAACACACACACTTGCATTACCATACTTGCATGGACCTTTCATTGACTGTATCTATTTCCTCATTCTAAACTTTTTAACTGTTAAGCCTCTTTCACACACAGTTCCCATTTAAGTATTGGAATAACCTTTCAGGCGGGCTTGTGATTTTTATTATTTATACATGCAGTTACTTTCAGACACATTTTCGTCTTATTCGTTTCAGATGTGCTGTGGCAACGATGGAATGAATGGGGCAAAGGGCAGTCCAGCAGATGGCGCTTATGAATGCAAACTCCCGTAAATATGAACAGAGGAAAAAGATGCAGCGGGGGACGTCTCTTATTAGTTTCAGGAATACGGTGGGCGAGCTGTTTTTTTAAAGCAAATACTCTTGTACCATATTTGATATTTAACAAGTTTGCGAAAAAAGCAATATCTTTTTTTCCCTGATTTACACAGGAAGGCAGATTTTTTAAAAGGAAAGAATTGGAGCCTTGGAGTCAAAAACCTAATCAGCGGAGCTTCGCTCCACTTGAAGTGTACCCGTCAAAAAAATTTGCTCCCAAAGTCTTTTGTCATCATATGTAGTTCTTATTATTGTGGCGTGTTTTCGAGTGGTTGCTTTTTTGATAAGTTGTTTTTCATTAGTTTTTTGGATGTTAAAAAAAATGGGCGTAAAATGTCGTGATTGACCGCTAACCCTAATCCACCACTGAGTGTTGCTGTGTGGGAAGGACGTCCACACTGCAGCTCCATTCGTGATGACTACTAAAGAGACACATCACTGCCATGATGGCAGTGGCAGTAGCCTGTATTTTGGCTTTATTTTTTTGTACAGTTGGACAAGCTAGTGATGCGGGTATTTTTCCTGAAATGCTACTTGAGCTTGAGCTAAGAGGTTGAAGGTACATATTTTCAGAAATATTGATCTCTGGTCTCTTTCAGGAAATATTCCTCAGCATTTCGAGCATTACAGCCTTCAACCTAAACTCGCCCCACAAATATCCTTTTGTGCAAGTGATGACTGGTACACTGCCTCATCGTGAGGGAATTTGTTCATCATCTGATCCTTGAACAAGAGCTGACACACAAATATTCATTCCCTGTTCAATACAAGCTTCTGTTCCAATCTATTTGAATTCTTTGAGGGGGAAAAAAAAAAAACAAAAACCAAAGCACACACACCTAACGACAACACTAACTGCTTGTTTGCAACGTGTGTAAGAGGTCTTAATTGAATCACTCTTTGGGCATTGATTTAGTGGAAGTGCTATAAATCGAGTGAAAACAGTGACATGGCTAACGAGAGGACTAATCAGGCAGCCACTTCACATGTCCAGGCAATCTGCAACGCACACAGACATGTTGAATCCCAAACATCTGGAATTTTTCATACACCTCTGCACTTCATAAGACGCAGACACTGTTGGGTGGATGAGTTCACTCCCACGATGAAATCAAACTCATCTTGAGCTGCAGTTTGAGCATATCGTAAGCGAAATTTATGGCCTATTTTGATCTCAAAAGTTGGAAGTATTACTTTCATGAATAGGACAGAGTGCCTGGTTGAGCTACAGTGGAGCACATATGATAAAAGGGTGTCAGTGTGTTGCTCAAGGACACATCAACAGGGAGAAACATTTAGACGTTTCTGGGCTTAAGCCTTCCAGTCAAAAAATTGAACTCCTTTTTATGATACAAGCCTAACAGAGAGAGGAGAAGAAGAAAGGGAAATACTGACTGGTTTGCCCAGAGTTAAGAGACTCACGTCTGTATTTAGAAGGGATATAAAAGCACTTCTTTGGTGTGAGTTTACACAAGACAACATCATTTTATACATGCCTTTTTTACTGTATTTCTTAATCATGCAAAGAAAGAACAAACATCGAGATTCAAGCATTTAACTGAACCAAAGAACCAACTTCTTCCTTATATTTACTCAAGCTTCTATGCTTTAAAAAATTATTATTCTGTTCCTTCGTTTTCTCTTTATTAAAACATGTCCTTGGTCTCATATTGCTGATGGTGTTCTGCAGGCCTGATGTTCATTCTTCTGACTCAGCAGAGACACCCCCCTGAGGTGAAAAGTTACAAAAGATATTGTACTTTTTAACAGCTTTTATGGGGTATATTTACAAGTCGCTTACTTTACATTTACAAGTTTTTAAATATTTGTTCCTTTGTGATAATGTGCCGTGCTAATTTCACTATCGCGTCCTTCAGCAACACTTTGAATCTACTCTGAAATCCAGACGACGCACAGTTTGTCCAGCTGTGCAATGATCTTCCAGAGGAGGGAGCAAGTGAAACCTTAAACAGGATGGATAAATTATAAAGTTATAAACAATCACTGATGCTACTTTCATGATAAATCTTTGGTTGGGGTGGGCGAAAATCAGTTCACACATACTGTATTATATGATGTTATTTATTTAAATTCTGCAGGGCTGCAAGACTTTTTTTGTGTGGTGAGGTTTTTGCTTTGTTTTGTTTTGTTTTTTAAAGAGAAAAGGCTCAAGGCCTACTGCTGCACAGGGTAAAATGTTTTTACATAATAACAAATATGGACACTGTGGTTTATTTTGCGTCAATACTGTACACATAGTCCTGCTGCTGTAAACAGTCACTAGTGCAGTAAATCCGCCGCTGAAAGTAGTCCCCAACAAAAGCACTATTTACTTCTGTTAACGTGTCATTTTCTGGGAACTACAGCACCCTGCTGTTAAATCACTCAGGTTAAAAAAATAGCAAAGCATAAAATCATGACCCAAAATTTGATCAATTTACCAGGTTATACGTGGATGGCAAATCTGTGTTGATGGTAAATGTGGTCAGATGAAGTAAGTGCACACATGTACCAAGATGCCTCGTGCACGAGCCTCTGAAGCTTACACCCACTACACAAGGCGTGAGAGGCAGCACGCCCACTGGTTACAATAGCTGAAATAACCTGCAGTTCCTTCTTAACACCAATGACGTCACTGATGTCAAAGGATCTAGACTTCTGACACCAATACCAGTATTGGAAAATGCCTCTGATACAGCTGAAAATTCAGGATATTGGTACCAGCAAGTATGCCAGTCTGTGCAGCGACCCCATATCATGTGATTTATTAGCCGCTAAACAGTGCTCAGCTACTTCCCTGTTAGCTTAGTTAGCGTAGTATAAGGAATCTGATTTTTCTAGTTGTTAGTTTTTACGTTGGGGTTACACCCCCGTTTCATAGTGTTCTATTTAAATCTTTTTATTTGACTAAATTATTGTTACACCTTACATTGTAAACGAATTGTTATTTTTATGCACTGGTATCAGATCAGTACTCGGTATTGGCTGCTACCCAAGTCTGGGTATGGGAATTGGTATCAGGAAGGAAAAAATGGCTTCGGAATATCTCTAAGAGGAACAGAACTCGGCTCTCTTGGTCAATATGCAAGCACTCAAGAATTCTTTTCTTCAATGAATTACACTTACCAACAACAATGATTAGACATCCACACAAGCTAAGGCAAAATTCCCTTTAAGAGTACATGGAAGTTGAAAAGAACAAACAGCGGGACACAGACTTTCATCAGCCTTATCCTGAAAATAACTTTCATTTGTTGACAAATTTAGTAAAATGAGGTATTTTAACTGACAAAATATTTCAGTAATGAAATAAAAACTGACATTTTTCAGGTAAATTGAGGATGGATTTATTTAAGTCTTGAGTCTACACTGACTGAATGATACTCAGTTCTATCCTTGTAACGTTCTGCCAAAGGTAAAGGACTTTGTATCATTCTACTCGAGCCATAAGTTATTCCTTAAAGATGGTCAGTCAGGGCAGTTCCACCAATTGTTTGGTGTGGCTGCTCAGGAAGCAGCTTCATGTGTCACTTAATACAATTAAAATGTGTCAGCTTGGATTTAAAAATGACAAAGTAGGTGGGTTAGAAATCTGATCAGTGGCCAGCTGCACGTCAAGGAGGGCTTTAACAGTAAAATGAATTTTGTTGTGAATGTGATTTCCTGCCTCATCCAGATTTTTTTGAAGAAAAAAATAAAAGCAAAAGTAAAAAAAAGAAAAACAGAAAAACAAGTGAAACTGCTGATCAGTGCTTGAGGTGATGACCCTAAAGGTCAAATCTTAGCCAGGGGCAGAAATGACGGGCGGGGGAGGAGGACGGCAGCGGAGAGGAGAGGTGGCACAAAGGAAGATGGAATGCAACGGGTTAATCTGCTAAGAATCCCTCTCCCACATGAACAAAGGAGAAAAGTGGGAGGTGGGGGGCACACAAAGGGTGACAAGAGGGTGAGGAGGGGGAGGGGGGAGGCAATTCCCTAACCATCTGGATCTATTGTTTCAGGAACAGGGGTGAAGGGATGGAGAACTGGAGGAAGGGAGAAGACGACGGGGTGGGAGGGGTCACGCCCTCGGTGAGTCTGGTCAACCCCGAGGCTGTGACTCGGCTCAACCTCCCACCTCTGAAAGTCATTCTTCACCATGACTGAAGACAAGCGCCTTTAAGTTAATCAGAACTTGGCATTTTCCAATAGCACGAATACCCGAGTATTTACAGAAAATATGAGTTTAATATATTCAAATTTTGAATTATGGCTCTTTCAGGAGCCTTAAGACGATGAAAACTCAAATTAAGCTGTTTGTGAATATGACAGTAATTAATCATGTAGAGTCGGGCTGGACACTAGAGTCCAATCATTGTGTGCATGCGTGCTTGTGCGTGTGGAAAAAACTATTTTACACAGGAAACAAGACAAAACTAATTTTACTCATATTGCAAAAATGTGACACTCACCACCACCATGAATGAAGGAATCCAGGGGGCTCCCCTAATGTAATATTCTTCTCCCATCGAATCTGGAGGAAAGGAGAAGAGTGGAGAGGAGAGAGAAAAGTCACTTTCAGCCACTAGAGAGCGGATTATGTCTGCAGGTCCAGGGGTTAAGAACATATAATCAGTCAGTCTTAGACTGTCAATGGCCTCCGACGTGAAGATGGGCATCTTTCTGACTACGTCAAGCTCCATCTTCCTCACTATCTTCCCTTTGTTATACCTCTGTCCTGTTTCTATATTGAACAGTTAAAATGTGCTTTGGATACAGGGAATAGCTCAATCACATACTTGTATTCATATACTCATAAATCACTATTGGGAGGTTTGGAAATATACACAAAAAGCACAGCGCATACATGTGTCTAGGAACAACTGCATCAGTTGTTTTTGCACTAAGATTCACAATGGCAGGCTGTGAGCATGATCTGGTGTAACTCTATAGGATTTCCTTCTGAAAAATTAATGCAACACCTTACGCTCTGTAATCATGTTTAGCAGGTTTGCACGGACAATACAAGTTGTTAAAAGATCCACTGGCCAGTTTATAGTACGTGCAGCGATGTTTGACTTCCTTTTTATCAGGCTTTTATCTAAAAACGATTGTGTCAGCAAGCTATAAACTTGTCAGAGTCATGGACACCTTCTTACCTCAGACAGGAAGGTCTGTGCGGACTTCTGTGCTCCCACATGTAGGAGGTACTCGTACACATATAACGCTAACCTGAAATGAAAAGGGAAAAAAAAATGTTAGAGGCCAAAGTGAGCTTCTTTAATCCATGAGACCAGTTTGCCAAACGCAACAACAATGAAATAATCCCAGAGACCATTGGCTTCTAAAGCTGATGGTGTAATAGTTCAACAGTACTGTACGGAAAAAGTTTGTAGCTTAATTTACAATGATAACCTTTGAATTTTATGTCAACATTTAATACATCATGAGCTTGTGATTCTCAATGTTACCTGTTTCAGCTGCCCTACTTTTAAAACTCAGCTGTTCACTCACTGCGCAGCTTCAGTCTGTGCGTGCATTCTGTGCCACAGCAGCTTTTAGTATTAATAGAATAATATTTGAGAGGTGGCCAATCAGATTGCGTCATTGAGCGAGATTAGAATAGTGCTCAAAGCTCTGACGTACATTTAAAGACATATATTTACGCAAAGGGCTGAGCAATATATTGATATTTTATTAATATTGTGATGTGAGATACTTTCTTTGATTTTGAATATCGTGACATGGCCTAAGTGTTGTCTTTTCCTGGTTTTAAAGGGTTCACTGCAGTAAAGTGATGCAGTTTTTTCAACTTAAAGAACTGTTAAAGTTGTTTTAATATTTGCCTTCACACACCTAAATGTATTCTCAATACTGGTGGTTATTTAGAAAAAATCTCACTGTTAATACTTTGACAAAGCACCAAAAGTCATTCAGTTCTGTTGCTATATCATTCATTTACCCGAAGGTATCACTTTATGCATCATAAAAATACGTCATACAAAAAGGCGACAGACATTTAACACTTCATTCAACAACTTTAGCAGAAGATTTAAATGTTTAAAAATATGACATTCAATGTAGCCGTGGAGTCTATTGCTTTCTTTAGAGTTTGAATTTTTACCACCTCTCAAAAATTGTAAAGGTTAAGAATTAACATACCAACAATTGATTAGAAAAGTGGCATCAAGGTTTTGGCTGGGCGATATGGCCTATAAATAAAATCCACAATTTTTTCCTTACCATTTTCAGTTTTTTATTTTAATCAATTTTTTTAAATTAAAACTACAAAATACCAAGGAATTATTTCCAATACATTGTTTTCATTTCAAACAAACATGAATTTCCCTTTTGGGAATTAAATGCAAAGCTAGCTTTAACCAAACTAAGCCTTTTTTAAAACGATTTGATCAAACAAAGGTGAATCCTCCAATTTGGGATTAATAAAGTGCCAGCATAACTTTCACCAAACTTCACTTATAAAAAAAACAAGACACCAAAGCTGAGAGAGAGCAATAGGCTACTGTATTTACCCTAGTTAAAGGGAAAATCGATTTTCATTTTTTAACATCTTCCAAACAATTTTTTTCCAATTTCGATTTAAAATCGATTTATTGCCCAGCCCTACTGAAAACAGAAGAAAAGTCTACATGCTCGTCTCCAAAGTAGAGACGGTGAGTGAGCTTTTGTTCTAGTTCTTCTGTACATAAAATACTGAACCAATCAGCAAATAGAAGGAAAGGTTCTGTTTGTTTATTGTGCTTGTTAACTTTATAATATTTGCTTTACAATAAAAAGAGAAGTCATCTGCATAACTGTCATTTAGACATCAGTGTCAGTAAAGAGCTTCACACCCCTAGTCCTAACAACCAGTGTTTATTCTCAGTAAGAATAAATATGGAGCACGAAATGTACAGTTTGTGTTTGACCAATTAGTAATCAGGCCCAGCTGATATGAGATTTTTGGGGCCCATGCAGACATCAATATTAGGAAGCAGGAAAATTCAGATATACTGGCCAGCGCTCAATGTGGTTATCAAATACTTGTGACAAAGATATGTAATGGAGGCAGGAAACAGAGTGAAGTACTGCACACTTTGGCTGAGCGTCAGGGATAGAATCCACTTCTTTAGTTACAGCAACCATGATTCCAAGAAAGTTGTGGCGTTGTGTAAATAAAAACAGGATGCATTCATTTACAATCACATTATGTTTACCAGCAGAAATGCTACAAAGTGTTCCCATTGCAATTTTCTTTATACAATCATGTGTTTGCACAAAGTGGTAAACCTTGACATTGAATGAAAGGGGTGATCCCATCACCTGTTACCAATAAACCTGTTCACCTGTAGAACGTTTCAAACAGGTGTTTGTGGGGTGTTGCACAACTTTCCAGGTTGTTGCCCCTGTACCCAACTTGTTTAAAATGTGCTACTAACATTAAATCTGGAATACACAAATATTTAGAAAAATCAATGAGGTTAATGAGGTAAAACATTGTATTGTCTTTGTACTTTTTACAGTTGAGTACATGTCAAAAAGGATAAGCAAAGATAATACGATATATTATATTATTCAAATCTGTGTAAATGCACAGCTGTCATTTAAAAATCAATGACAGTAAAGAGCTTCACACCCCTAGTCCTAACAACCACTGGTTACTTTTGGTAAGAGTGAATACAATACACAAGATGAACAGTTTGTGTTTGAAATAGAGCCTGATCGATATAGGATTTTGGGGGCTGAAGCTGATTACAAACATTAGTGCACTGAACAGTAAACACTTCACTTATTAGTTATTATGTAAGACACTGCCCTCTGCTGGACAAACTACGTAATTACACCTGTTTGAAACACTAGTCCAAGCATTTTTACCTGCCTTGAAAAACAGTTTCAATATCGCCGAATATCAGAGAGTATATATGCCAATACCTATTTATCTGCAAATAGGCAATATTGATCAATAATACCATTGTCAAGCCCTAGTTTGGAATTTTCAGAACTGTTACCTTCACTTTGGTAGTTCCTGGTCAGCCATAATGTAGCCATAATACCTCAGAAGCAAAGAATGTTATAGGGTAAGTTATCACAACCAAGGAACTAAAATTGGCACTAGACTTCTGGGGATGAGATGCAGGTGAGGTTCCAAAGCATCTCTTAAGGTTTCGGGCAAATTTTTTTGCAATGGAGAGGAAACCCATCGTTCCAGCAGCTCTTCTGTTGCCTGTATAGCTTGTCTCCCTCTTTGCAACTTACCAAACCAAACCTGTTCTAACTGAACATGCCAGACAGAAATAGCTGCACACGACATTCCCACCGATTCCAACAATATTTTAAAAGCTCTCGACAGACTTTTTAAAATCACTGCTGTAATAACAGGCCAGACACACTTGATCACAGCAATCCACCAGGGTCTATTAACACACACGAGAACCATGCTGTGGAGTGGGAAACCCCCATTGGCCCAACATTGTACTCCTAACGCCTTCACTTAGTCGTGTTTAATAGGCTGTTAATGGACCATCAATCGACCGGCAGCGCGGATATGACAGTGGCCTGTGTGCCAGAGCAGACAGTCCTCTGACAGGCCAATAAGGTCCTAATGAGAGGGACAGTAGCTCAGTGTCATAGTCCCAATAATTAGTCAATGAACTGATCAATGAAACATGGTTTTAAGATAATAAGACTGCTTTGCAGCTTGTTTTTATCACTAACAGCCAATTTGCTTTTGCAAGCCATCTCCCGTTGAACTCTGGATAAATGGAGGGATGAAGGTGTCTATTTAAGCCTCTTAAGATGAAACAGAGTTGACAATAAAAAGTTTAAATAAATCCGACAAACTTGGGAGCGAATATGGGAAATCTCTAAAATGGACAGATGTTAAGATACCATGTTTTCCATACAAATATCTGAACTTCATGTACAGGTTAAGACCAGGTAATAAACCAAAACCAGTGATTAAAGTTTATGTATTTTATTAAATACATTTAAATATTAAAATGAATTTAGAACAACCATATACTTCTGACCTTGTTTGGATTTGAGGCCTATGTTATGAATGTGCTCAAAGTTAAACAAAATGTTTGCTTTTATAGGATTTTGGCTACTTTTGAAGTCAAAACAATCTGGTTAGTTGCATTTTGGAGAACAGGTCACTGCTGAGAAGGAGTATGGTGCCGATTAAATTTAACTGGCTGATTACTCAACTAAAAGAAATCTATCAATTGTTAACCTGTAATTCTTCTCCCATCAAACACTCCATAGTGCACCCAAAACAAGTCGAATGTAACAACAGTCTGTTGAGGCAAATTCTAGTAATCATAGCATAATTTTAGAAGTCAAACTGAAGCTGAATTTCTTTCATTTGTGGCTGCTTAGCAACAACAGGAAGTAAACAGTTTCAGCAGCTCCTGTGGCACATCAGTACAAAGTTACAGAGCCAACTAGAGGCCTGGCATGCATACTAGTGCTTTCATTTCTCAGAGTAAACTCAACATAGCCTAAGTTACAGCAGTCATGAGTCAAAGAAAGTTGGGACACACTGTAAAATGTAAATAAAAACAGAATGCAATCATTTGCAAACCAACTGTGTTTACCAAAAGTAATGCTACAAAGTGTTCCTGAGGCTGCATTCCTGTCATTATATCCTTTATACAATCACGTGTATCTTCACAAGGTATCAAACCTGAAGGGGCGATACTGTCATCTGTTATCAATGAATCTGTTTACCTGCAGAATGTTTCAAACACGTGTTTTTGAAGAGTTCCACAACTTTCCAAGTCTTCTGTTACTCCTTTCTCAAATTGTTTAAAATGCACTGGTGACATCAGCATTAAACTGGGATAAGTAAATATTCGCCAAAATCAATTAGATTGATGAGGTAAAACATGGTGCTTATTGTCTTTGTACTTTGTCAATTAAGCAAATGTCAAAATGGGTAAGAAAATTATAATAATATTCCGATTTATTAATGTTTTACATAGCTTTTTTCACATGGGAGCAACACATATGGCAGAAACAAGTGCTGCAGAGTGTTGTGATGGAGAAAGGACCTGTGCCTGACCTGTTCTTACTACTAATGTTATGCAAATGTTTAAAATATGCATTGTTAGTATGCAAATGTAGTCCAAAAAAGATAGGAATACGCAAATTGACAATAACTCGGGTTTTTGGAGTCGATGGTTGCTACATGATCACACCTTGTCCTTCACACAGACACTGCACAGTCAGGGGGCATTTTCCCAACATCCTCTCAGCAGGAGGGGCACAGCTGGCAGATGTAAATGCATGCTGGCTAAAAAAAAATTCTATTTAAATGTGTTTTTAACAGAGAAAAAGGTCTTAATCAGAAAGCAAAAAAGTTCTTGTTTGAGCAAGAATCCTGATCAGCTTTGCTTGGACGTCAAAGCAATCTGCACCACATTAACTAATGAGTAAAAACTAATATTAAGGGGCATTTGTTATATTTAGTGGTATTTGGTAGAGCTGAACAATACGCATTAAAAAACTGCGACTATTTAACCAATGCTGTGACCATCTAGACCATCCAGACTAAACACTGCTGGCCATAGTCAGTACATTTAAGTTGTCCATATACAGTGCACATCTTTTCAGACGGACACAGGTTAAATGAGTCAATTTGCAGTATCTGACCTGTTGTCATGACCACCCCTTCTCACCTGGACTGAGCATAGGTAGGATATAAGGGTGGAACGGTACGCAAAAGTCATAGTTCAATTCGGAACTCAGTTTAGTCCTCACGGTACAAAAGAATTCATCATAGCATCATCCTCCTTTCCCATCGTTCCTTCTTCTCCCTGGCTCAGGTGAGAAAAATTGTCGACACGAGCACAAATCCATCCATCATAGGTCCCCGTAGGCGATTCAATAAAACAAAACGATCTTCACAGGGTGTTTTACTTTGAAAATTGACCGGATTCCGTGTCTGTGACTTCCTGTGCGCAGCTTGACGGAGCTAGCCTCTCCATCGGTTGTTACGGCTTAAACGGTGGATTTATTGTTTTAACTATCACAGAACTCCGCGAAACGACTCGTTTCACTAACAGAGTTGAATCCACGTGCTTTGGAAAGTTCAGAGAAGCCTCACGATTACAAGATTCAATCAGCACGTGCTGTTTCTGGCTGAAACTCACGTATATGAATTTGGTACCACGAAACGTTTTAAGTCTAAATACATAAAACTGTGTACAATTGTACTGTGTATTCTCCGTACCATTCTGCGCACCCAAACCGCCACGTGTGCACCGTACGGTTCAATACAAACTGACGTACTGTTACACCTTTAGTAGGATATGACTTTGTTGAACAAGCTTTGTTGTTATGTCACGGGCAGGAATTTAATTTTGAGTTCAATGAAGTGATTCCCCCATTTGTCCAAAAAAAAAAAAAAAAAACAGAGAAAACTTTCGGGAGACTGAGCATCTGGAGAAAACAGAAAGCAAAAGTTTTCAAATGTGTAATGTCGTGTAATGTCTTTGTGGTTCCCTGCATGTTACAGATAACAGAAAGAACACGTGTCTCGCTGAATAATGCTGACCACAGTTTAAAGTCAACACAAGTCTATGAATGGTATAATTACAGGTTGAAACGCATTTAGCAAACCCACACCTCATGTATAAAAGTGATCTTAATTTCAATATGGGGTGCAGTGCGTCTCTGTATGTGTACAGCAGGTCACCCTGCTCCGAATGTAATAAATAGCTAAGGGTGTTCCCTTCTTGTAGATAGTCAGCAAGATAAGAAATCATACATGCACAGGCAAACATCCAGACATCCAAATGAACACACAAACAAGGCAGAGGCGGCCTTGAATTTCAGACTTCCTGGGGCCTGTTCAGTCCTACGAAGGTGGATTACTTTTTACCGGGCTACATCACCGCGGTAACTTATGCTGAACAGCTAACATGCTCCGGAGCAGGTTATGTTCAAGATAAGGGATCAGCGGGTATAAACGCGCCGCCCACTGACCAATCAGATCAATCAGTTCTCTTGGGAAACGACATCACCATTCCAAAAAAGATCTGGAGGAGCTCAAAGCGCGGACCACGAACGAGTCTCTGAGGAGGAAGGGCGAGTTCACAGAGCGACGAACCTCTTAACATTTATCTGAAGATTTTTATAAGAATGATTTAATTCTGTGAGCTTCTTAAACCGTCTGCTGCAGAAAATGAATGGAGCACTAAAGCGTTTTCCTTTTTGGACGTTGAGATATCAAAGTTAATTACAGCTACTTACTGCTTTGAATTATAATTTAGACTTACTTTTGTTTACGCCAAAGTCCGTTTGGACCCCGGGCCTAAAATAACAGTTTGAAAAAATGAAGCAGTCTAATGTGAAACACACATTTTATAGCCAATTACACATATTTGTGGCTTGATGATGTTGCTGTGATGTACAGGAGGAGCTTTAGGTAACGCAACAGTTTAAAACTTATAAACGGTTTTTAACGTGCGGATCTCCCTCTTTATTTAACTCCGCTGCAGATCTTTTTGTCATCCAGCACTCATCACACGTGCGTATGTTTCTTTTATTATCTTTGAATTGATATTAGGCCTGAATGCTTCACGCATTCGCACAGTCTGCAGTTTTTTTTTCTGATCTTCCTGCGTCTGACGGCTGAAGTTTGCTTTTTGTCTGAATTACTAGTTTGCTCCGAAAACTCTGGCTCTGCTGCCACCAACTGCCCAGTCCATATTCGTGATTGGCCATATGCTGCAAACCCCGCCTCTTTTATGTAATCGCGTTCACGTGTAAACGAGGAAAACCGGAGTTGATTTGCCAAGTTGATAACCAGCTTCGTGCGAGCGCCTAGCTGGATCGCTTTTGTTTTGTTTAGTGACGCCGGGTGACGCAAAGAGATCCAGGACATGATGAACTCGCTTCATCGCACAGCGCCCTGGAGTGATTTACACTAATTATTATTATTTAACTCTGAATGCATGTATCATCCCACAACAACAACAACAACAACAACAACAACAACAACAACAACAACAACAGCAAGAGTTCATCCTGACTGCAGCAATTGGCTTAATTAAACAAAGACAGTGGGACAGATTAGGTGTTGGGCAAATGACCAATGCTCTCAAGAGGCTAAAGACTGCAGACACACACACCTGCGAACACACACACACACACACACACACACACACCTGACCACTTTCTCAGGCTCCCACCAATTTGTAGGTCACAAAGCAGATTTACAATGGAAGAATGCGTTCAGTCACTGCTGACACACACACACACACACACACACACACACAGC